>QAXI01000410.1:515146-530624 GCA_004335615.1 Chloroidium sp. JM
GGGGGGGTGGGAGCCAAGCTGACCTATGAGATCTTTGAGGTTGAGCATTTTGGAGTCCATCTCCTCCACGCTGCACTTCATGGAGCGGATGGTGTCGGTGGCGGAGATGAACTTGTTATAGTTCTCGTACACCAGCATCTGCATGTCCGAATTCAGCCCCTTGATCTCTGAACTCATCTCCACCTGCATCACATGAGCCTCCTAAGCTCAGGGACTTGCTGCTGTTGAGGGTTGCTCCTTGATCGTCCCAAGCACTACAGCGCACAGCAGTGCCAGCTCTCTGAAGAATACTCTTTCGACCCACAAATACCCTCCTGGGATGCGAGCTGGCAGGCCCCATGTACCTTTCCTCCCCCACCCTCCCACATGTGCCACACTGCACTTACGGACGAGGGCGCCCCGGGGGGAGGGGTAGGGGTGTCTTGCAATGAACCCCACAGGGCTCTCAAGAATGGAGCATGGGCTGAAGGGGCCGCACTGTTGCACGAAAATAGGGTTTAGGGTAGAGATACCTGCTTTTGCAGCAGGGGCTGCATGCGAGTGCTTGCCAGGAGTTGGTTGATGTATCGCGTGCTGTCAAAGGTGGTGGAGTCCAGGCCAATCGACCTCGGTTGCCGAGAGGGCACATCCCTGCGGCCAGTCGTTTCAATGCTCTGAATGACAGGGGGTATTGAGCGGGTTGAGAAAGGCTTTGCTGGCACAACCTTGGAGTGCTCTCAATGACAGTACAGCATGACCTCCTTTCAATGACCATGCACGTGATAGACCTTTCCCCCCCTGGAAAACCGGCTGCCTGTACTACCAGACTGGGAAAGTCATGGTATCCTTTGACCTGTGAGATAATCTCCGCTTACAGCGACAACTCGAAGTAGTATTGAGAAGGTCGTCCAAAGGACTAATTCTGTACGATTGTGGGGGACCAACATGAAAATTTGGACCCATCATGACCAAAGCAATTGGGACGTGACCAAGCCGGCCACTGTTGTTGGACGTTACAGTTATGAAGCAAGCAGGGAGGTGCCTGCATCCTGGCTGCCAGCTTGAGCTGAAGGTGATGGCTCTGCCAGCACAGGGAGCGGACCTGGAGGACGTCTGACTGATGGGAGACTCCGCTGGGGATGAGTCTTGCGCTCCATAGTAGCTGCTCAGCAAGCTCCTGACTCTGGCAGCCTTCTCGTCCATCTCTGCCATCTCTTGCAATGCAGTGACTGCTGCTGCCCGTTGTTACTGCTGCTGCCTCAGCAGGCCCAGAGGGAGATTGGATTGCAGGAATCAAGTGGAGCCAAATTGCCTGGCAACTATATCTGCCTTGCAACGATTCTCGGCGGTTCTCTTCAGCACGAAGCTGGCTTTTCTGATTGTGAATGATGAGATCAGGCTTGTCAAGTGCGATGTCAGTGAACCGTTTTTGGCTTGGCGCGCAACAGTGGTGCTGGAAACCACAGGAACAAAACAAGTTGCGCGCACAATTGGCCTATCAATGTCTACTCCTTCTTTCCCAAGAAGAATGTCTCTTGTACGATGAAGCATCACCGAGGCAGGAGTGACTAACAGCCTTGTCACCAGTACTTTAATGGCCATTAACTACTTCATTATACGCCGGACATGGCCTTTCGATGCTGATATCAATGCACAAGCGAGATCTTCTAAGCCAGACTCAGGAGCACGGTAGCTGCTGACAATTTGCAAGTCACACGCCAGTCGTCTGGCATCATCGGCTGTTCGCCCTAGCTCTGCGCAGCACTGATGTTTCAGAACGTCACTTTCCCAACCCTGAAAGCCTGCTACGAATTGATCAAGGCCTTCAACCGTGGACTAGTGCCCAACAATTTCTCAACAGCTGCAGCAGCAGCAGCCGCAGACAAAAGTCGCTTCAGATTCGCCGCAGGTGAATTTCGAATGCAGTATGGCTTTTCACTACCGCAAATCATTGTATTCTTCAGCTGACCTACAGCCATTCACAATCTGTACGTGCAGGTACTTCGCAAAAGGAGGTGTTGTCAACAGCTGTGGTGGAGTGTATAAACCAGGCAAGAAGCAATGCCGGCATTGAGTTGATTTTTCTGGCGACGTGGAGCACAGGATGTGATTACGTCCATGGAGGAGATCATCAGTTGCAACGCTGCAACACTACCTTAGTGTCCCTGCCCTGTGCAGGTCCAAAATCAGCTGGGTCCAGGAGTGCACCCAGACTTTTGCCAGCTCCTGGTGACCACTGAGCCGTATGGGGAGTATCTCCCGCTGGCACCCAGGGTACGAAGAATCTGGAGAATTCAATCATTACATGTCTGACTCTCCCTGATTGCTGCAATTCTCCACAGAAATACCTGGCTATCAATCAAAGTAATATCAAAGCAGCTCCGCAGCCAACTTGCTTTGCACATGGTTTAAATTACTGTGCACATTGATGAATGGTGTACTTGAGTGATTGAACATACAGATATCTTCTAGGGTCAATACTGTCTGGCTAATCGGTGCATGGTTTGGGAACACTAAGCAAGGTGCCTTGGTCATGCAGTATGTGGCAGAGATTTTCGGATCGTATGGGCTGAAGCCTCCAGCGCTGATAGGCGGAGGAGTGCAGGTGAGCAGAAGATGTCATCTACAGAGTATAATGATCCCAGCAAAAGTACCTTTGGAATACATGTCACATTCCCGTCTTGGCAGGGGCTCCTGTTTCTGGACTGAAGCCCTCTCTCATATTGAAAACGGTATGTGAGTTTTCGTCTTGTGTTAAGTGAATGAGTACAGGAAGTTTGCCTTTTGTTACATGCAGGCCTTGTTAGGACTGGAAAGCCTGCAGTCTCCCAAGACCCTACTTGGCAGCCAGTTCAGCATGCGGCCGGCCCATGGGGTCTCGCTTTTGGCTGCAGTGCTCCCAGGCAAGTCATCTCCTTCCAGCTCGCCTTCCAGTGCATGTCACGGCGTGGTACAGACCATCGGTTTGAGGAAAAAGTGGCCTTCTTCCCTTAAGCAAAACTAGTGTCAATTTTAGTGTCTGTGTGGACTGCTCATCAATGCAGCCTTTGGTGGCATGTTGCACATGAACGCATTGTTGAAAGCTAACATTCATGCATTGCAAGATGTATTGCAGCCCACCCGTTCATTACTTCAGCAGCACCTTCTGTGGAGGTATGCTCAAATCCAGGTTCAGGGCATCAGCACCCCACCCTCGTCCCCCCCACATGCCCAACGACGCAGGTGTGAAGCTGCACACCTTCCACTCCACAACAAGCGCACTGCCAAGCCTGCCCTGGGACCAGCTGTTGAGCCTCGAGCGACCGAACTTGAACCACAGCGCTGCGCTTCTCCTGCTCTCAGAACCCCACTTCACCCAGGTCTGGCAATCTTCCCAATTCACACCTGCCTGTTTCGAAATTATGCACCCTCAGCGGAGAAGAGCATCTTGCTTTTCAGCTCTTGTAAGGAATTGCAGATGCATAAATAACCATAATCATGGAAGCCATGACTTTGTTTGTTAGGGATAGGCCAGAATGCATACTCATTTCCCCCCAATTTTTCCCTGCACTCACCCAACAAATGAATCTAAGCTTTTGCCTCACGACTCGACAGTTGGACAAGCTGCTAGGACGATTGCACAAAATTTGGTCCCACACCCCACCTCCCAGCGTCCCCCACTCAGCCAACTATTGGAACTTAGCCTTTGCCCCCCGCTTTGTCAGGTGGATGAGCTGCTGGGACGATTGCACAACGTTCTGCCAAGCGTGCCCACGGTTGGAGGCATCCTTAAAAGCCACGCCTGGGGGACAAGGGGCCCAGGGGGATTCCATACCAGCATGAGGGGAGCTGCTTTCCTGGGGTCAGAAACCCTGGACACAGGTGCCGTGGGCTGCCTCATGACTGGACCCCTGGAGGTCAGCACTCATCTGATTTCTTTGCACCTCGTTCCGTCGGCAAACACTTTTCCCGCAGCTTTTCCCCTTCCATTCCCTGAATAGAAGTGTGTATCTTGTAGTAGTATAGTATCCACAGTATCTCCTGGTCTCAAAATTGGGCGCTGAAATCAGATCACCTTCTAAACAAGGTAGTTTGCATGCAACAGCAAGCCAGCGGATTGTTGCCAGCGTAGGCACGCATGGGGATGCTGGCCGTGGGCCTCAAATGCAAAAATATTTTTGTTGGACACAAATTTGATGTAAGATTCCTTAGACAAGCAAAAAAGGGAGTATGGAAAAGGTGGATTTGTCAAGGCCAGGGTTTTGCTTCTGTCATGAGGCGCACAGCTGTTGAATATGAGATTGAAACATTGAGCAGCCTCGAATTGTCCATTTGGAAATCCAGAAAAGACCAAAGTCCCAAGACGCTGGACGAAGAGCATCAACATTCACCGTTAGGGTTGGTGGAAAGAAAGACGAATCCTTAAAACAGAGGGGAACCCCTGCAGAAAAATTCCTTTAAAAACCTGCAAAAAAATGTTTGGGGTGCTGCTGCAGATGGAGGCAGTGTGCACGCAAGGCTGTCGGCCGGTGGGCTCCCAATTCAGGGTGACTCAGATGACCATGAACGGCCCCAATGCGCACATCCTCAGACTGGACGACATTCCCGCCTTTGAGGCTGTGAGCTTGCGACCCTTAATTATCAATTAGGATAATTTTCTTTGTGCCCTCACCACAAAAAGGGAATGTGGACGCAGCCTCTGCGTTCATCTCTGCGTTCATCAACCTGTTGTCTGTGATGAGGAATTACTACTGGCACCGTCACTGGGCCTTTGCCGGCTCTGCAAGATGTGGTCCCCCCTTCCTTCTGGCACTTGCTGAGGGGACAAGTCTTCACCAGTGGGGGCGGGAATGTTTCAGAATCCTCACGCAGGGCATTGGATTGCTCTCTACATACAGGTCAGGTCGATGGGGCAGGTTGAGTCCTCGAGTTTCTTTCAGGGAACGCGTTGTCTGCCTAAGATTGCAGATTTCTCAAATCAGGCTGAAATTCGCCACCTCGGATTGTGGGCTTGACATACCACACCTTGTCATGCAGCTCTCTGAAGTCCAGAGACATGGGCTGGAATCCAGAGAGCAGCTGCTGCGGATGACCATGGGGGTGGATGTGGAAGCAACAGGGCGTGCTTTCGTGCAGCACCAGCCTCGTGCTGTCACCGGTGAGTCATGCAAGGCCTGCTCATCATTGGTGCATATTTGATTTTTCCTTCTCTCAGTCCCACAATCAACCCCTGGCCCTTCTGCTCGTATGAAGTCACCACACCCACAAGTGGCTGCAATTTTGAGCACATATTGCTGTACTGGGTCCAGCACAACCATTTGACAGTGTGTGTGAAAAAGTGGACATTGGGGCATGACTTTAAGTGCTGGCAAGGATCGCTTCACAGCATGGCAATAAGGTCATTGCTGCTGCTCCTTTAGTACAGCACTGCTTTGACACAAGCGCAAAATTCTCCTCGCAGGCGGTGGGGTCGAGATGGGACAGGCGGACATTCGGGTTGGAAGCCTGATACAGCTGTTTGTCCAGGACCCGCTCTGGGCTCAATCCCAGATGGACCGGCAATTGAAGGTCACCCCCCCCCCCCCCTCCCAAACTCCCACTCCCCATTCCTGTCGAACCATGCTTCAATTCAAATGTGAGTAGCTGTGTTGCTCCTGCACTTGCAGACAGATGCTTCAGGCTATCAAACTTCCTTCCAGGACAGCAAAACTTCAATAATAAACAAATGCCACCTCCGTCCCCTGGCTTGATGCGAGAACGAGCTTGAAGAATATCCGTCAAGCATAGCTCAGTGACAGGAAGCATACCAGCTGAAAATGGCTGGTCCATTGAAGCCTGACGTTCGCCAATAAGTTACAAACTGGTCCCTCCACTTCCATTGTGACCTTCCATCCCTTTTGTGCAGAGCTATGCGAGCAGACAAGGGGGGAAGGCAGATGAGAAGGAGCGCCTTGCAGAAAAGGCAGCGTTCTTATATTCTTGTAGTGGGGTGGCGCACGATGAAATGTCGAAGCTGAAGGCGCTGAACGAGCAATTGGGAAGTAAAATGACCATTCAGGTACAATTTTGGCAACACACTTTGCTCCTGTAGCAAAACCTAATGCTACCTGCACACTGAGCTATGAAAAGGCAGAGATTGATCGTCGTTGGCTAATTGGTGGAGGTGTGAGAAGTAGGCCTCACTCATGCGAGGCAGCTTGCAGGAATTGAATGTAGGAATTGCATGAAGACCGCCTACCTGTTCTCCTTTTGCAAGAAAATCTCTTGCGGTTATGGGTGGATCCACTGGGTTTATCGAAGTGCATGATCATACGTAGAACGCTATAGATTGTGACGAGTGTCTCTCACTCATTATTTTGCTGCAGGGAGCAAAGGTGGAGGGGGAATTGGGGAGGATACCCGGCGGCAGGGATTGGCAGATGGCTGATCAAGAGCCACCCGTCAGGCAGACGTTCAGCAGTAGCTTTGGGTTTTTACGGCAGAGCTCGCGACCAAGTCCTTCATAGCTGCTACTTTGAGAACTGTACACTAGACCTGGGATCAATATGTTGTATCAAAATAGGCAGAACTGATGGGCACACTCATCTGAATCTACTGGTGACTGTGACTGTGACAGCCCATGCTTTGTCGAAATGGTTATTTGTAGTACATAGCCAAGTGTGGTAATTAGGTAGGTACTGTACCTAGGAATATACCGGACCAAAACTGTAGGAAAACGCTGTCAATCGGGTTCAGGTTCCAGGTCTTCAATGCGTTTGCAATTGATCTGGTGCTGGTTGCGCAATTTTGCACTAGAGACAAAATGGTTCCAACACCTTACAAAGCACCTTCTCAATAATGGTGTTACATCCTCTGACAACTGACAGCAAGACCTCTGGTGCTTTCTTTGACCCCAAATTGGGCTTGCTACTCCCCTGACATTAGCCATCTAATACACTGATCACAGCAAGAGAGCAGAGTGCAAGAGAGACATCATATCTGCAGAAGCACCTCAAGATGTTCATTCACATCACAGGCCACCATCTATGATTATTTCAAGCAATGTCCAGAATCCGTGCCCGCACTACAGTCTTGAAAGAATTTTGCGATTTCTATCTCTCCAATACAAATGACTTCATCGATATCCACAGGAATCTTGATCAGTGCATTCATCCAGGGTAGAATTAGGCCTCAATTCCATCTGGGAGAGGACCAATTTGCACATCGAGCTCAGGCATCTTCTCCAGTAGGCTGTTAATCACCTCTCTGGACTTGCTGTGGCAAGAATGAAAAGGGGAATCAGAAGAACGGTCAACGTCCTGACACCATTTATCCTTCCTTAACTCCAGAGTGCGTAGCTTTGACAGCAATGCCAGGACAGCCAAAGAATTTTGCCGCGTTTAGAGCGGGTTCTTGGAAATGTTGAGGCGCTGCAGCCTCTCAAGCCCCATGACTGCAATGGAAATGCTGCCCAAATTGCTCTCGCTCAAATCCAGGTAAGTCAGGTAGGGGGTTGTCCTGGCCAGGGGTACCTCCAGAAGCATTGGGGCATCGCTCATATAGCTAGTGGTGAATCTTATGCCGAGGTGCCCAAGTCCTGAAAGACATCGGAGAGCAGCCTCTGGCAGTAGGAATGGTAAATCCGTCTGCAATGTCAGATGCATACACGATGAGGAGCAAATGAGTGAAGGAGTGTAACGTTCATTTGGAACTCCCAGAAGCTTGGCAATCGTCCAAATGATGCGATCTTGCAGCGTCTTTCTCCCCATTGTACAATTGAGAAAGGACGGAAAACTGGTGTTGCTAATTTGACTAGACTTTCTATGTAGCGCGCTCTGTGTGAAGAGTAAATTACAAGGCAGGGCATCTACCAAGTTCAAATTCAGAGCAACAATGAGAAAAGTGGCAACTCAGCTCCGTCATGCGTGCAATGGCCTTTGGGATCGCTCCTTGGAATCTTTCCCAGAGACGCCATGCCCACACCATAACCATATGCAGGCCTCCATATGTAATAAAGCGTCAAGTATGTCAGCCTCGCCAAGACCAGCAACGTTTCTCCCAGTGCCTCTGTGTGCGACTGCCAATCTTCAACACGCTCAATCACTTCCAAAGACAGCAACTGCAAATGTAAAAGCTTCGTGTCAGAGAGATCGTCGATCCAAATAACGAGGAATGGGTTAGCCATTTTCGCTTTTAGGTGTAACAAGAGGCATGCTTGACCAAGAGAGTAATCGTTGTATTCTTTGTGACAGTGAATCTCAAGAAACATCTGCAGTGAATCCGACTTCACGCTTCCTTGTGATTATAACTCCACAGTACCGTGAATCGCATCATGTCCCCTCTGAGCTTCTTGGCCTCCTTGAGACATGATCTCCCACTCCGCCAAGCCTCAGGCATGCAAATCTTCAGAAGCAGTGACAGAAAAGCACCTTCAAATTCATGCCTGTGAAGGAATCCTGAGGCACTGGACTGACTTGGGGCTCCTCTCCATCAGCAAATTCAAGTTCCAGGAAGAGATGCTCAATCTGACAAAAATGCTGCAAGGCCCTCACCCATTGGTCCCATATGTACCCTTGCCGCAGAAAAACGCGAATCCCCCGAAAATCAAATTCATCTTGGGTGTGTGGACCGCTGAGGGTGAGTGTCCGCAGCAGGGGGCTGCAGGCAAACAGCCTGGCAAGGATGCTACTCAGGCTCTGCTGGGGGAGCAGAGGGTACCCCTCTTCTGAGAATTGGAGGTCGATGGTGATGCTCAGCTTCTCTGCGCACCTGGAAGACTGTGCAAGCCAGGCGAGGTAGCTCGGCGCTGTCGTGATCTGCAGCTGAGAGCCATCTCTGCGTTTTGTGGGGGATTATCCAGGCACAGAGAGGACCATCGTTTGCAAACCAGCACCGAATACCTCAATCTGCGCACAAATTCCGTTGTCAAGTCCAGGAGGCAAGGCATGCAACCTTTTGTCTGGATTTGTGTGGCGGCCCGGAGCTGCGATTTTGAAGCAAGGGAATCCAAGAGATGCTTCTCTAATCGACAAATGGACGATCGACTATTCAGGGCGCTTGCGCAAAGTTTTCCAGTTTCCAAGACTTTACCTCTCTTTGAAATCAAGGCAGTCCAACACCCTCAGAAAGAGGTCCTCGGGCAGGCTTTTCCAGTGAGAGGGTGCCATCCTGCGTGTGCAAAATTTTGTAGGGATTATCAATACCCTTTCAAATTTTGAGCTGCCGGCCCATACCCTAAACCCCAACAAGTTTCGAATTGGACAGCCCGCCAAAAGTCTTATCACATAGATAAGATGCGCCGAGGGGCAAGTACGTAATTTTGATCGGATGACATCAAAGCTACCGAGACTTCATCCTTTATTGCTTAACAGCCGTTGCCAAGATGGCTCAGATCGGAAATATGAAAATTGTCGGTGGCCTTGCTCTGCTTCTACTGTGCGCAAGACTTGCGATGGGGCAGGCTCCAAGAACAGTGAGCTTCTGAAAGCAGAACATCATCTCGATCAGGTCGTTGCGAAGAATGTTTCTGTCATGGCAGAAGCTGTTCGTCACAGGAGATCATGGTCATCCCAGCTTCCAAGCTCCTCTGCAGATTCACAGCTGTAGAAATTCCTGTGCAGGCACCTGCTCCAAAAGAAGTGTACTTCAGCCAGGGCTTCTCCACTGTCCCACTCCAGACATTTCCAGGGGGAACTTACAAGGCGTCAAACACAGCAAATTTTCCCGCCTCCCACTCTATGTCTGGCGCTTTGGTCAATCTCACTGCTGGAGGCATGAGAGAACCACACTGGCATGACCCGGTCGAGTGGGCATACGTCATCTCAGGAACCTGCAGGTCAGCCAGCGTCTGCAGATCAACACCACACCAATCCTCATTCCCGCCCCATACGTGAGCTGTACAAGCGGTTTGCCTGACTTTGTTGGATCACAACGCATGCAGCAGGCCTGGCGTCGGCAGCATGCGCGCTTGTTTACACCAGTGAGCTCAATCCGAAATGATGCATCTTTGCTGAAACAAGGTGTTAAGGTCCAAGATTAAACGTTTAAATAGGGGAACCCTGGTCGATTATGGCGCCACGCATCCTGTGGAGAGCTGGGACTTCCAGGCTGGCGACATCTGGTACTTCCCCTCTAACACCGGGCACTCGGTGGTGGGCCTTGCACCCGATGGCTGTGCCTACCTTTCGGTCTACAACAATGGCGCTTTTGACGAATTCTACGACTCCAAGGGCCTCTCCAGCTGGTTCAGCAGTGCACCGCCGGCTATTTTAGCTCAGGTATGAACGATCTTTGCTGAAATATGTAGCCAAGCAACTTGCAAGCTTTGAGTGTCATCAGAGGGATTACACATCAGGCAATTGCATTGTTTGCTTGTTGCTTCCCTTTGGTTTTTGAGCAATAACACAAATGGAAAGATGGTTGCACAGTGAATGTTGCATGAGTGAAATGTACTTGCTGCACTTGTGAAGTCTGCTTATGTCTCATGCTGTACAAACCCCACCCGCCCTTTGCAGGCCATGAATATCTCAGAAGAGGCTGTGAAGGCTAACTTACCCGCCAACACGAATAACTTCATTGCCCTAGGCGACCCGGCGGCCCTCACAAAAGGACAGAGCGATGCCCCGCTCTTAGCCGCACGAGCGTCTGCATTTGGGGAAGCAAAAGCGCTTCAATCCACCAAACTTTCCCATCGTTTTCCACTTTCGATGGCCCAAATCCCTGAGGTGCCCAATCTTTCACTGGATCCTCCATGCTTGTATGTCTTGTATGTGAGTGATACACCTCGTACAACTGGTGAGCTGTTCCAAATCAAGCAAACAAAGCAGGACTGCCTATTTTGACATAGCCAGAGCTGTTGATTCTGTGCGAGGGCGCTATGTGCCAGGAGGTTGCTCAGCCTGGATAGCCACGACTGATTTATGGTGCAGGTCGCTACTACCGGAGGTTCAATCACTATGGTGGACAGTGCGCTCTTTCCCATTTCTGAGCAGTTTGCTGGTGCACTGGTGTACGCCGCCCCAGATTCTCTTCGCCAGATGCACTGGCATGTGGGAGCTGATGAGTGGGAGTTTGTCATCAACGGCACTGTTGAGGTACGCCTGTGCCACAGAAGGAACAGCTGTGAGAACATGTAACAACTCTCCAATTGTTGCCGTTCGCATCAGGGCCGATTGGGATCACCAAGTGATGTGTCAGGAAGTCAAGATCTATGGCTAGACCCAGGGGCAGGAAACCTATGATGATCCATGATCATATCTATTAACCCCCTCCTCATGGCGCTCAAGTAAAATGCTACAGAACATTGTGAATAGCTGTCAGAATGGTAATTCTGGAAGGAACCAGGAGGGAGAATTGCCTGCTGCACTGCTGCATGTTGTATAAGTGACATACCCTCTTAGCAGCTGGGGGAGGCAGGGTGCATCCCAGAATGTGTCCCGGATATTCGTTCTGCACCACTCTCATAGTCAAGCTTTACTGAACAGAATGGCACACAGGTGCTGGAGCTGCCGACAACAGTCATTATTAAGTACTGTAATTATTATTTAATTTTCGATTATCAATCGAGTTTCTACACTGCAGCTGGGCGTCTTCAATGGGACTGGACAGGTCAGCCAAAACACGCTGAATGCTGGAGACGTCGGCTTTGCCCCTCGAGGGTCTGGTCACTGGCTGAAGACCGGTAGCGAGCCCGCCTGGCTTCTCCTCATCTTCAACAGCGGTGTTTTCACTGATGTAGAGAGCTTCAGCTTTGTGGGCAATTTCCCGACAGAGGTGAGCACCTGTTTTTGCGTTCAGCCCTCGTATACTGCTACTTTGGATACTTGTTGTTTTAACTTGAAAGAGATTCAGATCAGTCAGCAAAATCCACACCTCCATCTATGCACATGGTTCTAAAGACGCTTGGGATCAGACTCTGTGTCAAAATCTTGCAGCTCTGATAGAATTCCATAAATTATTGTTCTTCATAAACTGGTTGAGAACCTCTCGACTCTTTCAAGATCAACCACTGTGCTGCAGCAACTTTCCGTGGCGCTGAGCACCACCAACGAGTTTGTGAGATCCTGGGGCATACCCAGAGGCGTAAGCCCCTACCTGCCAGCAACAAGTGGCAACTACACACCTTTGTCGGTGTCAAACAGACAATTCCCTTCCACATCTGTGGGATCACCAAGATCTAGCCCCAGCTCAACAGGGTGAATACTGAGATCCCAGATCTGGCTTGCAGCTTTTACTGCCTCCAGCTTGCCCACTGCCTCTGGCAGACCCTGAGAGGTCATGCTTACCGATCTGCAAAGTAATGGGAGTTTTCATGACTTCTTCCTTTTTGAATTCCATTTTTCTTTACGTTTCTTGGGCATCAGTCTTTTAAAGTGTTGAGAAAGGCTTTTGGCCCTACTCTCTGGTGTGAGAGAATTGTTGGCATTGTCTTTTTGTGAAATTCATGACAATGAACATTGCCCTACCTTCTGGATATTTAATACTGCTTTTTCAATGTGAATGTGAGAGTCAATGTGTGCTCTACCAAAGAGGTAATGCTTACAGTACTGTGCTGAGCTGAACAATTTGGAGTTTTCATGACTTCTTGGCGTTAGTCTTATAAAGTGTTGAGAAAGGCTTTTAACCCTGTTCTCCGGTGTGGTGGAGATGTTGGCATTGCTTTTTTGGGACGTTCATCATAATTACTGCATCGCCTTCTGAACAACTGTTGCTGTCCAATCTCAGATTCTGAGGAATGTTGTGTGGTTTATCAGGCATCTTGCGTCCTCTTGCCCTGTGTGAGGCGGTGAACATACAACTTGCTTTCTTTGATTCATCCAAAGTGTGGTGGAAGTGTTTCTACATTGAAGTGTTTCTAAATTGAAGTGTCTCTAAAGTGAACGATTCAATATTTGACTACCTGGCATGCCAAATCACAGGGCCAAAGTGCATGGCTACCTTGTTAGTGTTGTCTTGACTGTTCTGCTAACAAAATACTCAGAGCTGTATAACCCAAGAGCTCCTTTCTAGACAGGAAGGCAAGCTACTTCTGTTCACTCTCAACACCCAACACAGGGTGACAAAGGCCTGACACTCCCTCTGACGTTGCAAGACAAGCACGTCTCATGATCTCAAAATGAAATGAAACTCCAGATGAACATTTGAGTTCTGAATGGGCAACACACTAAATGCTCAAAGACGTAATGTTGGTGCTGAGCCCTAGGATGTAGCACTGCTCGCAAACCCTTGTCCCATTGCAGCAAACGACTGGCGCTCATCCGGTCTGTGGCCACCATGTGAGGTTTGAAACAGCGGCTTTCAGCGACCCAAACTCCTGAGGAGTTGCATGAAGAAGGGTGGCTACAGGCGGCAGCAGGACCTGACACTGCAGGTCCAGAAAAACGCTCAGAAAGAATGCGGGTGATGCAGCCAATACTGAAGCAATTTCCTTCTTCATCACTTCATCTCGTGAGTCAACTTGAACACTTATCATCATTCAAATTTCTTAATTATTGATTTTTGAGCTGTACATTTTTCTAATAAAGGTCAATCACTTAATTCAGACTCCAATATGCTTGTGCTCACCTGCTCGATCTTGCCCTCTGAGGCAGCTATGATGAATTTCAAGAGCACGTTCTTGAGGTACACCAGATCAACCGGCGAGGAACCCCCTGCCTCCTTCCCATTTGCAGCAACCATGTCGTTGAAATGCAGGCTCCCCCCACCTGCATCGTATGGCCATCATCGGTGACTTGACAGTGTAATAGATTGAGTACTGCAAACAGGGTTGCAAAGTCAAGGTCAACTAGATTCAGTCAGTGGGCAGAATTGCTTGTTCAGCTAATGATTGAAAATCATGCAATACGCTTACCTCGATTGCGTGGGGTGGAGGAATGGGAGCTGGTTGAGAAGGTGCGTTGGAAGGCAGGGCGCGGCACTTTGCGCTGCAGGGACATCAGGCGGCCGATCTCCGACTCGGCGGACGACACCTCCTGCTGCCACTGCCCCAGCTCTGATTGCAGCGAACTCACCTGTGCAATTTTCCATGACACTGTCTACAAATAAAGTTTAGCATTTCAACCAGTCCAATCGTAGCACTAGCTCTGGGCATGATTTCAGAGCCGCAACATCTCGGCAGTCTGGGACAGAGGCTTCTTATTTGTGTATTGAAGCCCTGCTGTTGCACTACGAGGGTATGTCATGAAAGCTGGACTTGATGTGAAGCAAAGGATTTGTCCTTTTCAGCAAAACAGCACAGGAGTAGCCAAATGAGATTTTAAGGCACCTTCTGTTCCAAGCGGTAAATGGTCTCCCTGGCTTCCCGCTGACTGCGCTCCAGCTTCTCTTCGCTGGCAGCCAGCTTCCCCTGCATGGCAAGCTGGATGATTGTCACCAAAGCTTCAGCCAGGCTGTTTCATGTTGATTCGGAGGCCCAAAGGCAAAGTCAATCTCGTACCAATAGCTATGCAATCACCCACAGGACAGGCAAGGGAACGAGAGGCAAAACCCAACCTGCAGTGTCTTTTTGGCCGCCTGTTCGGCTGCCAAGCTGTGTTGCTCCTGGTCCAGCTCCCCCTGCAGCCAGGATCATCCTGAATTCTTTCATCTTGAATTCTTTCATCTCTGTATATCTGACCCAGAAACGTTTGTTTTGTTCCGCTACACCTGACCGAAAATGCACGGAATTACCATAGTCCTGGAAAACATTGGTCATGGAAAGCAGAGTGAGATAAAGGAGAAGGGGTTTTGGGGTAGACCAGCGGTGGTCTGGGGGTTTCACGGAAGCGAATCCAACACCGAATGCAACACAGTACCCTGCCACCCTATCAGTCTCTTAGACTGGGCTATCATATTTGGGGTGTACCCTGTCTGCCGCCAGGCCAGCGTTGCGTGCAGCGCCCCGATCGCGACGAAATTCAAGGCTTTAGACCAAAGCAATTACTGCAAAATCAGAGGCACTGTCACTCTATCAGTCTCTCGGACTGGATTCTTAGAGCCGAGGGAGGACCCTGCCTGCAGTCCGGCCAGCATGTTATGCAGCGCCTCCAGCTTTTTGACCTGCCTGGCGATGGACTCCTGGGCTGCCAAGGGCCACTTGGACTCGTCGCTGTTCATGACCGCCAGTCTGCGAGCCACCTCCCTCTCCACCTTCTGCTCAGCCTGCATGCGTTTTCGGAAATGTCATAAATCTAGAAAGGGTTACATAGGTTCCTTTCACCATCAGAGTCGACGTTTTTGAACTGCTTTGGTTGAAATATCTGTATATTGTCTAGACTCCAGCATGGCTGCATAATCTCTCTTGATCTCATCATGTTGTCCTACAATTATCTCTGCTGAACGTTTCCAAAAATGATTAGGTTTTTGAAATGGACTGCGGACCGTGAAATGACTCTGGCAAACACCGTGCAGGGCGTCGTTCTATCACCCATCTCTCTTGTAATGTTTCGGCGTTGAAGGTCAGTATAAAGAAAAGGTCTTCGACCCCTTGGAAAGTTGCACAGATACCTCACTGACTGCTTCTCAAAGGGGACCCTGACACTTCTGATGGGAGGGGGTGTTGGGG
>QAXI01000410.1:554786-564883 GCA_004335615.1 Chloroidium sp. JM
CCCCCCCCACCCAAAACCGGCTCCGTATTGCGCAGGTGGTGGACAGCTTGCAGGGGTTGGGGCCTCTGAAGTGCGCCATACTCGCCGACGCCCCCGCCCAGGCTGGCGAGGTAGGTCCACTGCCGCCCCACCCCCCTCAGCAGCTCCTGGCCTGCTCCAGCTTCGGTCGATCTGGGGCCCTGGTGGTGGCGAGGCGCAGCATCTTGCCCGACAGCGTGACAGAGGTGCCCCTGGCAGGTCGGGCTTTGTCCTCTCCTTGTTTGTTGCCGCCTCGGCATTCTCCTTCCTAATCATTCACAACGCCCGTTCTTCCCCTAAATGCCTGGGCTTGTTGGCTTTAAGTCATCTCCCATCTATCACCTGGCCATTACCCTCCCTATAATTCCTATTCACCGTTATCCCTTCTTAATCCATGATCCCTTATCCTTCCGTCATGTTTTTTGCTCCTCTCTCTTGGTCCGCCCTCCCTGTCTGCCTCTGTCATGACACCTGACCCCTACCTGCCCGATGTCTCTTGTCTTCCCGCCTCCCCCTCCACCCTTTCCCTTTGATCTCTAATCTCGAATCATCTCAGCCCCCCTCTTGCCCTCTTCCCATTGCCAGCACCCTTCGCCTGCCCCTCCTGAAGCCCCATCCCCATTCCATCAGCTTTGGTGGGTGAGAGAACGACCAACCAACAGATTGAGTACATGTTGCATGTGTTTCTGGTGCTGGATGACTCCCACCATGCTTGAAGCACTCAATAAGCTTCCCCACTTGCATGGTCCACTGTGCTTGAAGGTGTGAAGGGCGTGTGGGCCGTGCGGTATCGACCAGAGGGGCTGCCCTGGGAGCCGGGGTTTGCCTACCACGCCTTCCTGCTGCTGACGGTGGGGCGCAAAACCAAGGTGCTGCAGACTGGGGAGGAGCTCAGCGAGATGCGCAGCTCCCAGGTGAACTGAGAGATTGTGGCCTTTCTCTTTTCAGACACACTGCCTGTGATCTTTGCAAGCCTGTTTGCCCTGTGGTTTCATTACAGCAATTGACAATGCGTTTAGTCTAATAAGCGGATACTCATGGCAAGACCAGGGAGCGAGTGAGTGCAAGATGATATCCCATCAATTTTCAGGACCATATCATTGGCTATGATCTATTAAGCTTGAATTGAGAGTGGGGCCATTCCGTTGCTCTTCAGGTGGACTTTGAGGTCAACAAGCCAACCTTGCTGGCTGCAAATATACTGTCCTGGGCCAGGACAGTCCAGGCATGACCCTACCGCATTTGAAGGCCCTGCTATTTTCTTTGTCAAACCCTCTGGTTTCCTCCATATGCACGGAACAGCGGGGCATTTTCATCTCACAAGTCGTTTCTCCTTGGATGGCACATGCTCTTGCTGTGATTGGCATTGCCACTTTGCCTGCGTCCCTTGCCACTTATGCCTCACAGACATGATCACCTTTGGGAGCACACTCAAGACATGTCCGGAAATCTGTTGGGTTCATTACTTTGCCTTCATAACTGCAGTCAAAGGCGGGAACCCTCGTATTTTGCATTGGGAATTGGTGGTATGGTGAAGGCTGTGGGATGCAGGTGTGCTCTGACAAGGTGGTTCTGCTGGCTGGCTCGTCAAAGCAGGCTGAGACAACCGTCAATCAGCTGATTGCGCCTCCTGATGCACCTACAGGTGTACAGGTAGGTAATCCTTCAGCACCCTTGAAAGGAGTTGTCCTCTGCTTTCCCTCTACCTGCTTCTCATACCAGTTTCAAAACTGAAGAGTTCCGTTTTGCCCGGGTTGGTGGACGATCCAGCAAGACTTTCAAATTGCGATTTCTTCATGACCGCCCAAAACCTCTGTTCTCCTTCAGAATTTAAGGGGTTGGCACGGTGTCGACCTGGTATGATCTTAAACACTTCATGGACTTATATGTTGCAGAATTACACTATTGTAGCGACTGTGTGGTCTAGTTGGTTATGACGCATCACTCACACTGATGAGGTCCCCGGTTCGAGCCCGGGCATGGTCATTTGTTGTCCGACCCTGTCGTTTTTGGCTTGCCTTCTCCGACCGGCTTGTTTTGCGGGCTCGAAAAGTTCTTCCGGATGAGCACTTCTCCTCGTCGCAGGGCGAGAGGGCTGCCGAGGCGGCGTTGCCAGTCAACCTTGCAGGGGTGGAAATACTGGCTGCAAGCGCTGCAGATCCCTATGTCCTGCTCCATATGTCCAATGGGAGTGCAGCCATCCTGGCTGGCAACCTTGAAACAGGTCAGCTTCTTCCCCCGATCCCTTCCCCCTTGTGTCTGCAAACTCTGTACTGGGAACCGCAGCCAAGCACTTTCCCCACCCCCTTGACCCCACCAATCCTCGAAGGAGGCACATCTCCACGTTCCACTCGGTTGTGAAACAGTAATACAGGGAGGCAACCGTTGGGTTCCTTCAAAAGTGGGTCAAAAACCTTAAAGGTGTTGCCCCTTGATTGCTGGGAAGCGACGTGCTGGATTGCCTGTATGTCGCACTGAACAGACCAAAATATCACCCAAACTGTGTTGGACACATCGGCTTCAGAGAAGTGGTGCAGGGAGGTTGGAGGTGGTCCAGGCGGCCCGAGCGGTGCTGCACGAAATCCCTGCCGCCGACCCCGCAGCCCACATCACATCGTGCACCCTGTACCAGGACTCCACAAATTGGCTGTCCCGGGCCAGCGGCATCCCCGCCTCCACCTACTGCGTCACCTGCAACGCCAGCGGCCTGATGCAGGTCCCTGTTCCTCCCCTCCCAGTCGCTTCGCAATGCTTTGCCTTCCTACCCATGCTACGTGGATCATCACCTCTTCATATCGTTGGTCCTCGCAAAACGTGTTGTCAAGAGATGCTGTGATCTTCCTGTCTGTGTACCGAGAAGTCTTTGCTTTTCTTCATGCTCAGTCTACCATTGTTCTCGGCATCCTTCAAGCAATTGCTTCGATTCTCACACACTCATGTCGAATGACCACGTCATACAATTCAGAAACTTCAAGCATGCACCCTGGAGAGTATGAGAAGTGACCCTGTCCTAAGGATTCATGACGGGGCAATTCTCTTCGACTCATCAGAACCTGTGAATCATGGTCCTTGCATTGCCTCAAGAATCCATCAGGATGAAATCACCCAATCAAGGACTTTCCCCCATCGAAACGGGTGTATGTGATCCAGGTGTTTGCGCTGCCGGGGATGGAGCTGGTGTTCGATCATGCCCCTGTGACGGAGGGTCTGGATGTCCTGTCCGGCCACCCCGACCCCCAGGAGCAAGTCCCGGGGGAGCCGGCGGACGGGGGGGCAGGGGGTGCCGACGGCTTCTCAGCCCGCCCCGTCGCTGTGGAGGTGCGCATGGAGTGCTTCGCCCGCAGCTCCATTGTTGCGGAGGATGATGACTCAGCCACGTAACGCCCTCCCTCTTTCATACTTTCCCTATGAGATTGAATTACTGCCTTGTCAAAATGATGAAAAGACTTCAAGCTCGAGGGGAGGCTTGTGTGACTGGCCGAGAGGTATTGCGCTTGTTGTGTTGCAGGAGGGTCATCCCAAGAGATGTGCTGCAAGGTGACCAAAACACTCGATGGAGGCAATGGTTTCAAATGTCTTGAGATGGTTGTCCACCAATAGCACATGTTGAGGCACCCTCAACCCTTACAAGCACTTGAGGTGCCTTCCGGGTATGCGACTAGAAGACGGGAACCTCCCTGGTTTGCATATCCGATGGATCTGCTAGTGACAATTCAAACAGAGCAGTCGTCGTCTCAATTGCAAAGCTGCCGATCCGCAGAAGGGCTGAGGAGGAGAGGATGCCGTGCGAGCGTCCTGTGCTGCTGATGCTGCTCTCGGACGGCGGACTGCTGGCCTACTCGGCCTTCGCCTCCCCGGTGGGCCTGCGTTTTGCCAGGCTGGCCCTGGATTGGATGGGACACTCAGACGGGCGGGGGGCCCATGGGATCTCCGCCCGCATGACGCGTTTCGATGGCCTTGGTGCTGGCAACCTCACATACAGGTCAACATCCCCCCCCCCCCCCCCCCCCCCTCATCATCCACAGTTGTGTGCAAGTGCCTTAACTATGCTCCTTCAATAGCAAACCTTCCCTCCCCCCGCTCCTCCTCATTTTGTGAGTGCGAAAGGTGTGCGCTAAGAGTATCCCCGTACAATCAACTGAGCTTCTGCAAATGGTGAATCTGCAGGGAGCGCTTCCGGAAAATCCACAAGTCCTTGGGAGGGGGCACGTACAGGGGCCCGCCCCTGCCCTTCAGGACGGTGATCGATGGAGACCTGCTGTGGCAATATCAATTCATGCCGCACAGCCAGCAGACAGCGCTGGCACAGAAGATAGGGGTCGAGAAGGCGCAGCTGCTGGCCCTGCTGGATATTGTGGCTGAAGCTCTTGGCTTCTTGTAGAAGGTCTTAGATCAGCCCGCTGTGGACTTGCTGTCTCTGATCTGCCCTTTTTCAGGAGGCCATTTATCTTTGATTTGCCCAATGCTTTTCCGTGGAGGCCTCTATTTGGGTCTGGGGTTTCCTTTTCGTGTTGATCCCTCAAATAAAGCTTGATTTTGAGAGAACTGCAAAACAATTTTGAGCTTCATTGGGAGATTTTCATTGATTCATAGAACCAGCAATGAGGAGGGCCAAGGCAGACAATGTTTGCTTGTTTGGCAAAAGGCACGTAATGTGCCCAGGCTGCAGTGACAGTGCATGTTGCCTCTGCTTTTCCTATGAAGTCAGCCAAGGATACTGAACCCCCCATGGCACACAGCACCTTGTAATTTGACATGATGGTTTGTGATACAGTGAATTGTGATACAGTGAATTGTGATGATGTGCTTGACTGGCAAAGGCTTGAGAATGGTGGCCAATCAGGCGGTGTAAGTTCTGAAAATGGATTTTTACACATTTCCATAGTGCTCAGTCACTTTGGCACTACTACTGAATTGTACACGTTCAAGTAGTATACGTATTCACAAAGTTCTGTGGCTGTTGCCTGCTTCTGAGCACTTCATCTGTCAAACAAATGCCAGCCGTCTTTCCGTCAAAAAACAGATTTTCTACCAAACAGCAAATCATCAATTCACAATACTACACCATGCACCTTTGCCGTTGATTGCCAGATCAGACATGCATCTCACAGCATTAGCCTTGACTTACGATCACACTGGGCAATGTCCTCCTTTACCTGTCACGTCCGATAAGATCAGAACCTCTACTCCCGTCCCCCCTCCCCCCTCCCAGTGCTCCAGCCGGCCCTCATTCTGCCGCATGTCTCCTGCGTTGCTCTATGGCCTCGATGATGGGAGCATTGTTCACATCATCGAGGAATCCCTCAGGCAGGAAGTCACCAATAGCCTCCACCTTCCAACTCGTGCCGTGCTTGTACAGGCGGCACATCAGGATGCAAGTGCTGTCCCTCAGCTGCTGCCGACCCGCATCCTGAACATTTCAACAGGGATCTCAACATGCAGGAGTGGAAAAGCACACTATATCACTTCTTGCTCAGCTGTCTGCAAGGGGGCTTGCTGATTCTCAGCCCAGCATCAAGCTTGCAATCTTGGCATTGCCACGACCCCTTGCAGGAGGGGAGACAATGCTGAAAGACGGACCAAATTTGACGCAGAGGGACAAGAAAGACAGTGTCTCCATTTCTCCTGACACAGGAGTTGGTACTGAGGGGTAGATGGAGAAAGACGGAAGGGGCAAGACAGACAGTAAATTGACTCAGTAAGACAATATAAATACTGTGACAGGGCAAATGCTCACCTCTGGGTGGAACTCGCAGAGCGTCATGTTCTGCTTGCAGTCCCTGATGATTGAGTGGGGCTGCCTGATATCTGCCAGGGGGCAATGACTGTACCCGGCCGCCGCAATGTATATCTCCTCCACGTGATCTCCCTGCACAGTCTTCCAATGTCAAAGCACAGCACAGCAGCGGAGAGTAGACATCTAGGAAGACATGTCTTTCCCCGGACTTCAAGGTTTCTGGTGACCTCTGCTACCCCTCCCTGGTACTGATGATGACCTCAAGGAGAAAGCAATCAGACACTACATCACAATAGGTTGTCAGAAGTTCGATGAGATAATGACATTCTATTCGTGCTGAATCACTCAATCATTGGGTCTCACTCCTTTGCTCAGGTACAAGCGATGCAGTCGTGATGGGAGAAGGGGGGCAGGTGGGGCCCGGGGGGGGGGGAGTAGGAGGAACAGACTCACCGCCTTTCGTCTCAGGGACCGCGTAGCTGGTGGCAAGGGAGGGCTTGGCCTTGCACGCCCAGAGCACGTGGCGGTCCAAGGCCTCCAGTAGCAGGGGCACCGCCACCTGACCCCACTTGTGGCGTGGGCTGATGGTCAGCAGGCAGATCAGCAGCCCCAGGTTCGGCACAGCCCACTGCAGACGATCAGCCGGCTTACTCAAGCGCATGATACCGCTTGCATGCAGCAGGCTTGAATTGATGCAGGTGTTTGCTGCCCATTTCACCCACATTCGTTCGTCAGCCATGAGGGTCCAGATCTGGACAAACCACCCCACGTTGGCGCAGGAGTGGTGCAAAGAAGCGTGGGACAGAGGATATCAATCAGGTCTGTCACTGGAAAACTTTCCTGAGAATTGTGCAGATGTGCCCTTCATGAAGAGTGTGGAGTGTATTGGTGGGGGGGTCGGCCAAAAAGGGAAGGGGGTGGGCGCGGAAGGGAAAAGGTGGGGGGGGGCGGATGGTGTTGCCACCTTGGTTCTTGCTGACTCAGTGGCGAGGAAGCTGTCCAGCCGCTATGCCGCATGTTCCCAAAGGTTGTAGTGCTCTGCCAGCGCCAACAACAAGCGGTGCACTTGTGCATAGCAGTTGATGGCCTTTTGGCTAGCCTTCACCCCCTGCAAATCACGCCTGATGCCTGGTGAGATTTCACAACCCAAGCCGCTCATTGAGTCCCTCATTATTGGGAACTCAAGGCGATGCTCACATACAAGGGGTTTGACGAATATTCAAGACCTTTGCCTGCTGCTTGGCCAGGACACAGAAGAGCTCAGAAGGAAGGCTGTTGATATTTTCTTTGCTTGCAGAGATTGGCAGACGCTGAAAGGACAATAAGTAAGCTGTCAGGAGGGTTGGTCTGTGGCTTTGGAGAACGAACATCAAATGGCACAAGCTATTCCTTTGCTGTGGGAAAGTTTTATCAGGCCGTGTTGAGGGGCGTACATGGTCCACCAGCAGCACGACAGCCGTGTTGAGCATCTTGGCACATGCATCCAGCCAGAACACCGGCGACAGGCTGTTGCCAGTCTCCTGGGGGGTCAGAGCCTGCAGAGACAGTCATCTCAATACTCTACACTTTCCCCTTGAAACGTTGAGCCCTTCCAGATTTGAAGCATGGTGACACCTCAAGTTCCTGGCAATCAGCCAACGCCGCAATACTCCCAGAAACATTTCTTTTGAGGGGAAGGGGGGCTAGCTGAGGGGTGAGAAAAAGAGTCATGGGCAGATTCTGCTGCAATGCCGAGCAGGAGCCTCAAAAGCGATGAGCAGCGGTCAATAATGCTTCCAACTACAAACTAAACCAGCCAAATTTGCCTGACAGTCGCCTGCTCTACATCAACCCTCCCCCCCCTCCCCTCCCCCNNNCCATCTGCATCAGTACCAGGGAGGGGGAGGGGTCCCTACCAGGTCCCCCAGCCTGATGGTGGTGATCTGCTTGCCGGTCTGCAAATTCATGTCCAAGATGTCCCCCGAGTGAGTTACCGCCCCCATCACGCGTGTGCCCACAGACCGCCGCCTGTGGAATTGCCAGTCCACGTTGCAGATGAACCCATGCTTGCCAAACAGGAAGATTCCCTGGTCCAGGTAGACTATGTCCGCATCCCACCGCCACACGTTCAGCAGTTCCTGCGCATCGCAAAAGTGCTCAGGGGGTGGGTGTGGCATCTGGCACGATCACTACATTACTTAATTTGTATCTTGGCATGGTGAAGGCAGGAAGGCGATAAATCTTGGAATTTGAGGAGAGGCACGATGTTTCCAAGACCAGTATTCTGATGCTCTTGAAGAACATGTGTGCTTGCTGTTGATGAGATCAGGGGATGGTGGTGATGGCGGTGAGGGGAAAGTGCAGAGTTGAGTACAGGAAGTGATGACTGTCGAATGAGGGGTGAGACGATTAGTTGCTGCATTAAGCATTTGGCAATGGTATGCAGCCTGCACTCTTCCCTTCATAGAAGGGCAGGAAAGGGGAGGAAGGGGAGGAAGGGTAGGGATGGAGGAGGGGAATTACCATGTTCTTCATGTTTGGGGGTGCAGTGTAGGTCTGACCCTTCAGCAGGATGTGGGAGATGCCTGAGGCCTGAACCATGCTGAAATCCATTCCCTGCGATTGACACGTATGGTCAGACAGCGGGTGACAAGCACCACAAGAAAATATCACTTGCACTCAGCAGAATGGCAAGTGAGATGATGAAATTGCCAGAGACAAGATTGCAAATTTGAGAGCTCACAGACCAGAATCTTGTGCTCAGCTCTCAAGCCGCTGGTGCCGATTCGCGGTTCAGACATTCTTGCACTGTGCTGCCAGACCATGGAAAAGAGGATCAACGTTTGGTGGGTATTAACAGGGCAATTGGAAGGTGGGGGAAAGGGACTGGGGGGGGGGACTGGAGGTGGGGGGAGGGGACCTTTGTGTGGTACCGCTTCCTCAGGGAGTTCTGCCAGGAGCATCTCAGCAACTTGGTGGCAAACGCATCCACAGAGGTAGAGGCTGGTGCTGCGGCGCGTCGCAATCCCAGCAGGTCAAAGCACTGACCCCATGTGCTCACGTCCTGGGGTCCAAAGCATTAATTGAATACTACTGAATACAGTCATCTGTTGATGCGGCTCATCAATTGTCAGCGTCCTTGCTGTGGGGGGCTTTTGGACCCCTGGGGGGATCAGTGAGGGAGGCGAGTGGCATATCAAGGGAACAGATGAAGATAGAGGAGAGGCCCCCAGGATCATTGAAGCACCCTGACATTGAGCTGTCAATTTCCTGTTTGTCTCGCATTGCTGCATCTCAATCCATTCAGCCGGATGAGGCTTCCCATTGGGCGGTAGACCTCACTATTGAGTCTCTGAACTGAGAAGCTAAGTTCCAGTAGATCACAAGAGGGGCAGGAAATGACAAGAGGGGTCCAGACATGAGAATGACTCACCTGAATCCTCTGGATGGCGCCCTGCATGCGCCTCAGTTGCCCCTCGCTTGCGCGCCCATACAGGCTGTCAGACTGAGTCATCACCTGCACATTGTTTTCGGATATGTGACAGTGAATATCAGAGACGAGAAAGAAAACCATCCCTATGACTACTTTCACTTCTGAATCGGTGTGGGGCCTGGCCATGCCTGCAAAAGAAGAGGTCATGAAGCGGTGGGGGAGATTTCCGAGTATCATACGAGTTCTGTTCTCTTCACCCCTCCCCATCATGTCCAGCAATTGGGGTACGGCAGAGGCAGCCAGGAGAGGATCATCCCACCTGACTGAAAGTGACGTTGGGAGGCCGTGCGATGAAGTGCAGGAAGGCCGAGTGGAAGGCCAGCAGACCGCGGGTGACCCTGCTGGACTCGAAGACCACATCCACCAGCTCCTGGTCCACTCCTGTAAGGGAAGGATTGCATTTTGATCATCCAACAGGCACCGGTACGCATGATGCTGTATTGAATGATGCTAGAGTATAAAAATGAAACCTCATTTGATGCCAAATAGCTCCTGGTCCTCCCCTCAAGAGGACCACGCAGTCCGAGCATCATCATGCAGCAATCAGCAATCTGCTGCAAAAAAGTTCCAAAGCAGAAGACATCTAGATCAACCCATGCAAAAGGAAACGCTGACTATTGCCTGCAATGCTGCTGCACTATCTTTTCGGCATGGCAAAGCGGCTTCCTGACCCCTGCACGGGATGCTGAACACTGTAAAAGCACCAATCACGCAGAACGGCTGGCTCATGCTGGCTGTGAACTTCCACAGTTTCGGCCATTTTCTTCACTGCAATGTAAGAGGGTGGGCAGAAGAGGTGAATGGAGGGCAAGGCGAAGGAACGAGAGATAGGAAGGTGCGGAGAGAAAGGGAGGTGTGTGTGGGGGGGGG
>QAXI01000410.1:566879-589270 GCA_004335615.1 Chloroidium sp. JM
CCCCCCCCCCCCTCCCCTCCCACCCCCACGAAAAAAAACACACACACCCTCATCGGCGATCGATCGAAAGGCTGCCAAGCCCTTATGACCCTAATCATGACTTGTGATATTGATACACACCTTGAGGATGCCAGGCAGCAGTGGCAGCGCCCTCTGGAAGTGGTCCTGGCACAGGTACGCGGGGATGACGATCTGGATGTCTGCATCCCCCCGGCCGGGTCCCCGCCGCACCCCTTGCTTGAAGGCTGCCACTGACAGCAGCTCCATTTCTACGCTGATGTAATCTACAGCTCCAGTCCTGGGGTTGATGGTGAAGCTGGCCGGCATACCCAGCACCTGCGGGAAAGTAAGGGATGTCAGTCAGTGGCGTGCAATTGGGCAGTACATGGATGGTGGTTGCTATCTGATGCTGCTGACTTAATTGGCCATACTAAAATAAAAGCAGGAGAAAAAATGGACAGGCCGCAGAATGGTTTTAACTTCTAAATAAATCAAGGTGACCACCAAAGCAATGTGTTGCATGAACAGTTGAATTACTTGCCAACTCCAGTTTTTGCATTGACACTGCACCAGGAAGCAAGTCACAAAGAGCATTTACCGACCACAGTTCCCAAGCCTGTCGACAGCTTCGTGGAGGTATTCAACCCTCCTCCTCTTCCTCCTTCAAAACCAGCCAGGGCAGAATGCTGCTGGAGGAGCTCGAAAAACCCACAGAAAAGCTCGGCAGGCAAAGGGGGATGTGACCTGCTCCTCGTGACTGGCTTTGGTGAAGTAGCAGCGCAGCTCGCCCACCATGTTGTGGGCCTGCAGCATGTACGCGTGCTTCCAGCCGGAGGAGTGGGTGGCGGTGACCCGGGTGCCGGCGAAGTCCCGGTTCAGCAGGAGGCGCCACACCTCTCCCTCGCTGCAGCTGGCCCGCAGGCTCTTGCACGTCGACCCCAGCATCGCGATCGCCTGCATTGGCAACAGTTTCTTGATTGAAAGTTCTGATTGGATTTGTGTCATGATGTGGTTCCTACAGATGTGAGGAAGCAAAAAAGAATGGCGGTTCTCATCCATGCAAGGATAGGTTATTGTTGTCTGATGTATACTGCTATACCTACAGGCAGTCAGTAGCAGATGCTGGATAATTCGGGATTGCAAGCACCCCCAAAGGTGGTAAAGGTAATACAGTGGAGAACGGATTTATCTCTCCTCCCACACAAAGGATGGGCTGACCTTTCTGTCAAGGAGACTGAAGAGCGTCGTCATGATGTCTGGCGGGAGGAACGAGAAGAGACCTGCCGGCAGAGCCAGATCCGCAGACCTGCAGGGACCGGAAGTTCGAGCAATCAAGATTTTGAATGGAAGGACGAACACATATTATTGATTGTTGGAATGCCACCATTTCTCAAAAGCAAATGAGTACGCAAATTGTGCTGGTCTAGAACTGCCAAGATCTACCATGACAGGACTTCCCTCATTCCCTATCATACCGCAATGGCTCGAAGATAAATGATCTGCAGTGGTGTCATGTGATGAGCTGTAAATCAGATGCAAACGCATCGTCACATTCAACTGGATTCAGG
Organism: Chloroidium sp. JM; assembly: GCA_004335615.1. NCBI lineage: Eukaryota > Viridiplantae > Chlorophyta > Trebouxiophyceae > Watanabeales > Watanabeaceae > Chloroidium > Chloroidium sp. JM. The sequence goes on from QAXI01000410.1 coordinate 568,448, forward strand.
CACAGTCACATCCAATCATATGCAGACACGGACAAAAAGGGGCAGCGGAGCTCACCAGGCCTCCAAGGTATACTCCGTCTCCCTGTCTGCCTCTGCCTTGCTGGATGCAAAGACCTCCTGGATCAGCTCAGCAACGGTCTTCTTCACCTCAGGCTGTTTCGCTGCCTGCAGGAGATATCCAATCCTGGGGACGCAGACGTTGCAGTTTCCCTCAAAGACCTCACCTCTGGGCCTATCACTTTCTTCTCATATATTGCAATGCAAATTTCAAGAGGGAGGGGGTGGGATGTTTTGAAGAAGCAAGATGTTTCTCATGATACAGATGATAGGCTCCACAATGAGGCTAGGAGTGTACGAGGCTTTCAATGTAGGCTGTCTATGCTGCACCCCATCCAGACTGGCAGAGATGACGTCTCTGCCAGAGACTGACACCTCCAGGCCAAGAAAGCATGCAAGCAAGAATCAGGAGCCGCTACAGACAGGAAGGCAACAACGCTCAGAACAGTCTCATGCTCTCCTTACAGCCTTATACTCCTGCACATCACCCAACGTCACCCAACGGGACCCCCAATTCCGGATGTGGCTTGCGTTGGAAGGTGAATTTGAACAGGCAGCAACCGACCTGGTGGGCAGTGAGCATGTCTTCGGAGATGAGGAAGGCCTGCAGCTGCACCAGGATGGAGTGTACGGTGTAGGCGCAGCTCCACTGGACCTCCTCCGGATTGCAGTCCCATATTGCCAGCCTCCATCTGCATCAGCATAAAAGAATGAAGGGTGCTGCTTTCTGGCATGAGGCTACGGCATATCCGGTCATTGCATCTGTCAGATCACTGTATTATGGAAGGGACAACCAGCCGGTGTTCTGGTCCTTGCACTCGTCATATTACTTAACAGCATTCAAAAGATGATCCCAGTGTTAAGCTTTCCCTTTGAGCGTTGCAATACAGGGGGTGAAAGGCAGGTCATGAGCATGGGGTTGGAAAGTGGGAGGAACACCTGTTACCCTGACGCACGACATTTGGATGGGGCAGTCTGTTGTACAGGGTGACCTGCAAAGAGGAGGAAAGCTTCTCTTGTAAGCTTTCTCTGGATCGGTTCTTGGCCATCTATGAGGTGAATCTCCTCATTTTCAAGCAATCCAGTGCACTCTTCAGCACGGAGATGGCCCCATTTCTTCTGCGTCATAAACAGGCAAAGGGCTTGTCAGTGCAGTCTAGCAGGAAGGAAGATCGATTGAGCGGTACATGAGCTTCACAGTGCGGAGTGGCCATGAGACGGGCGCACTCATCCCAAGACAAACATAAGAAGGCATATCTGTATCAATGCCATGCCTTCGAGCATATGTGCTCACCTTGGGAGGGTTGTTGGGATAGTCCTGGGGAAAGGTGAGGAGGAAGTGGAAGGCAACATCCGTGAATGGCGAATCAGGTTCGCCCTTCACGTTGCCGTGCCATGTAAAGAGGTCGTCCTCATTGGGTAGAGCCGTCACATTGGGAAGGGGCTGCTCCAGAACCTGCAAAGGAAGAGCAGCGGTGCTCAAATTCCTTCCTATAGTGTGGGGTAAGAATGGATGGCATTGGTGACTACTGTTGGAGTAGAGTCAAGGGAAAATCAAGATGCCAGGTGGCAAAGAAGTTGGCCAGTGACTTGCCTCTTTCAGGTCAAAGAGGAGGCGCTTGAGGGCAATTGGCTTCCAAGAAGTCATACACGAAATTGAATGCCAGCAATGCTACCTCCTGCTACCCTGGAAGGGCGCTTGGGCTAGCCTTGAGACCTGCAGTGATTTACAACGTATGGTCAGGATGAGGAAGCTGAACTACATCTCGACGGGTCTCTGTGATGGCGCGGATGGAACTGACGTCATTTGTTGTATTGCTCATCATTCGATGTCTGATACATGTGCAGCAAGAAGTAGCGATAGCATGTGACCAGAGCTTACCAATCAGCACGTTAGCTGGGTGGGCGGTCGGCTTTTGGTTTAAATTGAAGAAGCTGCGCTCTGTAGATCTATTCTGAGAATGTTTTAGTGCAATTTATGAGAAATAGCAATTTTGTCGAGGAGCCAAATCCATTGGGAAGCGAAGCTAGGTGGGAGATCCCCCCGTAGCAGGGAACCCGAGTGAGCCCTCGGCCATGAAAATAATCGGTTTTCGAAAAGCAATCAGAGTCTTCAATTCGATTCATTTGTACTGCAGCGTTTCTCTATGTTTATACTCCTGCAGAATGCGAAGGTTGCATTCCCACTGTTTCCAAAGAGCAGCAATGATTACAGAACATGCACAGTGCGCTTCTCAGCGCTTCAATTGCTGACATATGCAAGAAGCTGACCAACGAACTATGGGCTACAAGGTTGCAAGGCTGTATGCTAAAACTAGCCACCACCACGATATCTCTACTGACCTCAAGACATCTTGTCAATTCGTTCATGCCATCAGACACTGCTGCTGGAGGGCAGGTGTCTGTCTGCATCCCCCATGTTCTCAAAGGCAGTACAGGAGGAGGACCAGGCACATGGCTATGAGCTTGAGACAGGTTGGAATTGTCATTGTCATTGTCATTGTCATTGCCATTGCGATGACAGGCAGCTATTGAACAGCTGCGAAAGGAGTAATCTTTTCATCCTCGCAGCTGCTGCTCGGACCTGCAAGCAGCATCAATTGCGAACTTGAGAACGCCACTCCCAGAAGCAAGATATCATCTTATCGTGTGATGTCATATGACTAAAGCAAACATGTGTTGATGCCTGTCTGCACCTTCCCCTCGTGAGTGAACACTTTCGGTTGAGCCCAGCAATTGTCGGAGGGCAACAGAAGATGAGAAGCGCAAAAAGATGGAAACAAGCGAACCTGCAGAGTCGCTGTTGAAGTCTGTTTTCGGCTTGGGGAGTTCACCACCCAGGACAACGCGCCTGGCCTCAGCAAGCAGACTGCCCTCTCCAGAACACGACGGTCCTGCAGCAAATGTGGCAGCAACGTTCATTCACTATACCTGAGCCCCACTCTGCCTGGCTACTCCACTTTGTGCCATGACAGAGTTTCAAGAATCCTCCCGCTGTCTCTCCTGCGAAAATTTTGGCCCGCATTCTCCGGAAAACACGGATCGCAATGACAAGGGCAGCACTTCACGACGCATGTGCTCAATCTCCCTCCCCCACCCCATCGTCCCTTTTCCCAAGCTGCCGTGCACTGATCAGGCAACAAGTCTCGGCCACGACAAGCGCAAGCGACAGAGCAGGGTACTTCACTCAGCAAATCAAAGCAGGAGTGCTTCCAAAAAATAATACACAATGAATTTGCCGACGTGAAGGAAGAGATGGCACACCTGCGAGGTCAGCAGACTCGCCGCTGATGCTCCAGGCGACGCCACTGCAGATGCTCGGCAGGCTCTGCGGGAAATTCGGCTGGAGCTGCGAGACCGTCCATGCAGGGCTGAGGGGGGTCAGTGGCAGGGGGGTAGCCTCAAAGGGGGAGTTGGGACCTGCCAGGCTCTGTCGCGCCTGGAGGAGCGGGCTGAGGGGCCGGGATTGGTGCCGGGGCAGGGGAGAGCCGCCCCCGCTCACCTGGATCTGCACATGATATGATTTTGGTTTGGGACGCAAAAGCACTTGGCAGCAGGCTGGCTGCAAAGCAAATTCCAGCTTACATTGTTTTGGATTTACAACAGAAGCTCATTGCCCAGTTTGCTGCAGAGAATCTGGAAGTTTCGTGAGAAGAGAACATGTGAAAGATGACATTAATCATAGTTTCGCTCCACAGTACAGAAAGTAGGCGTATGCATAGGCTGAGCAAGCAAGTATGACTTGAAGTGAGGGTTCCCCGTCCGGGGATGTCAGGGCATGTGCAAGCTGGATTTCTTGGCTGGCAGAACACAATAGCACACATAACATGCGTTCATCCCAGGTAAATGCAACCCCTTCCCTCCTCCCCTCCCCCAATCGTGACCTACCAGTCTGCGAGCCTGCTGGAGGGGGTCAGTGCTGCTGTAAGAGGGTGCACCAGGGGTCTGAAGCTGGGAAAGAACCGCCCCCCTGGCCTCTGCCAGGCTGTCCAGCGCCGAATCCTGTATAGCACCAGCCTTGCTTGATTTGTGCAAGGTTGCTGAGAAGTCCAGAATGCGCATGTATGATCATCAAGGTAGGGCGTCTAGTGTGGTTCTAACGACTACACAACAGCCTGGTGGGCCCATACTATACGGCGATTGGAAGTGACAGCGTGAGGATACCCCGGGGGTGATGGGCATGCATCTTACATCTTTCACAGTGAGAGCATACGCATGGAGGAATGGAGCAACTAAATTCAGCCGCAATCATTTCCAGAGGTGTTAGTCAACAGAAGGGAAAGCAAGGATCCCGTCCACAAAGTGGCCACTAGCCACCATCTGCATCCTGAAGTGGTAGACTGCTCGCAACATTGAAGTGTCAGATGCATCGACTAGTCCATCCTGAGGGCCAGATGCGCTCAAGGAATTCCAAAGATCAGTTGGAATAACAGAGTTGGGGGAGGGGGGACCTGTCGGACGGGCCGCAGGTCATCATGAGAGGAGGAGAGAGTGCTGCTGGGATGTTGGAGTTCCGACCGGGATGCGTTGCTCAGAGAGCGCAGCGCCTGTCGGGCTGCTTGCAGAGAGCTGCGACGTGAAAGGAAAGGTTCCCCTGCAATTGGCGATCGTGTTCTGCCTCAACATGAGAAAAGGGAAAGCTTATGAAACATATTTCATGTTGTGCTGCTACAAAGGTGAGAGTTCGGGGTGTGCACATTTCAGATATGGCGTATTTCCAAGGCAAATGGTCCAGCCCCCTATGAGTTGAGAGGATCACTGCCTTCATTGACGCAGGCTAGAGCCGCTGCTGCTCAGTATCGCTGTATGATGGATAAATCCTTGGGCAGATAGTCCCCTAGATCAGACACCAGACATCTCTAAACTCCGACTGCAAACTCTAATAGAATGGTGAGGACAAAAGGCTCAAAGTGCAAAACTCCCTCAAACCCCGTTTTGCAAGGGGTCTCTGATGGGCCTCCAGAGCTGTATGGTCTCTGAGACATCACAAAAGCATGATCTTACCGTGCTCAGATGTGGTGCGGGAGAAAGGGTCCTCAGCAGGCTCCTGATGGGGAGACCTGTCCATGTCCTCACCCCCACCAACAGAACCCCTGGCAGGTAACCGCTCGCTGGCAGAATCCTGGCGCACTGAGATGTGCAATTCATTGCCGGTAGCTCTGCAGCAAAATACTCTGCACTGGGGAAATGGACAATCGAGGAGGGGGGGGGGGGTCCCTGCGTAGGAAGTGACTTTCCATGAATGTCAGCGATCAAACATCCAGCGAAATTCACAGAACTTGAAGCGAAATTGCAGACAAGATTTTGATTCCCTCACTGGGGGCTCGACTGGCAAGAGTCTCTTCCTGCAGGGCTGTCAGCTCGGGAGATTGGGTATCATAGGTCTGAATGGCAATCTGATTCAGACCATCACACATCTCATACGGGAATTCTCGCAGAAGCCAGAACAACTTTGTGGGGCATGGAAGTCTGTGGTCCTTCTTTGGCTGTCAATAGGACCGCAAATAGCTAGGATTTGGCGAAACAGCGATAGACATGCCATGGAAACCCAGGCTCCCGCCAAAATCTCTCAGGCACTGTATTGGGCCTACCTTCTGGAAGTATTTCGTTCTGGAGACGCAGGTGTAGACATGAACGGGTTGGGATTTCCTGCCTCAGCCCTCCCTGAGCAAACAGCAAACTTCAGAAGGAAGTGATCATTAGGCCAGTGCATGGACCGTGTATTCAGACAATTGTGATTTATGCTCTCTCAAATTTAGCTCCGGGATGATAGACAGCCCTGGAGCACTTACTTCACCAATGTTGGTGTGTGCAAAGAGGAGTGGACAACGGAGACCAAGTGGGCTTTATCTAAAATCGAGCCTTCCAAGATACATAATCTTCTTCGCAAGCAATATTATGATGCCCTGCAGTTCTCATGCTTGACAGATACGAACATGATGTGTCCAAAGGAAAGTCTGCCTGTCTAGTGAGTAGCGCACCCAATCAAATGCGCAATCTCCATTAAAGTGAGTCATGGGGGAATGCTACCTGAGGAGTTGGCCCTCCCAGAAGGGGAGGGACTGCGGGCTGACTCATCAAGCTCCCGCGCACTGTCCTGTCGAGACAGGCCAGGCTGTGCATGTGAGAGCTCCCCTGGGGCACCACTGGGGGTTGCCAGAGCTGCCACATCCTCCTCCATTGCCTGCAAGGTGTGTATCAGCTCTGTGAGAGAGGGAAGCACAGCTGGGGAACCAAATATCTCTATTGAGACCGTCCCCAGGCTATGGCTTGGTTGGATGTCGTAAAGCTGCTCAGCGTATTGGAGCTCAAGCAGCTCGAAGAACTGCTAGAGCCTCAAATCCCACATTTCTTCTCTCAGCCATGCTCGCACCTCTGCCCAATTGCTGTGGGCAAAATTTCTGTGTTTCTTGGGCCTGAGGTCACCGGCTGCCTGACCACGCAATCCAGGGAAACTCAAATAGCTTTTCGACAGGACATCTTTTATTTGTTTGGGGTAAGGAATGGAACTTGACAGAACCAACTCAAAGCTGAGGGTAGTGAAGGAAGCAAGGGTATAGGGCATTGCGATGGGGATATGTGTATCAAACACAAAAGACAACAGTGCAAAATGCTCAGCACAGGAACGACATGTAGATAGCTGCAGGGCAACAACAGCAAAAATGCTGCAGTTGCAATCTCAGCCGACATTCGTTTGTCAATGAAAAGAGTCCAACCTGCAGGTTCTGCGCCGAGTCTTGCCGCTCGGCCAGGGCAGGAGGCCGTGGCTGGTAGTTTGCTGAGTCCTGCCGCTCCACCATAGCCCCAAGGTGGGGGGTCACCGAGGGGTCTGCAACCCCCTCCCCCGCACCCCCAAACTCCGAGACCGAGCCGTGGGAGCCCCGGCCGCTGGGATCAGTCATGTCGTCCGCGCTGTCCAGCACCGGCACAGAGGTTCTCCTGCAGGGGTTGGGGGTTTTTTATTCAAAAATAAAGGTCATTTCCATGCTATCGTAATTCGCATCAGCATTGTGCTGATCAGATACAGAACGCAAATCAGTTTTGGATAAGCGTGAGAACGGTTGCGGGTGGTTCTGGGTGTTTGGCAACAGCTTTGATTGCAGAAATAGGTCTGGCAATTGGAGCATCTCATGAGGCCTTTGTGTATGATATTAGATCAAAAAGTCTCTTTCATCCCCGTTTTGCTCAGAAAATCAAGTGTTTCTCATTGGCAGGCCAGGTCGACCTCTGAGAACAGTCCCCAGAATAACCGACAGTGGCTGCAAGACTGGGCCCAAACCATAAGCCAAGCGAATTCCTGGTAGTGAAAGTTGGCGAAATAGAACTTTTGCTCTCAACCTCCGATATGACCAGCTGTATCTTGAGCTGAATATGAAGCATTTCTTGCTACATTCTTGTCCCAAAGGGATCACCTGGTTATGCTGGGCAGGGCCTCTAGGGATGCTCCCGCGTGCAGACTCTCTCCGGAGCTGGCAGGAATTTGCTGTTCTGATGCACTTGTTGATGCATCACCTGTGAATCGATTCAAGACCTCCTTAAAGGTGCAGCTTCAAAGATGGATAGACGGTCGGTGATTGTCCGATGAATCCAGCCATAAATTGTGGCAAAACAAATTCCAATAGAGCCAGCACACTCCCTCAAGGCAAGACCACAGAGATAAGAAATCAACCAGCGCATCACCTTAGGCAACCCATGCCTGAGATGATAAAGACTTCCTGTATCCATGTGAACTCCTAATCCATGAATCCCGCCCCAGCAAATAAAGGCTTTGTTTCCATAAATGTCTGTGGCACACAATGCCCTCCCTTTAGGTGCAATTTTTGAGAGAACAATGTAGGACATTGTCGACGACAAACTCCATCCTTATTTGCCTTGTGGCTCACCTACAAACTGGCTCTCAGCAAAACCAAATCCAGCACGCCCAGGCAGAGCTGCCCGGAGGACCAACCCTTGGCTTTCCCTCCCCGCCACCAGCCTGGCATTGAACACCACAAGCTCCGGCAAAATCTCAGCAGCCTCCCTGCGGAAGGAATGAAGAATTAATCAGCTGCTCCAAATGGAAGCGAAAAGGCAAGTGTGGCTCGCTCTCCTGTGCTTAGTCCTTTCGGCCATGCCGAGTCTTGACTACAATCATAGTGAAACATCACATGGAGATGATTCTTCACTTGTTGCTCGGTAATGGCTATCCAGGATGATCAATTGAGCTCTCATTCCGCCCGGAACAAGCGCCCTGTTACTGGATGAATCGCCAAGACTAAGCCCCACCACCGTTGCTGATACCTGGACTCCTTCCTGTGATCTTTACTTCCTGGATTTTGACCCGCTAAGAAGCATGTGATATTGCTGCATCCCCTGGAAGGATGACAAGTTTGAGAGAGCTGATCCACGTAATTGGGCCATGTGCTTTCTGCAGAATGAATAGATTACGATTAGGCCTGAGGTCCAAAGAATCACCCTTGGCTAAGGCTGGCATGGTTCCCCAGGACAGACAAGATCTGCAGGTGTGTGGTCGGCGTCAGGAGGCAGTGAAACGGCCGCGACCCCTGACTGCCGGTGCCTATGAGGTTTCTGGAAAGGTCCAGTCCTCGCAGCTGACATCCCTCCCGCAGACCCGTTATTGCTCCTGGGTCATGCACTCTGTTCCCTGTGCACAGATTTCCAATGGATTTATGCCATACAGGCCTCTCTATCCGGCACAGCATTCAATATTGAGAGCTCACCTGGGAGATTTGAGATCTCCATTTGATTTGGACTTTTTGCACATGAGGATCTGCCTTCAAATAAGTAGCGACGAGTGTCGATCAAGATGTTTTCAGTCTCAAAATGCAAGCCACCGTTTTGAACAGGCAGCAATGGGTACAGAAGACCTTGCAGCTTGCTGTGTCACACTCTCTCAGCATGAAAGTGCAAATAATTTCAGACATGAATCAAAGGGACCGCGCTTGTGCTGGGATATTCAGCAAAATGGGGCGCCCAAAGACCAAACGATTCCCACATCCTTGAAAGTTTCACACCTAGACCAGCAGGAGAGGGGAGGGGGGTGTACACCTGCTAGATTGAGGAAGCGCAATGCCATCAATCCCTCCAGGCTTATCCCCTCCAGACGATTGTCTGACAGATCCAGCACCTCTAAGGCGGCCAGAGGGGTGGGGTTCAGTGTTGACAGTATGTTGCGGCCGGCGTAGAGGGTCACGAGTCGCGACAGCTTGCTGACGAGCTGGAGACTCTCGAGGGCATTGTCACGCACATCCACCTCAATTGTGTCCTGTATTGTTGACGTTGTTCGGACTTGAGATTGTGCTTTTCAGACGGGATATTGTGCGGAACGCAGGAGGATCCTCAAAAAACCTTTAGATTGTTAGAATGAAAAGGATGTGTGCGATACTTAGAGTCATTTCAGAGTTCCTAAACTCATTAAAATCTTGCGATCATCCCTGCTTTGACCATTTGCAGTGCTTTCTCAAGAACTTCATGTGGATTCAACACTTTTATGGCGATGCGATATTGCCAGGCTTCCCCAGAACTCGATGCACTCTCCTGAAGAATGCCAGGAAGTAGTGAGATTCTGACCAAACACTTGTAGAGCAGATCTCTCTCGCATAACACCATGGAGACAGGGATTTGTCAGCAGTGTCTGGTTTCCCGGCACTTAGCTGACAGGCCCTAGAGGAAAACAAGCAGCATCAGGCATTGTTGCTTGCAAAGCATACTCCAGCTGGCCCAAGTAAATTGTCCAACTTTATGAAGTTGGATAGGGCCCCAATTAAGCTAGATTGTGGTGATGGCAAGAGGTGGTTATTGGGGCTGAGAGCTCATTCATACATTGTACTCTACTTCCCTGGGCGCTCACTCCGCAAGAGATGCCCCAAAAATGCAAGGGAGAGGGACAGGGTGAACAATTGTGGAATTGCAGAATGTCTGACCTGTGGAACGGAAACATTTCCGTAGCCTGTCAGCCCTGCATGTCTGAGATCCACACTGTGCTCTTGTAGTCTCTCCTCCTGGACTTCTCCTGCAAATTGCCTGTTGCTTGGAAGGCAACACTTGATGCAGACGAGGTTGGCTGATGATAGCTGACATTCTTGAGAGGCCATACGATGCTGACACAGAATCATTTCAGGAACCAGCTCCGAGACTATTGATGTCATACTGAAATGCAAGAATTTTGAGAGAGGCATGGGGCGCGGAAATGCGTCACAGCATTTGTCCTACAGCTATTCTGGGGATAAGCTAAGCAATCGAGAAAACGAACTATAAAATGGACAATGCGCACCTCTCGACATTCAGCTTTGGCAGATTTGTGAAATGCAAGTTGCCAACGATGTTGTTTGTTATAATAATGCACAAACCTTATGCTGGCTGTCCTCCTCAAACCGTGAACCGTCCCACCGAGCAAATTGCAAGTGTGACGGGGCTCTGAGTCACTTTGGGCTGCAAGATCTTTCGCGTCCAGATACTGCCTGCATGCCAAAATCACCTCGATGACTGACAGCAGTGATTTACGTTGCCCTTCGCATTCCACGGCCTCCATTCTGAGAGCAGATGGGAACTTGATTGACCACTCTGAAGCAAGTGATGCACAGGTCAGTGAATCCGTATGTCCCTTTAACACTGTAACTGCATCCGAACGAAGATTTTGGCTGTATGTCAGAGTTGTAACTTCTTGAGTAAATTGCTGTGCTGCATGCAAGTTTGGTGCATCGCTACCTGCCAACCATCTGCAACGAGCGGCCTGGAAGTGTTGAGAATCTCCTCTTTATTGTGGAGTGACCAAAATTGCATGTATATCTGCAGCCGCTGAGGAACACAGGGCCTTGGGGAGATGCAACCCCTTCGTGGGTGGAAGGCAAAGGAGACGGGCAAGAAGCAATGCTCATGCAGGTCTGCCGGTCCATACACCTCCTTCACATGCGTGACTCACACCTTGCATCCACAATTGAAGGGCCCTGAAAGCCGATTGATTTGCAGCACCTCAGAGAGCGTGGTCACACGCTGACCCTGGCAGCTCCGATGACTTATCCCCTCACCACGGGACATTGACATAGGAGCAACATCTCTGAGAGAAACATCTTGGACAAGCTCCAGCCTGCAAGTGTGTAAGTCAGAGTCATTACCCGGCCAAAACTTTGCGCTACAGGTGGGATGGTTGGGTCAGGGGTACAAGGCATGGGTGCACCGCCCTGTGGGAGGGCGCCCCAGGTTCTTCGCCAATCCCATGCTGGAAGGTGTCACTAAGACACACTGGTGAGGCCCCTTGTGCTCCCACACACAACTTGCTCAGCCCATTCTTGCTGGCTTAGAGGTCATTGCATCCATTGCTCGGGATCACAGCGTAGCAAAGCAAAAAGGCGGGAAAGGGGGAACCCTTGGTGGAGATGACTGCAAATGCTGGTGCGCAGAATTGAGTGTCAAAGCGATGGCTGATGATCGCTTGCTAATCGCTGAGAATTGAATGTGTCTGTCAGGTCCTGATCGACCAACACTGGCCAAAACATTGAATGCCTTTGAAACTTTTGAATACGGGCAGGTGGCTGGTCCCGTTACTGTGGACGCCTGCACTGGTGTGGTGTTTAGCACGTACACTTGCCAGCAGAGGGACAGTTGCCGGCCTGGGACTTGTGGGGATGGGGTTGATCATGTGGCAACTTCTGGAATACTCCATCCACCGCTTCCTGTTCCACAGCATCCCAGGTATTTCTCACCCAGTGCTTAAATTTCCTCATCTAGTGCCTGGCTATTGATGAGATGAGTTGCTGTTTTTTTAAATCACGGAGAGACTTGGTGGCAGTACACACTGATGTTTCAATATGCACATGACATTTCAGGCTGAATATAGGCGGTGAGTTGCCTTGATTCACCATGTGTTGTATTTGCAATACAACAATGCATCCTGTTTGTTTGTCTTCCACTGCTTCAATCCAAGTCGCTCTGAAGCCTCTCATCCCCCTGCACTGAAGGGATGTAAGCATTGACAGGGATCATTTTTTAAAGCACATACACCTCTAGCAGATGGATGAAGCAGATACATGCCCTGCCACTTGTGGACGAATACAACATGACAAGCAGCCTGTGAATTGACTAGGGCATGATGTGCAGACACATACTGGGGCATTACCGCCCACTTCTTGTTCCATGGGTGCCACCATAAATACCCCCTGGACGCCTCAAGGCTGGTCTTCCCCCCCCTGCCGGCTGCCGCAGTCTCGGCAGCCATTATCGGCGCCCTGCACCTCTGCGTCCCACAGGTTTTGATCACTTGCACTGGTGTACTGAGCTTGTCTTGGTATCTTTTGTGTGATAGAATCCGCAACAGGGGCCTCTGTCTTGACCTGACACCTCCGGGACGCAACACAGCTATGGGTGTTGAAATTCTTGGACTGTTGCTCTGTACCTCTAGACTTTGCTAGCGATTTTCTTGTCTTGAAGATCTCGGCTTGTCTGTGTGACTGGCCCTTGAGTCAGTCAGGGACTACTAGCCATGGAAAGCACAGAGCTGACATGGGCTTCGTTCTGCAGGACTGCGTGGTGCCGTTATTCACGGGCATTGGCATGGGTTATCTGGCTTACGACTGCATGCATTACTGCTTTCACCATGGGAGCAGTCTGGCGGGGGTGGGGGTACTGGGCATCTTGCGGCGTGCCCATCTGCAGCACCACTACAAGACCCCCGACGCTGGGTTCGGCATCAGTTCCCCGCTGTTCGATTTCCTGCTGAGTTCTCACCCAGAACGAATTTCGCCAAACCCCCACCTGATGAAATAGAATGCTGCTACTACGTCTGCCTCAGGGGCTCCTGACTTACATGGCAGAGTGCAGAGTATGGCTGAACGCTTATCCTTACTGAACTGATGTTTGAAGTGTTTGAACTGCCGATTACGAACCTCGTATGGTGTTTTGTAAAATCTAGAAAAAAATGGGGAAAAAATGGTAAAGTAAACAGTCCCCAACGCTCAAGTACTCAGCTCTTCTGAGTCTGGGCAGTGCTTTTGCGTTCTGTATTGTGTGCTCATGCAAGACCAGCTAGAAAGTTGGGAATGGTGGGGGACTGAATCTGTCTGCAAAAAAATCAAATCATCAATTCTGTATCGTCCATAGAGATCCTTGTGGGAACCACGCATGCAGGGTGAGATACAGATTTCTGTCACACTAGTACTAAGAACACTAGCAATGATATCAGGCGTGTTCATACCCATCCTTTGAAGGAATAGCAACAAAGGACATAGCTCCTAGCAGAACATGCGTTCCAGTGAGATGGTAGACAAAATTGATGAGATGCGCCAATTTCTGACGCAACAGCAATGATTAAATTTGAGTTTGGATCCATCTGACCTAATTTTCCTGTCACAATGCGCATCCCAGTGAGGTGGAAGTGTATGACTGGTGTGATACACTATGCAGAAACTGCAAAGAATACTGAAGGACACCACAATAAATAATATTGGGTGGACCAGGGCAATTCTTCCCTTTGCAGGCTGCTCTTCTGCCTAGTCGTCCATCTCCTTGTCAAAACCTGACCTAGTCCTGTGGCACTCCATCAAAACGAGGTACCTTGAAAGCTTGAAAGCTATGCTCCTGTTGGAATGGCAATGTAGGTCCACTTCACTGAAGACAGCGCGCAACTGTTTTCCATTGCCGTACATGAACTTAGGCAAGGTCGTCTTCTGGCCCTGGATACCAATGGCCAAGAAAGAGGAATGGTCCCCTGAGGCGTCATTTGTCAGGAGGGTAGTCAAGCTGGGATGTGGGAAGCATGTGTGATTGCCCCGTTGGCAGGAACGTCGTCATGATTCCCAAGTTTGCCGGACCCAATGTTGTGAGTGTACTGGTTGAGTAAGACCAGTAGGACCTGACCCACCACAGCTAATAGCAGCCAGCCACCAATGGCCACGGAGAGTCCCACGAAGTATCGGGTGGCGGGCTGAGAAATGTTCATCCCGTAGTAAGCGTTTCCAACACCAACCACAATCGCTGTTCTTCCTCCCCACCTGCACACCAGCCAGCTTCGCATGTGAGTTGCATTCTCACACTCATGCACTTGAATGGAAAGAATTGCTGCAGTGAATAGACTCTTGGTGAATATGGAGAAGTGTCAGCATTGGAAGTCATTGGCAAGTACACTGAGGCTTCCCTATAGTCTCAAGTGATGGCCGAAGTACAGGTTGCAGCTGTTGGTAATTTTTGTCCGGCCTGCTTCCAGCTCAGACAGAACACAGAGAAGGGAAAGGCAGGAGCAAGCAACAGGCATACGGCTTCTGTATTATCTGTGATAAAAGGGGGTACCAGTGAAGGACATTCCAGACATTTCTGGCCTTTCCATGGAGTGCAGGTCGGGCAAAGAGAGCCATCAGACCCTGCGAGCGCATGTCCCTGTAAGTATGTCCAAGGACTGAATTGTCTATCGTCAGCCCTCCCCCACTTCCAACTCTCTCTTGAAGAAGGCGGTGCTTTTTTTTTGTCAACCCCTCCCAGTGTCTTCTGCTGCTACCTCTGCCCATCTGGCATCTCTGGCCTTGCATCCTGACCTCCTAATCCTTCCAAAGCATGCAAGCGTGCCCATATGGTGACCAGATCAGGAGCCAGTCCATAACAACACAGCCCTGCAGTAGCCAGCATCGCAAGGGCTTGCCTGCAGCCACACCAATGCGAAGACCGCAATGCCGATCCCTTTGTGGATGCTTTTGGGGCTGTTGTTGTCCTCCAGCTTGGCTCCCAGTGCCAAGCCTGCGATGATGAAGGCCATGCCGAGGACTTGCACCACACGGTGGAGCTGGAAGGCCACGGGCCAGGCCCTCGTGCCCTTGAACAAAATTGGCAGTGCCGCGCCTGTCACACGTGTTGAACTTTTATTTACCAAGTTTCTGGAGATAGGGATAGGAGTAGGTAATGCGGCTGATAAGGTGGGACTTTTGCAAGGCATGGCCTGCCTCACGATTAATTTTGACTTACTGTGAGGCATTGTCATGTGCACCTGCCTGAATACAATTTGCGTTAGAGACTTACAGCCAAAAGAGGTTGCATAGTGAACAGTGTAGTACCTGCTGGAAAGATGACAGCATATGCAGTGGCCGAAAACCATCCATGGTACTGCAATCGATGTCAGTTCAGTATACACGCTATGCTTGATTCACACTCAGAAGAAGGGGAAAAAAATCAAGATGCATCATGTGAGAGCGCAATTTAAGAAGCTTTGCAGAGGTGCATGTGGATTTGGGTGTACACACCGGTATCAGGTAATCTGTATCAGGGCCTTCCTCCTCCTGCTGCAGGGATCGCTGATGCTTGCTCTGACTGCAAAGGGGCTCTCAAGTAACAATCCCCTCCAGAGCAGGTGACGTCAAAGTTCGTGAGCATCGGCAGAAGCGCCTTTTCCGAATGGTAAATGCGTATATCTGCACCAAGCGCACCTTTTCGCTGCTTCTGCAATGGCAACCCCCCAGATGAACAGCACCGAACATATTATCACCAGCCGGACTGCCATTCTGTCAGTTGCTCCACTGGTAGCGGGTTTGTTTTCTCTTCTGCTGAATTACCCTGCACTGTACGGTCAGACTTGAAATTAGCAAGTGAGCACCATTTGCAGCGCTTTGGACATCTCGCTCCAGTCAGCACGATGTAATGGGAAACGTTTGAAACTAACGTGGCGGGACACATATTTGTCTAATTCAAACCAACCCCTCCCCCTGTGTTTTCGTGACTCCTTTCTCAGCTTCTGAGGGATCCAATCCAATCCAATCCAATCCAATCCAATCCAATCCAATCCAATCCAATCCAATCCAATCCAATCCAATCCAATCCAATCCAATCCAATCCAAAGCCTTCATGTCAGATGACCACTTGCATTAGAAAAACAGGACCCATTCTTCAAGGTCATGGCGTGCCCTCCCGACCAAAGACACCCGACAAACTTAGGTGCTTGAGCATCGGCAAGTATGTTGTGGTCTATCAAAAACAAGATATGGGATGCTTGTTTTGTGGATTACATGGGATGCTTGTTTTGTAGATTGCAGACAATTCCCTTATCTGGCAAGTGAAGCTTCTGCATAGGGCGGGAGATAATCAAGCAAACTAAGACGGTACCTTCAAGTACCCAAACATGTTGGCGTTCAGTTTGTTTCAAGCCAGCAGTCAACTGCAGGGCAATCTGGAAGGATCTTGCAGCCACGCAATACAAGACTACAATCTGAGCCTCTATGTCCAAGAATTCTGCTGATTTGCCAATGTGTTGAAACCGCCTGCTTCCTCACTTTCTCATCAATGACCAGAGAAATTTGAAACTTTCAGTTCGGATTCAACACCTGCTGCCCAGGATCTATGAGCCCAAGGCGAGAAGCTGTGCAGGTCCCTCCAAACTTTATTGGGATCGGGTTGACAGGTCATGCATCTTCAAATCAGACGCTGCCCAGATTCTGTTGATGCCATCTTGCTGTCACAAATGGTATTTACATGGTCATGCCGGCGGGCATGCCATCTGGACCGTAGCCGCCGGGAATGGGCTGCTTGGGCTTGCTCTTGTCCTGCTTCTCACAGATGACGGCCTGCAAGTCAGAATTGGATTGCCTGAGTCTCAGATGCACCCACCATCACTCAATTACAGCACTTTGTTTATGCAAGCCAATGTTGGAGGAAACCCCAAGAGGCAGACTCCCAAGGCCATAATTTGGTCCCTCCATCATCTCATGATACACCAGGACAAAGACAGGCCTGCTATATGCTACACCTTTGGTGTTTCTAGGCTAGTGTATCCAGCGAGGGCCTGCAGCGTATGTCTGCAACTGCCATCATGGACCGCGTGTCGCCTGGTTGGCGAGCAAATGATGTGCAGCTGCACACAATGAGGGGCTGAATTCACCTGGGTGGTGAGCAGAATTCCGGCAATGCCACAGGCATTGAGAAGTCCATGCCGCGTCACCTTGGCAGGGTCCAGGATGCCAGCCTCTATCAAGTTCTCTATCCTGTTCTCCATCTGCAGGACCACAAGCCATCCTCAGGGGAACTGCAGCTCAGCACCGAAGCACTCACCACCACAGTCTTAGATGGGGACCCCCCCCCCCAGGCCTTTATCCCCCAAACCCCAATCCACCTATCAGCAGAAAGGTCAAGGACTCTGAAAACATTGAAAGCCAGAAATTGACAGGGAGAAGGAGCTCACCGCATTGTAGCCAGACTCGAACGGCGTCCCCAGCAAGCTCTCCACGATGACGTCTCCCTCGTATCCGGCGTTGTTGGCGATGAGCCGTGCGGGGCACACCAGGGCCTTGCGCACAATCTCAGCGCCCAGCTTCTCCTCTGAGTCCTCCAGGGTGTTGATGAATTCCGGGACGAATTCGGCCAGGTGCAGCAGAGCTGCACCGCCGCCTGGAGCAGCATGAGAACGAGTCAGGCTGCACAGGGCTGGATGGTGACTGTCGTCCTTCGCCTTCACTCTAGTAATGAAGGATTTTGCTGAGACTCGTAAGCGTCGTTCTCACGGCATACTGGAGCAGAGATATGGCCAAACTACCCCTCCACCCCTCATTGCCTTCTCAGGCCCGTTTCCTTAACGTTCTTGCCCTCACCGTCAAAATCTGAGACCCCCGTCATTGCCAAAGAAAGAGGAACAACTGTAATGCTCAACTGCTCCCACTGACCCATGATTGAATCCCGAAGCAGCATGCCCACCCCCACACCTGGAGTGAGGGGGAGATGCGATGTATGAAAGTCGGAACAAATTGCATCAAACTGATTGAGGGTGCTGGTGAATCCTCCAAAGGCTCTTCCCAACCTCTAAACTGAGCAATATCGGAGAAGGGGGATACTTTAGGTGACTACGCTTGGCTATCACAATCACGCCGGTGCTATACTTTCACGAGTGCAAAGCCCTGGCGGAGACGACCCACCTGGAACGATGCCCTCCTCTACTGCAGCAAAGGTGGCGTTCTTTGCGTCCTCTATTCTGAGCTTCCTGTCTTCCAGCTCTGTTTCCGTGGCAGCCCCCACCTGCAGAGCAGCCCATCAAACGATTAGTTCATCGTTCTGCCTCCCTGCTTTTGCATCCCCTCGTTGCCATCCGTGTGGCAGTGCCGCCTTGATGTGCAGTTCATGCACAAGCAATGAGCCTCTCCACTCAGCCTTGAGCAAGATACTGAAGATTGACTAGAACCTTTCAAAGATCTCTTATGTATGGAAGACCTTGCCCCGATCCTCTGCACTCGTTGGAGAGCAAGACATCCAGAATTCAAACCTGGGGGGGGGGGTGGGGGGGGGGAGGGGGGGGCAACATAATTTCCAGTTCAGTCTTATGCTGGTAACCCACACCATGCCTTCAGCTCTCGTCTGCGACAGTAAAGCCAACACGCCTTGAAATTTCCCGACGCTTTGTCGGGAGGCAAAGTGCAAGGAGGGGATAATGTCCAGGAGTGCACAGCAGGTGCTGAAGAACAAAGTAGGGGTGGTGTTTTCAGGATATTGACCTTGATGACCGCGACTCCGCCGGCCAGCTTGGCGATGCGCTCGGACAGCTTCTCGGTGTCGTAGGTGGAGTCGGTCTCAGCCAGCTCCTGTTTGATCTGCTGCACGCGCATGTCAATCTCCTCCTTGTTGGCGGCGTCCGCGATCAACGTGCACTCCGTGGGCCTCACAGTGGCCTGCAGAGCAATCCAAAGTCACGTCTTGCTTGGGGTAGGGGGTCTTGAGAGGTGATACGGGAAGACTGTCAACTAGATGTTTTGAATTGGGGAGAAACGAGATTCGTACAAGGGAACAGGGTTTATAGGAAAATTTGATGCTTGGACACATCAGGTTGGACTAAGAAAGGGTGATGTGAATGATCAGCCCTGATTGGGAAGAGGAAGGAAAGCAAACAATAGATTCTTCAGATTTGTTGTACTCATTGCCAACTTCGCCACCAAGGATAGGCCGGCCCGGACCTTGGAAATGAGAAAGCTGTTGAGGCATACGACACGTCCCTCGGGAATGCTCCCAGCATGTGTGGAGGAAAATCGAGGGTGGTGGGATGCGGGGGAAGCGAGTATGAAGAGGTGGATGCGGACCTTGCGGGCCACGCCGAGCTGCTCGATGGTAGTCTCCTCGATGCGCATGCCCAGGTCCTTGGCGATGAACTCTGCCCCGGTGACGATGGCGATGTCCTGCAGCAGGGCCTTGCGGCGCTCCCCGAAGCCCGGGGCCTTGATGGCGCACACGTTGATGATCCCGCGCAGCTTGTTCACCACCAGGGTGGCCAGCGCCTCGCCTGCAGCACACCGAAATTGAAGTCTTCTTGCTTTGCAGTCATCGGTGATTGAACATTCGTATCACTGGGATACCACTGCGGGCAAGAACACCCACGTATGTGTCATCCAGAAGCTGCCGATTGCCATGCAATGTTTCACCCCTGCGGTTTGTCACCCCTTCTTTTTGTAGAGGGGTGAAGCGGGGAGAAAGGGAGGAAAGGGAATTTTCTCGTGATTGGACCTCCCCTGGAGGGCGTATTGTGCAATACTTTCCAAGCTGCCTTAGCTTCTGCCCCTGATCTTGATCTTTCACCCTTGCTATTCATCGCTAATGTGTAATTAAGGACTGGAGCAGAGATTATGGCGGGTGTGGTATGGGAAGGGAAGGGTATGAGCTACGGCAGTTTGTGGAGAAGCTGGGGTGTACCGACAATGTCCTCGGTGATGATGAGCAAGGGCGCGTTCAGCTGGGACACCTTCTCCAGCACGGGAATGATCTCCTTCATGCTCTCGATCTTGGCGTCGGCAATCAGCACCCGGCAGTTGTCGAACTCCACCAGCTGCTTCTCCTGTACAGCCCGACACCAGGCTCGCACCCCTTCCAATAATGACTGCCCAGAACCTGATTCATTGGGCTATGTCCTCTGCTCAACAAGTAGGATGCGAGCACAGGCCTGATAGCTGGGCAAGAGACCCGGCGAGCATGGCAGCCTGTCCTCTGTCTAGGAAACACTTGCTCCCCAGAACAAAAACGCTGTGGCAATTCTAGCCCACATTGATACCCGAGATGCGCTTTCTCTTCCTCTCTTCGTGTCGTCACTGGTAGGCGCGTGATTGCACAGCCAAGGCAGCCCTACGAACTCCTCCAGGGAAGGTTTTGCCTCTTGGGAGAACAAAAGATTCCCACTTGTTGATCACGAAGGGGAGAAGGGGGGGGGGGTGCTAGTAGAGTGAGAAGCAGAAAACGGAGGCAGGGTATTCACCATGTTGGTGACGAATTGGGGGGAAATGTAGCCCCTGTCGATGAGCATGCCCTCCTGCACCTCCACCGTCGTCTCCAGGCTGTTGCTGGTCTCGATGGACAGCACACCGTCCGCACCCACCGCATCCAGGGCCTCGGCAATCAGGTTGCCCACAAGCTCGTCGTTCCCGGCTGAAATCGTTGCAACATTCTGCAGTAAGAGGGACGATTATGTTCTTTATCCCACCAGCTCCTAGACAATGGGGCTTGAGAGAGGGCATAGACTTGTTGGGTGAGGGGACGTGCCAGGTCAAGACCGAGGAAAATGCTGGATGGATTGAATTGTTTTATAGCAAGTCCGAAAATGTTCGCTGAGTAGCTGAAACGATGGCTGTGGATCTGCATCAAGGGGCCTTCGACAATTAGCAAGCCTAGTCCCGAAAAACCCCAAATTCCCGTTCTTCTTCTTAAATCGCCAGATAAATATCAACAACGTGGCTGCTGGGGACAAATGGATGGGTGAAAGAAGCATAGGAGCAGCCAGGCATGAAGGGATTGGGATGGAAGGTGGAAAGGGGGGGGTGGGGGTACTGGGCA
>QAXI01000410.1:595317-623683 GCA_004335615.1 Chloroidium sp. JM
GGGGGGGGGGGGGGGGGGGGGGGGGGGGGTAATTACTTGAAGCTGCGGCCACAGATGATGCAGTGCTCCAGGCTTTCGGTCTGGAACTTCTGGTTCATCTGGTTGTTAAACTCCTGCACCTCCCTGCTCTTCATGAGCATGGGCTTCTCACCTGTGCATGCAAATCCGAGCCTTCATCATAAATTTGACAAGCTGCTGATTGCAACAGCACCCAGGCATTCCCAGGGCCCATATGTTGTGGGAGAAAAGTAGCAAATTGGCATCTTGGTGGTGGGCTAAGTTGCTCTCGATTCTGGTGACATCTTTTGAATGGAAGCAGACCTGCCATCGCTGCCTTAAAAGCAGCAGGAATGACAGGCAGTGGCCGCCGTTCATGAGCTGGCTTGAGCTCTTCCTGCTCCAGCCACCTGTACTAGCAAGGCTTCATGATGGTAAGAGCTACAAAGGGTTTTCTTGCTTCAAGGTCGAGATATGTTTTGGCAAGTCACAGAGTCCTATGTCTATTCGAGGCGATAGGCTTACTTCTTGGTGCACTGCGGGAAGTGTATGGGCAGCGACTTGGTCCCATACTCCCGGCCGCATAGGGGACTGCAAGCGGGGAATTTCAGCACAAGCTCTAGGTCTGCATATGTATAAGAGTTGGTTGGAAGCTTTGATAGCTGTCGAACCGTCTCCCAAATTCACCAGGCATGCTTTCACCGCGGAGAATGGTACTCTGCCCGCCCGTGTTCTTAGCACTCGGGTGACCTGAAACGAACAATATGTCTTTCGCAGAAATTGGGCCGGCAAGCTGGTGATTATCTCACCACATGAGCATGCGGGGTCGGGACTTGAGATACATTTTTCTCTCTGCTGGGGCGGGGAATAGCCAAGGTGATGAAGTGGCACTGAAGTTGATGGGACGTATCAATGAGCGAAATGAGCAG
This sequence comes from Chloroidium sp. JM, assembly GCA_004335615.1. NCBI lineage: Eukaryota > Viridiplantae > Chlorophyta > Trebouxiophyceae > Watanabeales > Watanabeaceae > Chloroidium > Chloroidium sp. JM. The sequence continues at coordinate 596,244 of QAXI01000410.1, forward strand.
ACATAGTGAGCAGCGTCGTTGCCTGGGGCGGAGGTAAACTACGAGGAAGCCGAGAGTCTACACTGAAGAAAGCAGTTCTTGTGGAAACTCACCTAGGCCTGGAGGGAGAGCCTCTGCTACAAGCCGGTTCAGATATTTTGCAGCAAGCACGAACCCATCCAGGAATCATGACAGCCCAGCAAAGGCACGAGAGACGTGTGCTCAGCTTCGCCAATCATCTGAATTGCACCAATACTCCAGAGGCTTTAAACGGCTTGTTGCATCAGGTCAGGATTCGATTTTTCTCTCCTTCACTTGGGTTTTGTTGGGCTATATACCAGTTGCATTTGTCAAAAATAAATGCTGAAACACGGCCTCGTTACTCCTGAATATTGATTAGCTTTACCAAGTTGGAATGATTTTGCTGCAATATTCTACACATATTACCCAGCTGATGCAGCAGCTTTGAAGTTGGGAGTGCATCTGTTCAATTCCAATTGCACTGCATTCAATAATGAAGGAAATCGAGTTTGAGGTTTTGGCCCCTTGGGGCTTGTGTGTGGCATGTTCACGCAGGCCATGGCTTTGGAGAAGCTCATACTGCTGTCCTGGCGCTTCACGAATGGTTGCAGAGGTCGAGTTATTGAGCATGAAACCAACAAGCTGCTGTTCTTGCAGCCTTGCGCCGCCACAAACCATTCAGCGTTTGCCAGAGCAGCAGCATCCGATGCAAAGTTTGCACGACCGGCAGGCGTCCAATTTTCTGTGAGCGCTTGATGTCCTCTTGCCATTTTCTCTCTGCATGCCTTATCTTTTTGAATTTCCAAATCAATACATGTGCATGTGATTAGAAGACTGTTTGATGCTGTTGCAAGTCCCCTCTTCCCCACCTCTTGATTGCCCTTTTCTGATAGATTGAGCATGGCATTCTATATGGAGGAGATTGGAGGGTTTTTTGTAATAGAGATTCCCGATCTCTCGTACTCTTTGCATCTATCTGTTCACTAAACAGCATACTGACCATGCGCTCTTTGTGTTCAGAGGGATGAGAGGGTGTACGATGCTGCCATGCACCATGCCTCCAGGCTGAAGGACTCCGTTTCTGGTGCCAACACCCAGCAGCGATCCCTTGCTCTCTACAGGACCCCACCTGCACACAGCACAGGAGCCCCTCAGCCACCCAAGCTTGAGCCCTACTTTGAGAATGTCATGGGATGGACCCCTCAGGCAAGACTTGTTGCCCCCTGCTTTGGGGCTCTAGTCTTAGTCTTTTTCATCTACATCATGCATGTAGTGCACTGTGTCCCTTTGCAGAAGGCATTTTGTTTGGGCAGACGGTGATGAGTCGGATGGGGAGGTGGAGGAAGCATTACTTCAAGATTTGCACCCCCCTTTCCGTTTCTTACACCTCTGATACTAGAATTGCATCTGCCTCCCCTTGCAAATGCTGTTGCTTGCAGAGAGCGGAAGGACCTTCCACTCTCTGCAAGCAAAAATTTCTGTGGCATCTGGTGTTCAGAGGCAGCTGTGCAGGTTCACACCATCAGTCGGACGGATGGAGACATTCACATCTTCCTCCTGCCTGGTGTCAAAGCTGGTAGAAATCTTCTTCCCCTCCCATACTGCCCCGTACTGCCTCATCCCACTCAGACCTCCAAAATTCCCCGTTATGCGGCGCAGGGGAGAGAAGGGGCACGGGGTAAGCACTGTGAATTTTCCCGTTTTGACATCAATGGTCAAGGCTTACTCGAATAGTGTGTCCCCTAGACCCCGAGGTCTAGAGATCAACATGATCAGGAAATGCTTTCTGAATATCAAAATGAAGCTCACTCTCGCATATCGCATCCCTTTGAAAGCAACAGTGGATATCACAAGCAGTTGCAGGCTGCCAATTCCCATCTTACCCACCAAGACACTTGCAGGCACCTACAGTTGTTTAGCTCCGCGAAAGCGTTTTTGTGAGGGGACAAGAGAGAAGAGGGGGGAAGGGGGGGGGGTGGATGGCTGACCAGTCATGCCGTTATTCAACACGTTTTTAATCAGAAAGGCAACAAGCGCTTATGGAATCCCACAAAGTGTTTCTGAAATCTTGGACTCACATGCAGGGGACCTAAAGCTGCAGCTGACAGGCGGAAAGCTGACCATCTCTGGGAAGCGGGTCACGGGGTTGAAGTTGAGCCAGGGTCATCTTCAGAGCAGGGAGGTGCCTGTGAGGAGAGCCGGAAATTCCTGGATTGTGCCCTCAGGTAGCCTGTTGGGATTGAGATGATCCAACAATGCACCGGAGGAGAGGAAGGAGGAGAAGGAATTCGCATTACGTTGAATGCACGTTAAGATTGCATGACAGACTTACAGCATGTGACCTTGCTCATGCAGCAAGCACGAACAATTGACTCAACAATCGACTCAATGACCCTCCAAAGCCACTCTAGAGTGCTGCAAGAATGCTGAAGAATGCATTGGATGGGTGCAGACTTCAGGGATCGGAGCAGGACGGTCTCGTCTTCTGCCAAGGAGGGGGAGTTCGCTGTGACCTTCGTTTTCCCACACAATGCTGGAAACCTGGAGGCCATGCGTGCCCACTACGATGGCGGCCGGCTGAGGGTGGTGCTCCCAAAGCCAAAGAATGCATAAACTCCGCACAGTGCCCTGTATTTCCTTAGAGAGCTGTGAAAAGATGCCAGCATGGCCTCATGTACACTAATACATAATCATCTAAGGCTCAGCTGCCGCTCACACTGAGCTGTGTATGTGATATCACCAGGCACAGATAGGAGAGTGCACAGATCGTGAGCAATGGTCCAGAATTGTAGAGTTTCATGTTAACAGCAAAATGCACAAAGGCTTCCTGCAGATTTCTCCCATATAGTGTACACAATTAAGTTGTTCATTGCAATCAACAGGTATCAGACGGTCAATTAAAGCAGCATGTTGTAAACAATGCCCAAATCGATGCCCCTGTAATGTGGCGTACAGTCTCACAAGTCGGGAGATTATTGTTGGCCGTCGCTGAGAATCATCACAACGACAAATTCCAGTGCACTTGTGGGAAATGCACCAAGTTTGGATGCATACCCTTCTGACCATTACCACATCAACGGTAGCAAACTGGGCCCTGGTTCTGCCTCATCCACCGCGTTCTGGGTGATGTTGCTCAAACATTTGATGCTTAATGATAACCTCATGCCAGTCAAGCATGACATTTCAACTGATAAACTTTCATTCAACACTCGAAATCAACGAGAGTCATTCATTGCTACTGTGCACACATATGATGAAACATATGGCGCGTCTCACTGGTTTGCCCTTTTCCATGGACTATGTTCTACTCTAAGAGGTGGCTGCAGACTGTAATTGCTGCATCCAGGAGGAAGTGTGCAGTGCTTCAAGGTCACGATCCCTCAGGATGTCCTCCAATGTAAGGCTTCCTGAGCTGAGCAGCAGCTCCAAGGTCGCCTCAGCCGCCTGCGTAGCAGTTGAACAGTCAACAAAGGCCTCAAATCAGAAGCACACTCCTCCTAGGTTCAGAGAATATGGGGTTGGGTGGCAAGACGTGAGCATGCAGGTGTGTGAAGGGCGGAGACAGTCATTTGCTGTCTCCTCCAGCGGAGAAGCAGCCACCATTCACAACACTCTGGCAGATTTATAACGAGATACTAGCGCCGTAGTTGAGACCATAAAAAACATGCACGACAGCCCACTTACGGAGGTCAGCGACTGCAAGAGAGGCGGCACCTTTTTTTGGCTATGTGCACCGTACCTAACTCTCTGCACTCCCCCCAATAATGCTGGGGTTGATTGGCAATGAGTTTGCCACTGGACAGAAGAATGGCGGAGCATCAAGAATCTTATTACTCTAGCAGGACAACATCCTTGAACTTCATACTCTTCTTTGCCTTATTGTGCAGATGAGGAACGTCATGGTCTAAGCTCCCTCTATATGCATCCTGGATGTAAGTGTCTTGATGAAAATCGAGAGGAGAAAGGCACCTGCGGCTGCCCTGCCAGGCAGGAGGCACATGCAAAGTTGTACCTCACGTCACAGCGGTCCTTGAAACCCCCCAGCCTTCTAGGGCTCTGCAAGGCGGCGCTGTACGCCTGAGCACTCTGTTGGAAGTGTGCCAGCCTCTCTTGCCCTGATGACCCTGTGCAGCAAGGAAGGCAGGTTTGATGATTCTTTGGCCAATCAAGGGAGGATTTTCAGCAGGTACAGCAACCATGATTGCTTTATGCACAGCGGCCAATCCAGCTCATTGATCCAGCTTGTAGGCGTCTGGAGGTGCTGAGTGAAACTCCAGTAGGGCTGTAAGAGGCATGGATGTGTCAGACCTCGATAATCAGATCACAAAGGTTTTTAGATCACCAGTCCTTGCACGCACAGAAGAATAGATCTATTGCCCCTTCCATAGTCACCGTCCCCTCCGCCCCTCACACCACCCTTTCAACCCCCTTCCCCACCCCAATACACCACTCCTCTGTCCCCATCACAATCTTCAGGAACGGGAGAAGGAGGATGAGCAAAACCGATGCACCTCTCCCGAGCTGCATCTCAACCTCCGCCGTCCCGACGAGTGCGTCGCTGTTGCGCCTGTCTATCCTCAGAGCTGCCGAGTAGCCCTCAGAGAGGGCGCTCTGCAGGAGGCCCCGCTGTGTGTCTGGGTCGGGGGCACATTCCGACAGAGCCACCAAGGCATCTCCCAGTGCGTTCATGACCAGAGTGTCTCCGCGCTCAAAGCCCTTGGCAGCCTTTAGCTTCTCTGCAGCTTCCTTCAGAGCCGCATGGTCCTGCAGGGGTGAGTCCAGAAAATTCAGCGCCCCTTGAAGCCCCTGGCAGCCTTCAGCTTCTCTGCACCTTCTTTCAGAGCCACAGGGTCCTGCACCGCCAGGCAAGCAAGCTCCCTTCTCCCACCTCCACTGGCTTTTGTTTTCTGCTTCCATGAGAGCGGTTTCCCTGCCAGCACTGTCGTCGCGGGACAGAGCGGAATGATCACCAAGGAACAGAACCCTTTGATATCGTGGCCACTCCTGCAATCTGTTTGATAACAAGGTGATGCCAGAGCTCAACGAATCGAATTCCAAGCCCACATCTTGAGAGGTATGGTCACTTGGTTAGGACTGATGAAGGGGCGCGGAGAGGGGAAGGGGGGGTGGGATAGATTTACATTGAGATGTGTGCCTGCGGAATGCAACCCCACCCCCCAGTTGTACAGGAGGCCCGGCAGGTCGTCCCCCGCTTCTGAGCTGGACATGCCGCAAGCCGCCGAGTAGGCCTCCATGCCCCTCAGGTACAGCTGGCGACCCTCCTCGGTCCTTCCGCAATCGCACAACAGGTCGGCTGACGCCACCAGACAGTCTCCCAGGTTGCTGTGCGTCTGCAGCAAAGATGATGTGGTTATGTCAAAGTTGTAGCCCTGATTTACAAGGTCGAGAACAGGGGTCTTCCATGCACCAATGTTTTGACAAATCTTGCCAGGTTCTGGAGCACGGATGGGGTGACCATCAAAGTGTGAGCGGCAACTGACGTATGGGCGGAGGCAGGAGTGTCATGTCGTGGGCAGGCGGTTATAGTCAAGACAGCAGGGGCAGGATTTGGGGCAGGGGAGCAAAGCAGATTTGAAAACTGGCCTCCAACAGACTCTTTGGCGCAGGATCTTTTGCGACACTGCTCTCAGGTATCTCTGATAGAAATTGTAAAGGGAAAGGTGGGGGGGGGGGGGTTTGACACCATTGCATCCTCCTCTTGGGCAAATCCAGCCCTGTACGCCTCCGTTGCATCCCCCAGCAGGCGGAGGGCATCTCCCGGCTCATCAACCACTCCCGCCAATTCCGACAGCGCGTTGCCGCAGTCCACGAGCGCATCCCTGATCCCCTCCTCCCTCGCCTGTGATCATCGGCTGGTCTGACGATGATGATTCTGGCTGGGTGTCCTTGACTTCCAGTTTGCACTGATACAGAGCAGTTCTCGTACCACATGGGCACATGTGTCAATATAGACTTGTTTTGTATTTGAGCACAGATCAAAGTCAGATCGCTTCATAAAGGCGTCCAACGTCTCCAAAGGCCGGCCAGGAACTGCAAGGGTCCAGTCTGCCAAGCTAGATAACTTCAAAACAATCGCATGTAGGCTCAATCCCTGCATGAACACCTCTCCAGCTCGAGGGCTTTCTTTGCCAATCAAACCCACAGTGCTGCCACCAAGGGTCTGATAGAAATAAAATTGCAAGAATTGAAGCAGGCACCTCACCTGCCTGTACTCGAGGATGGCCTCCTGCAGAAGCTGCCGGGCAGTCGCTTGGGCGGAAGCCTCCAGCCCCCTCACCTCCTCATCCGCCGCCCCACGGCTGCCACTGACCCCCTCCTGCGCCGCATACTGCAGTGCCGCCGCCAGGCCCAAGCGCGCCGACGCTCGCTGTGCATCCGATAGGCTATGCGGCGGTGGGTAGCCAATGGCCTGCCTGTAGGTTGCCTGCGGACCACTGCACAATCATTACTGCGCACTGACGAGGGCCGCTTGGTCTCTGAGAGTGTTGGATGGGATCCCTAAAGATACACACTCCATGAGGTCTGGCAGCTTAGCTCTGGTGCTCTATTGCCCTCTGACACAGGTACTCTGTAATTGAGCTTTCTCAAAATGAGTATCCCAAGTCCATCTAAGTGCTTCACTATTTCAGTTGATTGATTTGGCCTTTGCAAGAAATGCCTGCCTTTGATTCCATCCAGTGCATGGCATGTTTAATAATGATGTCAACATCCACTTTTGAAAACCCAGCTGCCATGCCCCTGGGCCTTACTGAAACAGCAACCCTTCTACATGGTCTATCCCATAAATAATCTCTCTTAATTATCCAAGAATACAGGCAATTACATCTATGAGGAGAAGCTAGCCTCTGGCAGCATGGGTGGGTTGCTTGATGTAACATTAATGCTAATTCACCCATTCGGCAACATGGTAAACATGTCACCGACCACAACCTCTCACTTACCTGGCTCAGGATCTATGAGACCTCATCTGTATACCTAATGTTAAGGGGAGGTCCAAGTTCCAAAATAAGCTCACCACAGCCTTCAAGCTGACAGGCACCGCCTCCAGACCCTTTTTCCTCTCGGCCCTCTGCTGCAGTGTCTCTGCTTCTGCATCAAAATTGGAATGGTCAATGTGACAAACAATTCTATCAAAGTGGGTAATTGACCACCTTCATGTCATCCTTCATCAAAGCGCCAGCCCAGTCTCACCTCTCAGAGCAGACAGACCTCGATGCCCAGAGGTTGGGATGCTGGTCACACTCTGCTGTTCTTTTCGCTTGTTGATCCTCCTCATACCGTCTGCTTGGTGTTTATACTAGTTGAACTCCGAAGGTCCGCGCATCTCTAGTGTGCATGCACTAGTGCTTCCTGCTTCCAAGGACAATGCCGAACGAAAAATCTTTCCGATTGAGTAGTGAAGAACTCTCAAATATAAGATACCCAGCTTTTGCTCAGATCGCAAATAGCTGGGAAGGAGGAAAGAGCACTGGGAGGAAAGAGCCCAATCAGCAGCCCTCCGGGTCCCCCCCTTTTCATACTCTCTCAGACAAATTTTGAATATTTTAAAACATTTTTGGGGGCAAGGTGAAGAAGGAGGCGATGACTTTCTCCTTTGCATGGTGGCTTCCTGTGCATAGCCTGCTTGCAACACTTGCAAGGACCTGTAAGCACATGTGGCTCTAATTTTCAGGTACACTTTTGAATGCGCCGCCTGTAGGATAGCTGTCCTAGACTCTACTGCTCAACTCAGGCCACTTTGTGAAACATGTCAAACAGGCTGACACATATCTCTGCCCCTATTAGGATGATGATGATCCACTCCAGGAAGTCTGACTTTTCGTTCTGCATCAGCTCCAGAAGGTACTTGACGTTGTCAGACACCAGCTGCAGCTGCAGGGGAAAAAAAGAACCGTTAGATCAGAGCAGGCAATCCAAAACGTCATGGGCAGACAAAAGCGACGAAGGCACAACTTGTTTGCTCCAGTGGTGCCCTGTCAGATACCAGCTGCAAAGAAGCAAGAGAGCTGTCATACAGGTGATCTTTGAGTGCAGAGGGTCAAGAATACATGATGGGGTACACCCCACGTGTTGCAATTGCACAAGCTTCCTGAAGCGCAACATGTAGATGAGGCATAACCAGTAACGTATGTGAAAAATTCCTGTCGGCGAATGCAATCCTCTGCAGTTCAGAGGGAAGACGACGGGAAATCGCACCTTGACCTGCAGGTTGCTGTTGCGGTTCTCGATCTCCATGTCCGTCCGCAGGTGCTCGTAGATGTCGTTGCAGTTGTTGTTCTTCCAGGCGATATCGAAGCGCTCCATGATGCCCAGCTTGCTGATGATGTCCAGGAACAGCAGGTTGTTGGTTGCCACCATCTGCAGCAGCTCCTCCTTCTTGGCCACGGGCTTGAAGCTCTTGGCCTTGCGCATGACCTCGTTCATGGATTTGAACGTCTCGAGGACGTGGTCCACCTGCCTGCAAGGACGATTTGCGGTCTTGCAGGCAGTTCTGGTGAATGAATGATCTGAATGACAGCTGAAATGTGATTGAGCTGCATAATAACGACATGATGCGAATGTCGAGAGCCCGCCAATAGCCCTTAAGTACAAAATTTGAAGATGGTGTGAGGAAGGGGAGGGTGGGAAGAGGTGGGGGAGCAGGAAGCTCACATCTCAGAGCATCGCAGGTACACAAACTGGCCCATGCAAAATGAAGTCGCCTTGGTAGACAAAACCCAAGCCTGTGAGGCTGAGAATTGGTGAATTTGGAGGAGAAAGGGTGCAAGAAGGAGCCTCACATCTCGTAGTAGTGCAGGGAGACAGACTGGCCCAGGCAGAAAGCGATGGTCTTGAGGTAGTTCAGCTCCGCCTGCTGCAGGACTACTCTATCGGAGAACAGCTTGCTGTGCTTGTCCAGGTCTGGGATCACGCTCACCCTGGTCTCTGCAAACCAACCACAGAGGTCAGCGGTGTTTCTTGGATTCATACCTCTACAAGCACAGTGGTTGAGTTTGGAGTTCTCTTATAGAAAGTGGCTTTGCGGAGCCCTGGTCTGCTAGCAGATAAGGGCAGCAGGTTTGCACACAGTCCTGCAATGCATACGCAGGCGCATATAGAAATGTGAGCATGTATCAGCCTGCGTCCATTCGTGAGGATTGAAACGGTCAATCTGTTGTAAATCATGGCGTCCAAGCTTGGGAGAGCAGTCGATGACAAAACAAACCTTGTTGAGGCAGTGCGTGGGGCCATGACACCCCCCCCCCTCTTCATTGGCACCTTTTGCTATACAAGGGTGTACCTTCAATGAAACGCTGGGAAAGCAGACCGCCGGTGTGCAGCTCCCAGGTCTCGCGCTCGTCCCCGTTGCCGTTGAAGAACACTACCGCATCCAGCTTGTCCAGCGCCAGGATGTACGTCTCGCAGGGCAGCCCCTGCACCATTTGTCTTGTCACATTTTTTGGGGAGCCAGGTGTGACTCACAACAGCTCAGCTGCAGCAAAAAAAAAACAATTCGTGGCACCCAGTCCGTGGCACCCATAAACTTACAGACCAGGCCACTTCCACGGGGCATGGAAACAAGATCGGAGATGATATCAATGACTATTGGACCAGCCACCATTTCAGCGAGAAAGCTACAAAGTGACCAGTCCTCTTGTGAGGGGTGATTGTAGGCAGAAACAACCCTGTCCTGTAGCTGCTGGCATGGACCATGCAGATTGATGCAGCTTCCAGGACAGATGAAGAGCAGAGGGTTTGGAGAGGGCACTCAAGAGGAGCAATACCCTTTGTATCCTTGTGAATTGGCCGCAAGCTTGATTTACTCAGCCAGGCTAAATCATCTGCCCCTCAACACTGACACCCCCCCCCCCCAACTGAAGCATTAGCCAATGATTTCTCTGTGTGAGCCCATTGATGACTCACCATCAGGTCTTCCTCGTCGTCAAAAGGCTTCCACTCTTTCCTCAGACAGATAACCTGACTCATCGGACTGAGCTCTCGTTGCCAGCCGTGTGTTTCTGCTGCCTGTTTCAACTTCTTCACCTGCTCCTTGTATCCCTTCCCTGCACTCAGGATACCCTACTCAGCGCCCCAGCGGCTTCTCATGGTAATTTGCAAGCCGTGGTAGCTGCTTGGGCTTGTCTGTCGACCAAATTAAAGATCACTCTATGCCGGATTCAGAATCTCCTTCCCACCACTGCCGGAAATAATTCAGGGGTCTGGTTTCAGAACATTTGCCACCACTGTGCATGGACATTTGGATCCAAGGCTTTTCAGACCCACACTGGTAAACGTTTGAGCCTACATTGGAGGCTGATCAGGTCAGGATCAAGAGCAAGGAGAGAGGGGCACCAACGTAGAAAGCCTTGGCGCTGAAGGGGAATTCTAGCAGCTCAGATCCACATGGGTGGTGGTCCTGCGTGACGTGCCCCTTGGGATGGATCAGGGGAAGCTCTACTCTGCGAAGCTGGTCGTCATAGTCGTCAGACTCCTCCTCAGTCCTGCCATTTTCGGTCATTTGCATGGGCTGGAACAAGAGGCAGTTTTCGAAATATTCATTGGAGAGAAAATTCTGCAGCAACTACAAATACTCTCCAAACAAATGGCAAGGCTGTCATTACATCACTTCCTGCTATCCTCGAGCTCCTTTTGAGGTTGACACATAAACATTTGTCCGGCATTGTGGGGCATGACACAGATACCTTTCTTCATGATGCTCAATCTCCTGTAACGGGGCCAAGGAATCGTCTAGTGTGCTTACTGGACCTGCAGAAGAAGGGGGTGCGTCAGTGTATGCTGATGTGAGATGGCTGGACTTCATATCATAGCTTGTATGACAGCCACAAAATGGAAGTGACCTCATGTGCTTTGGTGACCATGCAACTTCTGTTTCGCAGACAGATTGCATAGAAATCTGACAATGTGCACTGATGTGCAGAGTCAACGCCAATGGATGGCAAAGATGTAATCCAACACCCACATTCCCAACCCACATGGACTACTCATCACACTACCCGTTCCTGCGATCCCCCACAGGAGTCGCTAGATTCTTGTGATACATAGGGCATTTATGCAATCATCTCCACTGCGACGTCGGTTTACTTCATCTGCCGTCCCCTCCTTCACCATGAGGAAGCTCAATTGAAGCATAGTTTTATAAGGGCACAGGGATTGGGAGTGACCTGTTTGTAAGTTGCTGCTTTGCAAGCACTGCTGGAATTGCTGCTCTAACCTCAAGCCTGGGTAGGAGAGGGTGCTTCCAGAGGTCTTTGCAGCGTGACATCCTAGGGCAGAAAAGAATCGAGACACTGATCCTCCAAGAGGAGCATCCAAGGGCGAGCTGTAGCGGTTCAGGATCGATATGACGCCCTCTAAACGATCCTTGTGGTCCAAAGATTTTCCAGCGAGTGATGACAGATTCCTAATAGCAAGATAACGGTCTGTGATACTCCCCTGAGATCCAGACTGCCGCGATCTGCTGGCGATGCTCCTAATCATAGGACTCTGTTTGTGGCCGATTCAAAATCTGAACTGATCCGGCGATAAACTACGTCTAGGACACAATAAATCTTGTCCTTTATTAAATTGGCTTGCCGTATTGCTCACTCGCGTCCAAAACCGCCCGTCTCGGAAACCTTGCTGGCGTGCATTCGCCAGCCTGGCAGGTGCTCGTGAAGAAAGCGTTACAGGAGCTCTCCTCTCTGCAAAGCATCTATGGCATATAACTCAGCCCACGTCCTGTTATTTAGCGCGCTGTAGAGACTTGCTGCTATTTTTTTCTCCTCAAAGCACAGCCATGCCGCGAGACATGACAGGAACAGGGAGGTATCCCCCACAGCCCAAGTACAAGCCCATTTCGTTCTACAGTTCGATCAGACTCAGCGATCCCGAGCAGCTGGCAAAGATCATGGAGACCGATCCCTACTTTGTCACCCAAGACAATGGAGCAGGAGCCCCCATTCACTTTGCCACCACTTACAAACAGCTGGACATGGTACGTGCTCTTCTCTTGTGCATTTATTTTGGCTCCTAAGATGCCACTTGTGCATTGTTCTCGTTCATGCACTTAAAGCCTGATACAACTCCTGCTCGCAATAGAGTTGTGTGGAGAGAAATTTGCTATGCACCCCATTCCCTGATTTGAGTGTGTATGGGCCACTTCCATGCTATCCATGCCATACTCTGTGGATTTGCATTCCACCGAGAATTGGTTTAGACGAAGGAGTGAGAAGAAATCCTTTTTGGTTTACCTACACAATTACAAGCAAGTCCTGAAATTGCGATGGCGCATTGAAATATGTGAGGAAGATTATTTGTCACTAGGTGTGAACAGCTAACCTATCTTTGCACTCCGGTATTCTATGCAGATTGATCACCTGCTAGGGCTGGGAGCAGAGATAAACCAGCGGGATGACAAGGGTTTCACACCACTTCACAGGGCCGCCTACCTGGCACATTACGAGGGCTACCTTGAGATCTACGAGTACCTTCTGGTGACCATTACAAAGAGAACTTCTACATGTGAAAGATCAAATCCCTTGGTCTCCATACTTGCACAGTTGGTCGACATTGATGTCATACTCCTGGAACCAGTAAGTCTCAAGGCATCAATCCAAGCAAGTCACAAACGCCAAAAATAGGAATGGGGGTCCTTCCCTGGACCCCCGAAAGTGAGGTTATACTTTAAGGACGCCATTCTCTGATACAATTATGACCCGTGATGGCATCTAGTCGATCTCATTCTCATAGAACTCCTTCCACAATGACTGAGGCCTCTCCTGCTTGAAGCCAGGTGTACGGCGTCATTTCTGCTGAATCGTATGTCTATAAAACAACAATCTGCAGAAGAGTCTGCTTGCAAAGATATCATTCCAATCACTAATCACTACAAATTGCCTGCTCCACAGAGCCGTGGCGCGGACCCCTCCATCCGCACAGAGGACTTCGACCCGTACCTCAACCCGGGCCTCAAGCTGCCCGTGGAGCTGGCCGTTGAAGAGGACGATACCCGCGACAAGCTGAAAGCGCTAGAGTCCAAGTACGCCTCCGTGCGCAAGGTGCGGCAGCCGGCAGCCAACATCGGGTGCTGGTGGACGCTGTACGACCACGGGCTGGAGGCGGTGAAGGCCTGGCCCACCGACGACAAACGCCTGTTTCCCGGTGAGATTTATGAGGGTGAGATTTATGAGAGTGAGGTGTATGACAGTGAGTATGAGGTTGAGGTTTATGAGGGTAAATGGGGAGACATGTGTGGGGGGGAAGCCAGTAAAGGGGGGAGGGAAGGGGAATTTGATGGAGATATGGGGAAGATTCTTGGATCTGATCCTTCTGCAGCTTTGGAAGTGCGGCAGTCATTGTCCCTAAGGAGATCAACGCAAGCGAGTGCTGCTCACATCCGAGAAACAGACTGTGAATTCACTGCAAGCATCATTCCCTTCAGCAGATTCCAAAGATATCTGCCTGAAAACAATGGGCAAGAAGCACGAACATGCCTATGCGCATTGGGATGACATGACCTGATACCCTGAGGAAGGGTGTGATTGCAGGCAGTCAAGGTGAGGGGTGAGTCCATGGCTGCTGCTGCAAAGCTGGGCAAACCTCACGGCATGCTCTCCATCATCGGTTTGGAGGACAAGTAAACATTCTCATACCCAAGCCAAGTGAAGACGCATGTGCAAGAACAGTTTGGGCCTAATAAGTGTAGATCATCCCCCCCTCCCCCTCTCCCCTCCCCCACATTCCCCTTCCCAAGCATTGCAAAAATCGGATCTGTTGTTCTCTCTCTCCCAATCCCACGCCCAGGCCAATGAAACAGCAATGCAGAAGAGGCAAGTCCATGCGCATGAGCCTGGTCAGATGATCTCTAGTATGGTCATGGTGCCACTGGATAACGCCGCATCTCTCACAGAACTGCTTTGCACAGGGCGCTGGAGGACATCTGTGCCACTGTGAGAAGCAAGCTGGGAGGCGACATCGTCTGCCAGCTTGCCAACTACCTCTTTCCAATGGGCCGTGTGGTTTCTGGCCACAAAGACGCCCTGAACGAAGTCCAGGTATCTAAGCTTGCTGAGGCTGAAGGACTGCAAATCCCTGCAACTCTCTGCCATTATGCGTCTTGATCAAGCATGGATGCGACATGATTTCACAGTTATTACATATTTGGCAGAACTTTCTTCAGAAAGATGGCCACGGAATGGTGAGGCATTTGCAAAGAGCATGAATACCTTCCTAATGTATGCAGATGCTGTGTTGCTTTGTTGGTGTTTGCAGAATTTGAAAGAAGGGGTTGGCCATGATTGGGAAAGACATAGCTTTGCATGGTTTTTCTTCAAGTTGATGTCAAAAAGAGCATGCCTTTCAGCTGCTGGCAGCAAAAGCTGGAGCGCTGAAGTGCACACCTCTGGCCGTGAGCGGCGCCTTTCACACCCGCCTCATGGAGCCTGCCAGGGATCAGCTGGTCAAGGTAAGCTGCCCAATACACCATCGGCATAGTCCAAAGCAATCTGCAGGGAACCACTATTTGTAGCAAGGTGCTCCCGATACAAATGGGAATGTAGCCACCACTGCCTCAGCTAGGTGCTTGCATGTCACACTCTGCCTGAGGGATCTGTATGATACCTGCCATTTGGCAGTCTGAATGTTGATCTTGGAAGCACAGCCTTGAGGCATCTCGCATTAATGACAGCAAGATGTTCATCCGGAGAAAGGGGAAAATTTGTGGAGGAATTTCCACCAGCCAGCGAGCTCTTGGATGTCCATTGTGGACCAAGCATCTCAAAGAGAAGCCAGTCCTGGACAACGAGCCTGTAGGGGGTTGCGACCATGACAAGCCTATGAACGCAACAATCAATGGTCTACAGCGCTCGTGCCCTGCAGGCGCTGGGCGACGTGGTCTTCAAGGAGCCACGGATCCCTGTCTACTCCAACGTGACCGCCCAGCCCTTTGAGGGCGCCGCCGGTGTGCCTGGCATGCTGGCCCGCCAACTCGTAGAGCCAGTGCGCTGGGAAGACATTCTGGTGAGCATTTCTTGCCCCTGTTCCCCAAAACAAACACCTTATACCTATACCTATGTCTGGTATGCCAGCTTGCTTTGTGGATTTCGGCTGTTGTTCTTCGAGGTCTTAACAGCACAGGTTCATCAGATTCTGAATGTCTTGACAACTTGGAGATTCACAGAACATACCCTTATGAATTCTGGTGCAATATGCATGTGATGTCGTCAAACAGAACCTGTGCTCGTTGTCCGCAGGTGAAACTGGTCAAGCAAGGCAAGAACCAGCTGTACGAATTGGGGCCTGGCAGCCAGCTGAAGGCCATGGTGAAGCGCATTGACACCAACGTATGGAAGGCAATGAAGAACGTCAGCGTCTGAACGGGGCGTGGAGCCAGGCATTGTAAGAGCTTTGAAGCAGAGGGGCCCTAGAAGGAATTGCCCCTCCTGAAGGATTATGATCCGAGCTTGAAGGAAAATGTGATCCAATCAAGGTGGGCTGATTTACTTTATTACAGCAATTCTTGATGGGGTCTTGAGTGAGAGGTACAAGCTTTGCAGTACAGTGACTGGGATTGCCAATTTAATTTGAAAATGGTTATTTGCGAGCGATGTAGGATATGTAACCCATATTGGTGCTTGAGTAATAAGCTGTGGGTAAGCAGGTCACCCTGAGAAGTGTGAAGTTGGCTGCAATTTAGGAGGGCTTGAGGCAACCCTCGCCATTCATAAAGGACAGGATTGGCTATTGAGTTGTGATGATTGGCTTGGGGAAATCACTGCAACGAGCGTGAACTTATTGTACATGGTGAAAGATGCATGGGATGGCTGTATTTTGCAATAGTTGCTGGATGGATCATTCCAGCATAGCAAGTGGAGGGATTACTCGTCCTGGAATATGAGATCGAGCATCAAGGTGCTGCTGAAATTCGTCCAAATCGTCCGTATGGCAATTGATGACAGCAATAATGGCCTCATTGGCCAATTATCTTTGCTTCAGTCCCTTTCCAATTGTAAGCACGTGACTTGCTCGTTATATCCAGAAATAGATAGCTGGTGAATTCGCAAGTATTTTCGTCTATTAAAGTGTTACAGGTATTGAATCGGCGCAATTGGCATTTTCATTTCGCACGCACGCAAGCAGAATTGGCAATCCGCTGGCTAATTCACTCAGGAACATACCCGCTTCACAAAATTTGGCCTTTTATTGTTTCTCGGATTGTCCGAAGCTCAAATTTGTTCAAATATGTCGGCATGAAAAAGTTGAATAACTCGCCCAGGAATCGACTCTCTGTGGGACTGACATGCATGTTAATCCCCTGTCGCTGGTCGAAGCACCTCTGGCCAGCGATTATTTTCCTGCAAGCTTTCTTGCACTGTGCAACTACCTTCTGACATTCTCAACCTACTGCACTGTCCCTCAAAGTGCATCGGAACACGCTTCGTTGAGCTAAGGAGTTTATTGAGTAGCATCGGCCACACCCACCACGCTTGGAGCTCGCACTGAATTGGACATTAAGCGCCACTTCATACACATCAACCCTTAAGGCAAGTCTCCTGGACTTATATCTGTGGTGGGAACCGCCGATTGCCTTTGAAATGTCTTACGGACGGCGTCCCGCCGACTCTTCATTTCATTGAAATTCTAGAGAGAATCCTATGTGCGGACAAACGCCAATGTTATGAGACCATTCCTGGCAAATTTGGGAACAACCGTGATGGGAGGCCATGCAGAGGAAATTTGCCAACCACGCCTTCAGCCATTGCTTTGGCAATTGCAGCATCGAAATACAGCGATGTGGATGGGAATGTTCGAGCTTGCATGTTGCTCTGTACTGAGGGCAGTACATCAGTACTAAACCTACTAACCTGTACTGTAAGGAGCGAGTTGAGTACAAGCGATTAGTATCACCAGTACAGGGTCTCTCAATGATCAAATCTGGCACCACGAGACGGATTAGATTTTGTTGCAAAGGTTCACCACAAAATTCTAACATCTGATCTGGCCATCCTGCGCAGGTCTGGTTTCCTTCTAAGTCGCTTTTGGGTGACCTCTCTGCTCACCAGTTGCACGGCTCTTGAGTAAGGAGGCACCTTTAAGTGCACCCCTACTTCGCGCATTCTTCCCAGCATGCAGAGGACAAGTTTGACACTGGCCCTGGCTCTGGTCCTTGCTGTGGGCCAGGCATCAGCCCAACTTGATTGGGCTGCTGTGACCAACTCAGCTGTCCTACAAACCGGAGAGGTGAGCTTCAAATTTTGAAAATTGCACGTAGTACAAGACAACACAATGCCTTAAACAACCTGGCTGTGTTCCTTTTGTACTTGTGGCTGTCTGCAACACAATACAGGACATTCACTGAATTAGGTCGGTACTTTCATCTGCCCATACTCTGGCCACTGCCCAGCACCTCCCAATCCAATACATAGCGATGCCCAAGCATATTTCTGAAGGTGTGCCACCACTGTGAGGTGGAGAAATCCCTGCATCACTTTGGCATGATACTGTCTCCTGTGACAGAACACTTTTCTCTCCTAGAAGTGATTATTTCATATCAGGAAGCCAAAATGTCGAGGGCCATTCTCCTTCTTCAATTCCACCCTTCTCTTGTCCTTTCATAACCCCATACATTCATCCAGCCAATCCACCTGCAGGGGACTTTCTATGGCCTGGGGCAAGACAACCAGGGCACCTGCAGCTTCAGTGAGAACTTTGCCAACACCAACAACCTGCCCTGGACCACTGGCACTGCCCTCACCCTCGCCTTGAACGACGCCCAATTTGCCGACAGCGCAGCTTGCGGCATGTGCGTGATGTACAGGGGCACAGGGGCTGGTTTGGGAACCACCCCCATCCCCGCCACCTACACCATGGGCTTTGTCAACAACAGGTGAGCCATATTTTGCTGTCAACAATCTGCAACATTGCTTCCTGATTCACATTGGCATTACTTTGCAAATTGCCGGCGCATCTGTCCCAGCGATCAGAAACATAAATGCTTATCAGCCAAGTATTGACATCATAATCTGGAACAAAGTAATATTTTGGCTTTCCAACAAGGCCATCATGAGCAGCAGTGCACTGCCTTGTGACTTTGTTTCCAAGATCAAATTCTCCCAAGCATGCCCTGACCAAACGGGAAGTGGGGAATGATTTCTTTGGCTGCCATGCCATTTGCTGCATGCCTTAGAAAGACCTTGCTCTTTTCGGTTGAGAATTCAGGCATGAGCGATCAATTTTCAGTGTGGCCTCCCGCCAACAGTCTCTCTGAGGCATGCTGTGCTCCACAGGTGCCCGGAGTGCAAATTCGGTGATCTGGATCAGGCAACCAGCGGAGATGGCAGGTGGAACGTCGAGTGGTACGCCGTCCCCTGCAATGTGGGCTCCAGCACCCTGGTGTACAGCATAGTCGTCAGCTCCTACTACTGGTTCTCCCTCGTTGTCTCCAACACCAGGCAAGCTCTCCTCTTCCCTTCTTCCTTAGTTCCCCCCTCATCTCCCCCTCCTTCCCCCAACCCTAAGTATCTCCAATTATAACCTTCAATGGTACAGCCAGCCTGGCGGACTGGGTCAACAGATTGTTGTGACTAGCAACCATCTCAACTTGCATGACCCATTCCCTCACAAGCAAGACTAGAAAGTCTCCAATCTCAGCAAGCGCATCAAAAGCCAAGCCCTTGCCCAATGCGTCGTTGAATCTGGAATGACGCTGCAGGGTGCCCATCACCTCGGTTTCCGTCAACATCGGCGGCAGCTATCTGCCACTGAAGAGGACCAACAACAACCAGTGGGCGTACTACAACACCAATGGACCATGGCAATCCAGCTTCCCCATGGGCATCCAGGTCACCAGCATCACAGGGGAGACTGTCACGGTAAGGTCACTGCTCCACCTCTTCCTCCTCCCATCATCTTCTCCTATTCCTATGACACCCAGTCCCCACGTATTCATGTCCTACAGTGGTGGTATGCAAGTACACCTTAAGAGGGCCTCTTGGATCAGCAAGCATATTGTTGAGGCAAAAAATGATTTTTGCCAGCTGCGAAGAAGATTTCAACAATTGTCAAAGTGAAATACTGGTGCACAGTGTGTGGCCACATCCTGCTGCGCGGCGGTTGGAGGAACGCTGAACCCCCTTTGGCCTGCTGAACCATGCTGCAAGAGGCTTGATTGCGTGAAATTTTTCGCAGGACTCCATCACTGGCGTGTCTGGCAATACCGGCACAGCCCAGTTTGGAGGCGCGGGCGGGGGCGGCAGTACTGCCACCGCCGCAACTGCCGCCACCACAGCTACCCCCGCTACCCCTGCTTCAACCCTTCCTACTGCTGCACCCGTCATTCCGGCAGCCTCACCCCCTGCCATTGCACCCCCTACTGTTGTGCCAGCTGCAGCCCCCCCCTCCAACCCCCTCCCAGAGGGTTCGTTCTACGTGGAGAACTACGGACAGTGCGGAGGTGAGCTCTACCCCCTCCTTTTCTTTGGCACAACCCAAAGCCCAATCACCGCTATCTCCCTTAATTGTCAGGTAAACAATTATGGCAAGCCTGAATTCCGGCGTCTCTGCAACCGTGTGAGGTGGGCACAGGGAGCTCATTGAAGGAATGGAAAAGTCCTAATTCGTTCATAATGAGTCCATCGCCCCCCTCCCCTCCATAATACCCCCATCCAAGTCGGCACTCTCCCACCGTCCCCATGCCCTGCAGGCAACGGACCGGCCTGCAACACCGTGGCTTACACCAGCACCCCCTGCACCGACGCCGCATGGACAACCGCGGTGTGCCGATCCCCCGACTTCACGTGCGCCAGCATGATGGCCGGCACCTGGACCTGCCTGCCCAACAACTCGGTGCCCCAGACCCCCCCGGAGGTCCACACCGCCTACCCCCCTGCCGGGGCACCCCCTGTGGCTGCCACACCCCCCGCCTCGGCACCCCCCGTGGCCGCCACACCCCCCACTGCGGGCACCCCACCCGTGGCTGTGACACCCCCTGCCGCCCCTGTGACCCCACCCCCCGTGGCCGCCGCTGTGCCTCCGAGCGCCGGAACATCAGGCGCAACCCAGCAGGTACACCCTCTAACTGGAAACTTTATGGCCAGGATGTAGCCCTTTGGGTCGAGAGGGTTGCTGTTCGCTGGGAGCAATGCTTGCTTTGGCGGGTTCTGGTGGAGCAAGGCACCCTTCCTATCAACACCTTGTTTCTTCAAGACAGCAGATCTCCTTTCCGTGTCTCGGCAGATTGCGCATCTGAGAATCAGCATGTGATTGCAGGATGCCACCCAGTCCTTGGCTGCCACCCAGTCTCCCCCGGTGACTCAAACCCCTCCAGCCACCCAAACCCCCCCGGCTACCCAGACACCCCCAGCTGCTGCCACAACTCCACCCACTGCACCCACCACCCCCCCAACACCGACAGGAGGTTCACAGCAGCAGGTCTTTGCCCAGACGATTGGCGCAGGCAACCAGTGCGGAGGTGAGCCGTGCATCCGGTGCTGGATTCCTGACACTGAGATGTACTTGGTACATGGCCTGGGGTTGGGGTGTTTGACGATGTATATCGCTTGCTGGCGGGGTGTCTAAATAGCATCATAAGGCCAGTTGCTCCTGACGTGAGTACTTGCCTGGACCATCAGCAAGCATATTTTGGGACGCAAGCTTGACAAACTGTCGCCTCCTACAGGAACCACCCAGTGCACCCCAGCCGGACAGCCGACCGACAAAGTCACGTGCAACGCCGGACCATGGGCAGGAGTCTCTTGCGCAAGCGGCACCACTTGCCAGGGAAACCCAGGCCCGCTGGTGTGGACCTGCATGGCGCCGCAGGTGCAATCGGCGGGGCGCCGACTGCTCAGCCGATAGCTGACCTTCGGCGGGCAAATTCATTTGGTTCCTTATTTGATTTCGCTCTCTACAGTCCTGGGGATGTCTTCGTATAATTCAAAGATTCGCAAGTGGGCCCTTTTCCTGTCGTTCTGCTAGGTTCGAGTCCCCAATCCGTGTTTGTACCCGAAGTGGGCTAGTGATGTGTTTGCATTGTTTTATCCGGGCTGTGTGGATGTGTGTGTGTGAATGGCAACAGGCCCATGAAAAGGGGGAGGCGCGTATTTTGGCAAGGCGTCCTTCCCTGGGGTTGTAGCATTCTGTGCGTCCTGTCCCCCACTGTGACCCCCCCGCTGGGATGGGTGGGGTCTTGCAGCCCATGCAGACCCCCCCCGCCCCTTCCGCTCAAACCCAGCGGAGGCGGACGGGCGCAGCGGCACGCAGGCGCAGGGCATATGAGAATACGTCGAACAGCGAGCGACAATTTTGGAGTGTTCTCGCTGCGCTTCTGAGCTTGGCCACGGCACGCGCCGTGCCGATTTGAAAACACACTCGGCCTAGGTGTCCTTGGGGCAACAAGTCATGCTTTGTTGCACCAAGTAGCGGTGTGCCTTTACAGACAACATGGACATTTGCTGCTGGACTTAAGGGACGCACTCTCGGTTTTGGGGGATGGCTCTGTGTCATCCCCCAGCCACACACACACCACCCTATTGAGTTTCTGTGCTGGCTACTTTATTGATTTGCCTTGCTGCTAGCTGTCAAGCGTCTTGGACACCAGGTGGCAACTGTCAATAAGCTGTGGCGATGCCGCTAGGTTCCGAGCTTGCTTGTCAGAACACTATCCTCCCACCCACCATAGAGTGATGCCAGGCAATCTGCTGCCTTGCCTGGATTTGATTCGAAAGGGCTTTTCGTTTGGTATTGGATTGTAGTGCCCAATGCGGCTGTTCGCTCTGAGTTCTGCCGTTCTGAGGGCATCCCCAGTATGTCATGATATGAGAGGAAAAAGCCCAAAAATGAAATTTCACTGTAATCAAGTTGGGTACTCCCATATACCTTACATATCTCGTCTTGGCAGAACACTCTCCATTCCCCATTTTGAATCATGGGAATGAGGAAGCTGCCTTGTACCCCTACCCCTTCCTTACCCCTCTGGGCTAAGGATTTGCAGGCGAAGGACATACAAAGTTTAATGCAGAGACTCATATCGACATCCAGGCCAGCAACTTTCACTGCTTTCGGCACTGCTTCACGGCGGATATCTACCTTCAAGCCAGTGATGGGCGTTCAAGTAGTGAGCAACCATGCCCCTTTTTACACACGACGCATCTTCATTCTGCGTCGTGTGCCAGGGTGAAAATTGGAAATCAGCATGTTCAATGCCCTCGAGAAATCTATTGTGTCTGTCTTTAGCTCAAACTTGTTGACTGTGACAACCAGATCTGATCTACAAGGTTGACTTGGATTTTTTGTAATTCATACAATGATATTGTGGCAATGAGATCATTTACAGTGTAACGTAGGGGACTGAACGACGCAGAAAGCTCGCACGTCCACAATAAGAAATATCATACCATAATATCATGATTTGCAGGAGACAATCAAGGCAGGAGATGGCAAGAGCAAGCCTCCCAAGGGCTCCACAGTCACTGTGAGTCAAATTCGCATGCGCTCTCGGCTTAAGACCTGCAGGGCATACCCAGTTCATAGTGGTAGCAGAGATACAAGTGCCCCATGGAAATAGTGAAGGGAACAACATTTGGAATGTGTATAAATTTGAATACTACTTCGGAAACCTGCAGGTGCACTACACAGGCACACTGACCGATGGCAAGAAGTTTGACTCAAGCAGGGATCGCGGTGACCCCTTCAAGTTCAAGCTTGGCATGGGCCAAGTGAGCACTCTTCACACTTCCCCTTCCCCCTGTTACACTACTGAGAAGCAGAGTGGCCTCTCACTTTTTGGCAGATGATTGTCAGCACTATATTGCCATGCCCACCAGACAAAGCAATCAATTTCCTGTCATGTGAGCAGAACATCTGCTGCTTTCTTTTCCGAAAGTGCTTGAGAAGCGGGTTGTTCAGACATATGCTTTCTTTCCTCGGCTGGTGCAATTTGCTATGTCCTGCCTGCGAGCTTCAAATTAGTTCGGATCAAAATCAAGTTCGTTTCCCATGTCTACAGGTCATCAAGGGCTGGGATGAGGGTGTAGCTCAGATGTCGAAGGGTATCCCTGATCTCCCTCTGTAACCCATCAATGTCGCTTTCACCTGCTGCATGCAAAGTGCTGCTCTGACAACACAACATGCAGTCCTTGTCGGAGCTTGTGACCTACTGTTGAAGATACGCCTAGCGCATCAGTGACCCTGCTACTGGTGTGTTTAGTGCTTCTCGAGTACCACAGGTAGCTCAGAACCTCTTGGTCCGCGCAGGTGAGCGCGCAAAGCTGACTTGCACTCCAGACTACGCGTAAGTCACATCTTCAGTCCCTTAGTCTTTCTGAGCTTCAATGAATGCCCTGCATTGAACATGTAGCCTTGCCGCACCGCATGCCCTATGGAAGTGATTAACACTCCAATACATATAGGCTTTGTGAATCTCCTGAACAGCCTGGCTGTTGCAGGTATGGAGCGGGCGGCTACCCGCCAGTCATCCCTGCCAACTCCACACTCATCTTTGATGTGGAGCTCCTCAACTTCTCCTGATTGTGTCTGATGGCCCTGTCGTATATATTGCATTGCATCTGTGAGGGAACAGTTGATTTTCGGCAGAGTCTTTTGTGCTGATGCTGCCTTGCATGCAAGTCTGGAGAGAGTG
Source organism: Chloroidium sp. JM (assembly GCA_004335615.1). Taxonomy (NCBI): domain Eukaryota; kingdom Viridiplantae; phylum Chlorophyta; class Trebouxiophyceae; order Watanabeales; family Watanabeaceae; genus Chloroidium; species Chloroidium sp. JM. The sequence continues at coordinate 619,879 of QAXI01000410.1, forward strand.
CTGTAAGACGAGAGATATATTTGTCTTTGGCTTTTGAGCAGGCTAAGCTCATTCCACTACAGCATAAATATGGCACTGCACACTTGGACCTGTCTGAAAGCCGAGCAATTGGCTGAAATGGGTCAAACAATTTGTGGAGCCCCCTTGTCATGCTGTGCAAACGAACCTTGGCAATCCAAACACTCACGCATTTCTCTTCCGGTGAAGCCAAACTTCGGTAATCTGACCACCACTACCGATCAAGCTTTACTATTATTAGCCAAGCTGAACATTTCAATGCTACACTGGCAAAATAAAATTGTGTATTAGAAGAAACATAGACCTAGCCCTGATAGTACAGCATCTGTGTCATCATGGAAGGAAGGAAATCAATATGGACTCGAGCTGGCATTCTGAAGTCGTCGGAGCATTGTGGCAAGGATTGTCAATTGCGTCTCTATCACCTATCCCATGAGAGGCAAGCTGACCTTGCTAAAAGCTGCTATGTCAGGCACAATGGGGCTACCATTTAAGTTTTATCAATTGGGTTTACAGCACAAAAGTAGAAGCGTTCCAAGCAGCTTCCTCAAAACAGCATAATATTAACCTGGTGGAACATTGTGAATGGCAAACAATTTGCCGGTCCACCTGGCCCTGAGCAAATGCCAAGGACACCAGATCCCCCAGTCTGCCAGAACCCCTGACAAGCCTACAGATTAACTGATGACAAGCTCATGACAAATCTGCTGCCTGGCCTTGTCAAAGCACAAGTTTACGGAGGTGGCCAAACATTGCTCGAGAGAGGGGGAAAAGCAAGGCAGGCTATGCGGTGGCGGATCGCTTGGAGGTGGCCTTGCGCTGCGAGCTGTCCAGGATGCGTTTCCGCAGCCTGATGGGCCTCTCGGGCACCACCTCTATGAGTTCATCGCCGGCCACGTACCCGATGGCATCCTCGATCGTGAACAGCCTGTACGCATGCTTCATTTCGGTTTTAATGGGTGCAAATGGCCAGGATCATTGCTGGGCCGGGGGTGTAGAGGAAGGCTTCCTTGATGCCGTACACCCCATAAAAGCTGGATGCTTCACTGCATGTTGCCGAGTGCAAGGAACGCCTGGGGGCAGGGTCATGCACAACAGTGGGGAATTGCGAGATTGGGGATTTGGGAGATAGCTTGTTCAGGACGGGATCATTTCCTCAGAGGCAGGCTCTGAAACCATCATCAAACTTCAGACATTTCTGACGGACGGCCGTTTCGAAATAAGAAACCAAGCATAGACCCTGTGCTTTGTCCTCACCTCAAACGGCTATCAAAATATCTGTTTGGGCAAATCCTTCTGAATTTCGAGAGTCTTCTCAGACCAGTCCAAGACATGCCCTGATAACAGGTCGAAGAATGGGAGGAGGAAGCGGGGTGATGGGAAAGGTATGGCAGGGTATGCTACGAATCAGGGGAAGGATTGGGGGAACAGGATGGTAGGGGGAAGGGCGAAACCTGGCGGGGGTCAGCGTGACCCTCTCCTCGGAACCGGTGTTGCGGACGTTGGTCAGCTTCTTCTCCCGCACCGGGTTGACCTCCAGGTCGTTCTCGCGGGAGTGCTCGCCGATGACCATGCCCTCGTACACTTCCGTCTGGGGTTCGACGAACAGAATGCCCCTGGGTTCCAGCAGGGCCAGCGCGTGGTGGGTGGTCTTGCCATCTGCGTCACCACACTTCATGGTCTCTCAGGGTGTCGACATGACTGTGCATCTACCAAAGAACCATCCAGTGCATTCCATGATCTTCATGCCTTGGGTCCGGCATTGCAGGGGGTGTGATCAATCCTATTTCGGAGGGTGCTTGCAGATCCTGGGTGTGACTTGAAGCAACACCAATCCGGATCGTCTTTTGATTGGCAGCACATCTGCGCCCCGAACACTCTTCACTCTCTTTGGAATCTTGATTGTCAGATATGGCAATGGCAATGACCTTAGATTGCCCCCAAAGCCAGGCGCCCAAATGGCGCACAGACAGCAAGCTGATCTCGCACAGCAAGGTGATCCCGCCTCCAACGCCCTCCCAAGCGCCCTTGTCGTTTGCATGGTGTTGTTGGGACTGTCGAGCAGGTCTGGAGAGGGGGAACGGCGTTGCTCATGACTGGGAGTGAAAGAATGTCTCTACAGTGGGATGTGTAAGCCACACTGTTGGAAGGAGAAATGGAGGTCGGGTGAGTTAGGGAAGTGGACCTGTGGTGGAGATGAGGACACCCTTGCGGACATGATCCAGCGGACCCCTGCACATCAGCAGAGCAGTCCAGCATGTGCATGAGCTCAAAACCCGAGGACACAGTCCAGATTCAGTGTAAGAGTGACACATCCTACCCCTTTGTCCATCTCTCTTCCTCCAGAGGAACCATCATTGGCGCCGAGGGAAGGGGGAGTTCTTTCTTTTCTTTTCTTCTCTTCTTTTTCCTTCCCTTCTTCCTTCCTCTTCGGCACATCAGCAAGCCACAAATGACCCACTAGATCCTAGACTCTGTCCCCTACTGCAGATAAGTCAAGTCCTCAGCTCAACAGCCATTGATTCCCACCTTCTCGGACCCCCCTTCTCACACACATCGTATGACAAACAGCTTCCACAACACATCAGCGACAAGGGTGCCTGCCACATAATGTCAGTGTTGAGGGGCGTGAAAAGGGATTGGTGGAGGCGAGGGTCGACCTGTAGGGCCCATAGCGCGAGAAAGCGCGGTGCATGAGGCCAGAGCCTCGCGTCAGCGTGGCAAACAGCGAGCGGATCCCTATCAGACCCCGGGAGGGCGCTTCAAAGACAAGCTTCTGTTTCCCCTCGATCTGCAGCAGGAAAATGCTTTTCCGAACTCTAAAGTGTACCAGACCCGCTTCCCCAATGAATTCTGTTTGTGTTTCTAGAAGCAGAATTTGTATTTCTACAACTCCCCTGCACTGAAGCTGCTTTCACAGTGAACAAGCAAGTGATTTTGCATCCGGGATTGGCTCCAAAAAAAAATTGGAAGGAGAAGGTGACGCGGAATGACCAAGGGCTTGGATTCCCTTGAATTGGCTTCGTGACGTGCCAATGAAACAGAGTCTCTTGAGAGCATGCAGACTCGTGTCCATGGTGGGAAGGATGGAGCACAAAAACCAGATCATCCCTGAGTCATGCAGCCACATCATGCTGACAAACAAATTTGAGCAAGAAGCAGAAAAGAGCAGACTGCAAAGGCAGGGTATGCGGGGAGGTGTTGGGGAAGGTACGCACCTGCAGCGGCACCATCTCCTGGAGCTCCGCCTTTCGGAGGGTGAGGGCCTCGATGACTGACCCAGCGTGCTCGTCCTCCACTTCACAGTGCACCTCCTCCAGAGGCTCCATCTGCTGCCCGTCGATGCGGCGATACACTACCGAGGGAGGAGACACCGAGAACTCAAATCGCTCCCTCCTCATGTTCTCTGCAGGGCATTTGACTTTTGCCCCCCACTCAAGCCCTGCTTAGTCACACATCAGGTGTTGATCATGTAAAGGCATGTCCTGGAGGGAAGGGCCAGAGTTGACTGGGGGGAAGGGGTGGGGAATCGTGAACTCGGGACCTATCCCTCCATGTTTCATGCTGGGAGCACTGATGCATCTAGGTCTGGGAGTCGTGACTTTGCTAGGAGGCTGGGAGGCAGGTAAAAATCAGGCTGAAATTCCAAGTATGCTTCAGCTCTCCAGCCAGAACGCCAGCAGAAAGAGAGGAAGCTTTGACGGAAGAGGAGGAGGCTTTGACAGAAGAGGCGGATCCAGACAGCAGGAGGCGTTAAGCATCATCAGGCTGGATGTTTGGGAGGGGG
>QAXI01000410.1:690934-702858 GCA_004335615.1 Chloroidium sp. JM
CACACAGCAGGTCTTCGTGCCCACCAAACGGGCGATCAACCGAGCAGTGCACAGCGACACAGTAGCAGGTACCCTACCGCCACCCTCTTCTCCATCCACCCCACCCCCCTTCTCCCCCTTGCTGCTGCACACACCATCTGGCAGACAAGAGGGAATTCCTGAATCCCTCAACAACAACAGCTTTGCCTCTGCAGGGGAGGATTGGCTGAAAATCTTGGACGCGGAATCCGGGCGTCTGGTCTACCAGGCCAGAGCCATGCACAGGGTGTTGGTCCTGCTGACAGCCACAAAGTCTTGCTTCCATGGGCCAATCTTGAGGGTGCACCTCCTGCAGCGGTCCAAATCCGCACCCTGGAAAGACAGCCCCTCCACAAAAGCCTCCGTCATCCGCGCTGCCCAGCGTGAGGCAGGAACCCGGTGACCTGCTGCTTTTTGGAGTCTTGATTTTTGGAGCTCCTGTTTGGTTGTACTTCCTGTCGCCGCTGATGATTGCAGGTCTGGATTGGAAGCTCACGGGGAACGGCTATCATTTTCGTTGCTCACCGGTAACATGTTTTGAGGGCAAGAGCGATGGGGGAGCAGATAAGGATAAGGAAACTTCATGACATTGAACGGATTCCTGGACCCAATGATGGATGATCTCAGCGAATCGAGCAGATGACATTGGAACAATGGGTGCCTCCAACAGAGGGAGCAACAAGTGAAAAGTATTGGATGGTCAGCGGGAGTGGAATACCAGCATGATGCGACCAATCTCACATCTCATCTGATACAGTACAGCCTTCTCTGAGCTGTACTCCTTGGTGACCAATCTGCATACTCACCTCGAGGGATGAGTCCCTTGCAGGGTAGAGAATACCATGATCCGGAGTTTGGTTGCTCAGACAGCTAGTCACCTGCGAAAAAGGCCTTTTACAGGGACGGTCACTCGAGGGACGTCTCACCCTAACATCTTTCTTTGCAGTGCGGAAACTGCTCAGCATGGGGTCAGCGGACCGGTCAAGGGCATTTTGGCACCTGTGGGGGGGGTTGCTGGTCGTGACACCGCAGAACTCCAGCAGCATACATCGAGGGGCAGCATTGCAGCAGCCATTCAAGCCACCTTTGCTGGTTTTGGAGAGGGAGATGGGATCCGGTCCCAAGAATCCACGTCTCAGGTATTCCATAATTGGCCCCACACAATTGTGGGTTAATGATCTACGTCTGCTCCAGAACCCTAGGACCTACCTAGTCCAAGTGGAAATGATAATTGGTCCACTGCGGATATTGCTGCATGCGACAATACTGTGTTCTGGGATGAGGCACAGCTTCCATGGTCCAATTGTGCCTCTTGCGAGCACAATTCTGTCCTATGCGTGCACTACATACTTGCTCTTGCAAAGTTCGAATTTGCCTGATTGATGACTGATTGATGACTTCATGCCGTGACTTCATACCATGAAATCTCAGCTTCAGTCGTGATTCTTAATCTCCATTGCCTCTATAATGAATGATTTGATTTCTGCAATTTGCGATTGCAGGCTGACAACAGCAAGTCTTATGGTCTGGCATCGCAGCTTTGCCTGGCAGCGGAATCTGCACCTCTGCCGTATCCTGGAGAGGAGACACAGACCAAGGAGATTATACACATTAATGAGCTGATGAGCAAGCTGAGGGCAAAGTGCCTGCGAAATTGCCACAGCACCCCCAGCCCTCCGCAGCAGCAAATTTTGGATAAAGTTGCCTTGGAATTGGCAATGCTCAATACCCATGGCATGGGGAGCGAAAGCTTGTCTCAGAGATTCCAAATTTCTTGCCCTTGAGCACCAAAGATTTGCACATTGGCCATGAATGCTGCCTGAAATTTTGTCTGCTATTTTGCTTTTATTATTGAGGACATCACTGTGACAAGAGTAAATGCATATGTATTGAGTGAGAGATTGATGCTGCCACATGCTGTGAAACGTTATGAGGCTGCGCTTTGTCAGCTGCTGTGCGCCTGACTACATTGTCTCAAAAGTTGATTCGTTCATGTCCTTAGTATGAATGCAAGCATCACTTGACGCCTGGAATCGAACCATAGAACGGAATTCGCAGAATACTTGGCATGTCATGCCTGTCAAAGTAGCCATGTAAAGCCCTAACATCTACATGTAAAGCCCTAACATCTACTTGTTAATGTCTGCAAGCTTCTCATTTATCATTTCAACTTCGTTCTCCTCTAAGGTCCAATCCAGAGCGCCCAAGGCATCCTTCGCCTGTGCAACAGATTTTGCGCCAGGAATCGGTACTATCCCCTGGGAAATCAGATAATTCAGTGAGACTTGTGTAACACTCCGGCCCCCACTGACTGCGCCAATGAACTGCATCATCTTCAGCAGCGGGCGTATCTTATCAACTTTACCTCCCCCGCCTTCCTCCACATACTTATCTGCATAAACACAGATGTTGTGAGGGGCATGTTCGAATCACAATACCAATGACCTAGCCTTAGACCATCACTGCAGATGGCTATTATGGTCGCACAAGGTGCATGCGGTGAACCCCTGCATACTTATAGGAGAGAATTCCTGCTCATGCATGATGCTTGGTGTGCTTGCAATCCTCAAGCTGGAATTGCAGACTGGGAACTCGGGCTGCAGCAAACTTCGAGAAAATCACCTGTGAGGAGGCCCTGGGACAGCGGGGAGTGGGCCACGAGGGTCGTCCCTATGTCTTTGCAGCACTGCAGCAGACCGTCATTGATTGCCTTCTGCTCAAGAATGCTGCACTTCACCTGCAGCAGCACCCAAGAGTTTCAATCCAAGGCCACTTCTTCTTGCGATTATTCGAATTTGTTGGGCATGAACTGCCAGAACAGATCAATGCGATTCCTCTCTGCGGGGCTGTCGAAGGGACACATTTGCATGGGAAGGCTGGGTACAGGACAGATGCACATCGGTTTTTTAGAAGTTTGCACCCACCTGGTTTGACGCTATGGGGATGCCCCTCTTGCTGAGGATGTCATTGAGCTGAATCAGCTGCTTGGCATCGTAGTTGCAGACCCCCACAGCCTTCACCAGACCCCTCTCCATCGCCTCGGTGAGCGCATCTGCTAGTACGCCCTGAGGGAAGGTGGGGAATGGAAAGTGCACCTGCAAGCACGCAATTGCCTGAGCAGCATACATGAGAGGAGCAGGAAGAAACATTCAAGCAGAGTTGGAGGGTAATGCTGAAATATTGGTACCACATAGTAAAAGAGCTGCCATGCCTGATAAAGGTCAACTTTGGCCAGACGCTGCAGACTGCCTGTGAGAGCCTCTAGGATGGAACCCTTGCCTATCCGAAATCCGCCACCCACCAGGGCATTTGTCCAGGGAATTGTAAAGAATTTGGTGCCTGCAAGAACATAAGATCATGCGGAGTTCACAGCCAGGTACTGAATCACCAGATGCAAGTGTAAATTCAAAGGCAGGCAGTGCTCACCTACGACCAAGGGCTGTTCCAGTGACGACACATCCGTGTCTGAGATTAAGGAGCCCAGGATCTGCTCGCTCGATTCACCCTTTTTGATGCCTTGGTAACCATACACCTGCAGATCAGATTGACGTTATTGTCGCCGAGAGTGCAAGTACACAAGCTGTGCAGGGCGGCATAAAGAGGTATTGGCACAACCTCTGCCGTGTCGAAGAAATTGACGCCTGAGCTGATTGCCAAATTGAATATGTCTTTCAGTTCTTCCTGCATGTGGACACGATAGATCAGATACGCTAAAGGCCCAATGCGATGTCCGGAATACTGTTTTAAATGTTCCAAGTGCTGACCCTTGTGTAGCGCTCGCCATAACCTTGGCCTGCAGTTGCATCATTGAATTCTTGGTCAATGGCCACCCCATGTAAGCCTTCACAGGATACTTGCAGTACATATGCTGTTCAAGGGGGCTCCATTATTCTGCGCACCTGGGTCTCCCCACTGCAGTGTCCCCAGCCCAAGTCTAGAGACATGAAGACCACTCTTGCCAAGCTCAATAAGTTTGGCACTTGACCCAGCTGCACCCCGAGGCTCAGTTTGAGAAACGAATATTGGTGGTGCAGAAATATCATGTGAGCTATTTTAGACATTAATATAGAATGCAATGCCGAACGACGGTCAACGGACGAACCTTGGACACTCTTGCATGCACACCTTGGAAATTTCCAGCTAGGAGTATAACGTATTATGGATCGGCCAGTATCTTTGTGAATTGATTGTAGATTGCTTGTGGGAAGAGTGAAGCTATTCATTGCAATGAGGGATGTTTCGCGTATTTCCGGTGTTGCCTAGGAAGGGTATGGGGTGTTTTCAAGCTGTGTAGATGCCAGTACAGACTCTACACGGTTGTGATTATTTTACAAACCTCGCTTGGCCCCATCTGAGCTTGATCGAGCCACTGCATAGATACCACTGAGAGCAACATGGCGCATGCCGCAAGCTCAAGCTTCGCTAATTCGCAGTTTCTTGGTGAATTCACGTCATACTCCATGAGCTTACAATACATTCTCGTATTGTGGAGGCGTTCAGTGCATATAGGAGATTTGATTGAGCGTCTTACATCTCGCTCATGTACAAGGACACCAAAAAGAAGTGCGCGTGAACTGCAGGAAAGTCTGTGGCAGCTCCCTTCAAGCCTGCTGCTCGCAGACAATGCTCCACGTGCACAAAAGCACTGGTGAGGACTTTCACTGCTTGCCTTGTTCATTTGCTGCTGTATGATTGGCCTGCTTCTGTGAAGCAGGTGAGTCGTTCTCCATTGTGAAGGGTGTGAAGAGGCTCCCTGCAAAAAGTCTCACAAGCAATGTGCTGCAGTTTGGTTTGGGCAAGAAGAAGGCAGTAGCCCCAGCGGTGCAGACAATCGTGCCGGAGCCATCTTATGCTATCCCAGCAACATTGGCAGGTGTGTTTGCCTTGCTCCTGGTGATGCGTCCTGTCCTTGATCTCGAACTGGCAAACATTCAGTCTCAGAAGGCATCTCAACGTTTGTGTTTCTGGCAGGCATTACAGCACTGTCTGCAGTCAGCGGTGCAAAAATCCCTGCTGCCATCGCTGGCATCCTTGGGGTCTTTCTTGCCATTCAGGTGTGCACCTCATAAAGTCTATACCAAAGGCAACACATCTTTTGCCCAACTGCCTTCTCAGCACATAAGTGAGATATCGCTTTGCAGGCCTCGAGAGTGAAGTTCAGGTTTGAGCCAGATGCACTGGAGGTTGTCATCGGTGATAAGGAGGAGAAGAGCGACAACAAATTCGTTGGGGGCGAAAACAGATGGAAGTACGACACCTTCACCAACTGGGAGGTATGACTGGACAGGGGTTTCCCTCTTTCCTTGCAATCAAGTGCATGAATTCAAATTATCAGAATCGATTTGAAGGGGGTGTGTGATGCAGCTCCTCCTTGATTGCTGCTGAACCTGAATGTTTTGCAGTTCTGGTGGCCCAACTTCCCAGTCCTCGTCTATTTCAAGGTACGCAGTTGAATTTTTGACACAGGAGAACTACCGTTAAACACTTGCTTGCTGCTGGTGGGGCTAGTTTATGGTTTGCAGGGCTGATTAGAAGAATTGCCGCGCTCTTGATTATTCCATGATAAAGATAAGAGCCCCAGTCTATGTATCCTTGATTTGAAAAGTATCGTGCAATGCAGCAGTTGCTCTTTTGAGACAGGATACAGTTGTTGCAATGCATATGTTTGACGGCTGTATCGTTCCCGCTTTCAGGGTCTATCGCATTCAGATGTATGTCGGTGTGCTGCAGGAGACACAAACAAAGCCAGAGGGGCAGATACACTTCTTTCCCATCATCTTCAATGGCAAGCAGCTATACGATGTCATGGTGGAGAGGTGTGGCGCCACACAAAACAGTGGGCCCAAATGAGGATTTGCTTGCTTCTCATCCTACTGCAAATAGAGCTCAGGTTGCTGTAGGCGTGGGGTGCCTCCAAGTGGCCATGATACTTGCTGCATTTTATTTTGGAATCAGAGGGGTGTAGGATGGAAGAGATCAACTTTGTGACCCTCCAGAAAAGAGCTCCTGCATTGCCCCGGCAGTGGAGAGGTTCCTAGACATGAGGAGTTGTATGCTTGTAAATCTACCAAGAGAGGATAAAAGGACGCAGTGGTGGGATTGATGAGTGACCTTCCATCTACAGAAGAAAGAGGAATGATGACCACTACCATCAACAAAGAGCGGCTTTTCGAATCGAAAATTTCGATTGAGCAGTTACGAGGGGTGGGGTCGAGGGGGAATTACTAAGGAATCGTTTACATCGTTTGTCCGAGCTCACAAAACTAAAAAACGAGCTAAGAAAACCATAGATGCGTGCAGAGCCACTAGTGAAATCGCAGAAATCTTCGAGTCAGCCAGAGTTGAACGCACCAAAGCAGGCAGCATCCACCCAGGTTGGTAGGACAGGCAGCGGGCTCTTGCGTTCGCCCTTTGGTCTGGTCTCCACGACAGAGAGGCGGCTGAACTTTGAGCCTGCTTCGGAGCTTACAAGCTTCCCAGAGGTAAGCTTATAGCTCTCTGCATCACGAGCATGACGAGAAGCAGCAATCTCTAAGCCACACTTGCGTCAGAAGTAGATAGATGCTGCAGTCCCACGTCGCTTTTTGGAGTTGCGCGACGGCGCTTGCTTGACTTCCCAGCATAGCAGAACCTGCAACCTCACTTCGACCTTCAATAGAGCTGCTCGCTCACATTCGGTGATCTTGTTCCGAGGCGTGCGTTGCAGAGTGCTCGCGATTTTTTTGGCTTTTCAATCTTGCTGTTAACAACATCCGGACCGCTTGAAACGCAGTGCTGTCTCCCTTCCAGCCAGTAGCCAACGAGAACGCACTGCACACTTTGCCCTGGCGGTCTCGCGGAACACGATGACACAGAGTCTGGGTCCACCTGTGCTTGAGATTTTCTTCATGCACCAGACCAGCAACTCAGGCTTTCCAGCTCTGCATTCAGACGCTGTGGTTGAGTGCAGGGTGGTGATGGAGGCGCACCGGAGCAGGAGGTGTGCCCGACAGTGACTTGGGGGGTGGCTGCAGCCAAGGGGTTGCGGCATGACATGGAGGACGCCCATCTGGCGGTCTTGAACGTGAGCCGGCCGGAGTGTTCGCCCCTCTCCCAGGCCACCAGCTTCTTTGCGGTGTTCGATGGGCATGGGGGCTCGTCGGCGGCAAACTTTGGGGCGGAGCACCTGCTGCCTCTGGTCCTGAACCATGAGAGCTTCTCCGCACACCCCGGGCATGCGCTGGTGAGCACTCCTGCTCCTTGTCTGTCCCAGCAGGGCTTGGCAAGCAAGGTTCAGCATCTGGATTTATATGATAAATCGTTTGGAGTGGGGGGAGGGGAGCGGAGAGGCATAAGTGGTGGTGAATGACGTCCAGATGCTGGAATTGGTTCATCGATTTACATCAGCCCTCATCAAATATATGCAAGTCTCAAGGCAAATATGGCACTCCATCACAAGCAACCAGGCTGATTGTTTGCCAATTGAAATACCAGCTGCGCAAGGCTGCTCATTTGGAGGGAAAATCGCCCATTGAATGTGCACAGGAGAATATGCACGGGAGGGAGAAGCTATGGGTTAGCAGGAAAGCCCCCGGACGCATGAATCACAAGCTGAAAGGGTGAGCCGTGCAGAATTATGCGTTCCAGCAGCTGGACGAGCTCTTCTACCAATGCTTCCACAAGGAGTTTGAGGGGGGGCAGGAGGGGGAGCCCCCCCACAGCAGCGGATCCACCGTGCTGGCAGCCCTGCTGCAGGTACAATCCTGCTTTTGCCCTCTTACATTCGATGCGTCTCCAGTCATTGAAGTTTGACTGTTGCCAGGGTGACCAGACTGAAACTGGCTTGCTGAACAGTTCTGAGGGAGCACTCTGGGTGATCCTGTCGGGAAATCTGCTGCAGGGATCGCAGCTGCTGGTGGCGAATGCAGGGGACAGCCGCGCAGTGATCAGCAAGCGGGGGCGCGCCGAGGACCTCTCCAGGGACCACCGACCCGCTCTGGACTCCGAGCACGAGCGTGTGAAACGCTGTGGTGAGCTCCTGTTGTCACTACCTGTCGATTGTATCTCACATGGCTGGGTCTGCGATCAGAGAAGGGTGAGACCTGGAAGCTTTTTTCGAGTACCACTCTGTGACTTTTTGCATGGGGATGGAGGGAGGGGGCTAATGGGAGGGAGGGGACTAATGGGAGGGAGGGAGGGAGGGGGCTGAGTGATAGAGGTGTACCTCTGCCATACTGGGCAGCAAGACGCTCTGACAGATTGGAGAGGCGCGGACCCAACTTTGAGCTTCTCCTGTTTTGCGGGGTGCTGATATGCCATGCATTCCAGGCGGATACTTCTCGGAGGGATACCTGAACGGACACATTGGGGTGACGAGAGGGATAGGGGACTTCCACCTGGGATCGCTCAAGCAGAGGAAGGAGGCGAACGAGACCTTTACAGGACCCCTGATTGCCGGTAGGTCTACACCCTGCTTTCTTTTGACACGCTCAGTATGCAGAGGACATTGGTATCACCAATTGCTGAAAATCATCGCTTGAAATATCCAAATATTCTCCGAGACCCGTAATCTCTCCAAAATACAAACGTCCAGCTGGTCTTGCCAGGAATGGGACAGTTGTGCCACAACATTGCAAGATCCTCGAGCAGTCGGTAATAAGGCACTTCTGTCTGCAGAACCGGAGATTCAGATGCGCACGCTGACGAGCGAGGACGAATTTGTGGTGCTGGCTTGTGACGGTCTCTGGGACCTGCTGACCAGTCAGAGGGTTGTCGAGTTGGCCAGGCAGAACCTGCAGCAGAACGACAATGACGCCCAGAAATGCGCCCAGTACTTGGTGAGGCCTGCCTTCAAGCTGTAACACTCAAACAGGGGGTATTGCTTCTATGCCACATTCTGTTTGTGAGACCGTAAAGTCTGCCTCAGGATTTCATGACCCTTCCTGTACCCAGGTATTTCCTCGACCCCCCTCAGGTACCTTTGGACATTACATCAGCTCTCTGGAATGACCTCACCAATGACCCAACCTAGGAAACCTGTCATCAAATATGCTCTCCTGGTGTTTGCAGCATATGGGTTTGCAGAATGAGGTGAAGCGAATTCGGAATGCGCTTAAGCTCATCAAGGAGGTTGTTCCCTGTCAAAATTTCAACGTATGCTGGTGGATGTGCAGGTCGACTTTTCAATGGAGAACAACGTGTCTGACAACGTGACAGTCATGGTGGTCTGCCTCACGCCTGAAGCACCTCCCAAACGCGCCACAAATGGAGACCTCAAGCGCTCAGTATCCGAGAATGGCTTCAGCACCCTCAAGAACGCGCTCCAGGCAGCAAACAGCAAAGCACTGCTATGATGGAACACAAGCTTGTCGCACTTGGTTGTTAAAATTTGAGGGCAACCTCATGTTCAAATTCATGTGCCTTGACCCATGACATAGCGTATCAAGCATGTCAATAATCAAATGAGTCGATACAGAGAAGACCGAATTTTGCAGGAGATATTCGCTAGTCTTGACCAGGAAACCGATGTCACCTGTGGGTGAGCATGAGAAGTAAGGTGTGTGCGGGCACGTGACGTGATATAGCCTGATCAGTGCTATAGATAGATCATTGAGAGTTTTAGAGTTCGATCGCGGAATTGCCAAAAATGCTAGGTAGGTATAAGAAATAAATGTGCTCTGAAGGTGATAGTACGCGAAAGGATACAGCTGAGAACGGCTTTCCATGACAGGCAACTGTGCAAGCGACGATTTAAGATCAAAAACGTAGCATGTACAATCAAGACTAATCAAGTGGCAGGTTGCCTTGACATACTTGTTACACAATCTATTTCAGTTTAGGCAGGCGAAAACGGTACAGAAGAAGCATCAGAACAGAATCAGGGGTGGGACACTTTGTGTGCAGCAGTGCCTGCTACATGGGTACAAGGGACAGGCGCGTCTTCAGACAACGGATCCAGCAAAATTCAAAGCTTCTGCAAGCGATGGCATGTGGCAATGCTCAATGTTTAAGAATCTGTCAGTGTCTCAAGCGGGATAGAAACAAAATTCTGCTGCACCACGCATTTGGAAGGTCTTCCTCAGCTTGGGTCAGCAAGTCGATTTACTGACTGCACTCTTCCCTGCATGCATTGAGGCTCTGGAGGTGTAGAGATTAACGGCTCTTTTCGTGGCCGTGGAGAGTATCCACATGTTTGCTACATGATCCTTCCAACCATGCTTGCTGCAGGCATGTTGTTGTTCGTCAAGATCATGTTGCCCTCTTTTAACAGACGCAAGAACGTGTGAAGCAGGAGAGAAAACAGATGTGGTTTGCGAGAAGCCTATCCACTGTGCACCTCTGTGCATCCAAATATCGTGGTTCATGAGATCTGAGAGGGATTGGGTATGTAACATATTTCCCATGGTAAGAATTCGGCAATCTCGAGTGTGTGGGGTGTGGGGAGGGGGGGGGGGTTGAGGAAGAGGGCATACCTGGGCTTGCTCATATGCCTCGATTGAGCTGTGCAAGGATGGAGAGGGTCTGGCAGTGCCTCTGGCTCCGCATGAATTCCAGCTGCACCTCTGGCGTCAAAGTCATAAACTGCTCCATGGTCACACCCCCCACCACCACGCCCTGCGGTGAGCAGGCAAAAGCTTTGACAATGCCGTAAAAATTTGTATTGACTCAAGTGGCACATCATTCGGTTCAATTGCTGTAAGGCTGCCAGTCCCCCTGCTGTGAAGAAATCCTTGCATGAGGAAGCTTTATGCATGACGTGCAAGGCTGAGGCATGAACCTCATCAGATCTGCTGGGCAGTCCAAGTGGATCTGGAAATGAAAGGGCCTTTTTTTTGGCAAGCCTCTTCAAGAAAATCCATAACAAGGATGCGTGTGGAGTACCTCGGCTTCAATGTGATTCCTATGTTGTTGCGGGCCCTCCACATCGATCACGTCCTGCATCACAGGGTGGAAGTCAGCATGCTGGTCTAGTAAATAATCTTTCTGTCATGTTATATTCATCAGAAACATTTCTGCTGGGTTCCAGGAAATTTGTATCTTTCGCTATAGAGCCTAAGAGATAATGAGTCTGCACTGTCGACTTGGGGTGCACAACGGCAAGAGAGTGGTAAAGATGGGCGATGTGAGAATATTTTTTCTCTGCCTGGTGAACATCTGACATTTCAATGTCATACTTGTGTGGTGTGGGGGGTGGAAGGTAGGGAAGGGGCACTCACTCTCCGGAAGGCAAGATCTGCAGGGAGCACGCGAGATTTGCTCCCCAATGGTCGACCTCGCTGCAGCATACAAATATAGGATGCTTGTTAGATCGTCTTTGGCAAGAGCTTGGCAAGAGAGATGCGTCAGATTGTGATGACATGAAGGAAATTCTAGGCAGACATGGAGTCTACAAGCACAGACAGTTGATGGGCTATGGAACGTCAGTCAAATTCAACAGACAAATTTCAAGGATATGAGAACACTTCATACTTGATGCACATGCCAAATCAATCATGGCATCACCTTCCAGATTGCTGGTCACTGAATTCTCGAAAGTTGCAGAGAGTATGTGAGGTGCGGTGATCGTGTCCAGGTGGTCTGGGAGGGTGTGTCGGAACGCACCCCTCTCTTCTCCACGTTCTGGCCGCTGGCAGCACTTGCCGTGATGAGCTTTTCTGGATACTTTGCCTGCCATAGCATGCCAAGCATGCTTCAGTAATTTGTATTGTCAAAATGCACATCTGGTGTGACCTCGAAAAAAATACTGATGTGCTGCTTTTGAGCAACATTGATTTGACAAGCATGTACACTAGGAAATCTTGTGAGGCTGAGCTAGATTGGATTTTGCTGAATGCAAACGCACGAAAAGAAAAATCCGCTACAGGGATACTGTAAGCAGGCAGTTTTCTCCTGGTCTAGTATCGAAGATTCCTGGAGGGGGGGGGGGG
>QAXI01000410.1:703600-723617 GCA_004335615.1 Chloroidium sp. JM
AACCTGAGACCTTGAGGTTGTAGCCACCAGAGTCGAAAGTAAGCCCCTTCCCAACTAAGCCAATCACAGCCCTCTCCCCGTCACCTGCAGATCAGCACCCTTGAGGCCAAAGGGGGAAAGGGTCTCGGACAGAAACCCAGGCTCTCAGGATTGTGTATCGAGTCTAAGACTCCTGGCATTTTCAAATTTGGAAGAGGGTCCTGAAAACTGCTTTCAAAAATCTCTCAAGGACAGTTTCTGTCAGAGCCTCACTGCGTTATTGTGGGATGACCAGATGACAGCCGGATGGACAAAACACGGGTGTCAATTCAATCAAGTAAGCATGCTGGCCATGTGGAGCTGTCACGGTGATAAGATCTCAGCGTAGGTTGAGACAAGTGGACATCTGTTCAAGGCGTATTAATTGTGAGGCTCCCTGAAGTAGGTGTGGTCACCCAAGGACAAGCCTGTGGCCATACTTGGGCCACCCTGAAAGGGGTCGGAGGGGGGAGGGGGAGATTCAAATTCAAACAACCGAACAATGAAACAAAAGAAGGGGGAACCACCTGGGGACTTGTACGTGAGGTGGATGAATTTCGGCGGCTCCTCCGAGCACTCTGACACCCCCAGATACAACCCCATGCCCATTTCGGCGCACTGCTCCCGCTCCAGCACCTCCAGCGTGTAAACGTCCGGCGCAGCCGCACAGATCTCTTCAGCGGCCTTGGCGAGGTGGGTGGGGGTGCAGACGTTGGGGGGCGCCTCTACCAGGTACCTGGAGGGAAGGAAACACCTTCTGTGAGGGGTTGCACTGAGCTGAGAGTATGATGAGCCGGACACAGTGGACACTCGGTGGTGCCTGTCAAGGGGGGTGGGACTGGGGAGTTCAGGAAAGCTGGTCATCCTCGTTTCTGGCGAAGGTTGAACAGACATTCTGGCAAAACAAGGTCACATTCCGAGTTTCAGTTGTTGAGAAGCGCCGGCTTAACAAAAACTGACTGTCAAAGAAACGCCTGGCAAGGTGAGGCTTTTCATTGCAAGCCACATCCCTTACCCTGGCCAGTGTGGTGCCCTTGGCATACTCGCAACCCACATCTACTCCACAGAAAGAATACAGAAAGAATAGAAAAACAAGCCGGGTCAAAGCCCAGCCATCATCTGGCCGTTGTCCTGCCTTTGGCCTGGGCAGAAATATTTCTAATTACGGGCTCGCCCCTTAATGTTCCTCACTGTGGGAAGACCACTCGTCTATATCACTGCAATCGAGCATGCCCGATCGAAGATTCACCTGGCCAGTATGGTGCCCTTGGCAAAGGCGGACCCCGTCTCCAACTGCACGGCCGCCTGCCCGCCGGCCTGAACCACCACGGAGCGCAGGGGCGACTGCGGGGCGTCTGCCTTGAAGCGGGTGGCCGCGTATCCGCCCAGCAGGATGCCGTTGGCCAGCCCCTCCAGGTTGGGTGCCTGTTACAGACAATTCCGCTGTCGTTGTGATGTGAAGCTGGAAGGGGAGAAATCATCATATTTGCAGGAGGGATGTGCGAGGGGAGGACCTTGGCGGGGGGAAGAACGGAGGATGTATGAGCCCACCCTCCAATGCAGCGACTGTCAGTCTGACAGAACAGGGAGGCGTGAAGTTGTGGCAAAGTGTGACCTACAAGCTGTATCCCTCGGTGCCTAGGAAGTTGCAAGGGCATTCTTGGTTTTTATAGAATGTCTCTCACAGTGCAGGGGACACCATGCAAAGTTTGAATTCGTTATCTTAGGCAGCTGGTCACAGAAGGGGAAAGTTTTCTACGAAACAGTTCCACTGAGAGGAGGTGCATTGTACAAACGAGGACTCTCATTGAGTCTGAGGCTGAGGCTTAAGAAGCATAGCGAGGCTCATGGCCGTACAATCTTCCCAGAATCCCAAATGCACAGCCCAGAAGCTTATTTTGAGCTCAAAGCATAGAATGGGCTTGCCGGTGACTGATTCAACAGGCTCCAAGAGATAACGCAACCCAGCGTTCCCTGGTGGACATGTCAGGCAAGGTTGACCTGTGACCAGAGCTGTACCTTCTCCAGGCAGTGAAGGCTGACTCTTGCATTGACGCTCTTGCTTGATTTTGCAAGCACTGCTATCGCTTTGCCGGCATCCTGCAATAAGAACATTGATGTCTCAATTCAGCGCGTCAAGACTTTGCAATACCAATCCGGGCTGCTTTTCGTTGTGGTGAGCCTGTTCTTCTACATTCCAGCTGCAGCTCCAATCACCGTGACTATCTGATCTATGGCATGCCAGTCAGACACTTCTTTCTCATGCAAGTTCATAAATTTCCACAATCATCTCCAGAGCCTGCCTGTATCTATAACCCTATTTTCATTTGAAGCAGCCCACACTTCTCCACTCTCCTGGAACATAAATCTACCCCTCTTCACAATTGGAGCAGCTAAAATATTCAATCCACAAGCCTGGTTGCAGCCCCCCTTCACCGGCGAGATGTCTGCTGGTTCTTCCCCAGCATGCTGATTCCAATGACCAAAGGCGTGGAAGACCAGCTGGCTACCTTCAAGGCCTTGGCTGCAGCATCAGCCTTGTCGCTGGCTTCCAGCACGCTGGCTGACCCCACCCCCACCAGGGCCACCAGTGTGGCTTCGCCACCGACACACAGGCCGCTGGCAATGCTCCCCTGCCATCACCGTAAATCGTCGGGTCAGGAACATCTCAGAACAATCTTGAAGCTTTGCTAGTGAGGAGGGGAGATCGTACGAGTGCACTCATTGCATTGCAACAATGCTTGCAAGGACGGGTTCACCGAGCTTGTGTTGCAAGCGACATCTTTGAAAGACCCCACACTCCCAGTCTGCTGGTAGTAAGATGGGAGCTGAGCCCATGAGCCTCGCCGGTTGGTGGAAGTATATCATGTGCTTCATGAAGTAAGCGTGGCAGACGCACAGCAGCATAAACAACATGCAGGTGCGTCTTAGATTCTGCCAGGCAGACCTTGCCATGTGGGTAAACCCAAAGTCAAGGGCAAGGGTTGACCTCCTTGCCGGTGAACTCTGCCGTCTCGACCAAAGCGGAGAGCAGGCCCCCAAAAACAGGAGATTCATCCAGATCCTCCAGGCTGCCGGTCAGCTTGAGCTCTGCCTTCTTATGCTTGTCCATCACAGCTGCACAAACAGCACCACAGCTGCAGTTTGCTGACACAACAATTGAAGCTACTGACTATCTTCTGGGATACGAGAAGGACACATAGATTCCACGTCCCAAATCTTCAATGCATTTCGGTGCACCCCAAACACCCCCACCCTACCATCACACTTCTCCAAGCCAAAGCAAAGAGACATTGTTCTCCCGCATCCACATCCCACAATAATCGTGAAATGAGCAAGGCAAACCCTCACGCTTTCCTCCGTCCTTGCCGGTGATGAGGTCAGAGGGCACAAGGATGACCAGCAGGTCGGTGGCCATCTTGAGCGGGTCCTGTGAGGTGTCTGCCGTCACCTCTGGGTACCACTCCGGGAAGAAGCCCACCTCTCCCTTCATCCCGCCCGAAGTCTCAAGAGGCTGAGAGCTCTGCACATTTGTGAGATTTGCAAGTCAAGATTTCCCTTGTTCTGGGATGGAAGTGGACCTCCTCTTGTCTTTTTCCCATGGGCAGAGAATCAAAACCATGCTGGGGCACACAATTTGACCATGTATCTTACTTGCACCTAATGATTGCGTGGTATGTGGAACGGCATGAACCAAATTTGAAAAACCCTTTTAAACTCTGTATACATTCGTGGTTGGCTCACTTGACAAGGGATGCTCAGGAGGTTGCATAGCAGGACGCAATCATTAATTTGATCAATTGATTCTGTGCCGAATCAGAGAATGACAGGGAGCAGATGAGGCTAGGAAACGCGCCTCAGGTGACGATGCAAAAGTTGTGACTTGGCGCCTACAGCTGACTGTGAATGAAGATGGTCGGTCTGCATGGAGTTGGTTTCAGACTCTCCACAATACAGATTCACATACCAAATAAGCGTATATGTGCTCAACATTGGCTAGATCTCACGAATCATGCCATACCCTCTCTGTGCCATTGGACTGTGAAGAATTATATTTATCATCACAATTTCACACACCAAATGTGCGTATGCGTGCTCAATGTTGGCTAGATCTCATGATCTATGTCATACATATCTCTTTGTCTTCGGACTGTGAAGATGTCTGATCCCTAACAGAGCATTCCAAGCCCCTTATTGAGTTCTGGTCCCAGCTCAAATGCAAGGACGCTAGTCTTATGCATTGTTGCTTGACTGCCAGACAGTGTTGAATAAGTGGCAATAGATCATATCAATTACCTGTCTGACCTGCTCCACAGAAGCTGTTTGCAGATAAACACCTGCGTGAAGAAGCACATGCAATTTGCTGAGAGACCTGTGCATCATGCAATAGGCATCTGTTTTGCACAGATTGCCCATGCACTTTGTAAGGAACAAGACATACAATTTTGTAAGAGCTAGATCTGGACACATGCTGACATAATACTGAAAGCTTCCACTTCCCCCTTCATGCTGCCATCCTGTGCAATTGCCATGTATGGCTTTTGATGACCTCTAGAAAAAATGAGGCAAAATCGAGGCTGTATTATCACGGCCGGCCACCCACAGCCAATCACAGTCACCAAAAAAGTCTCACATTAAATTCCACGTCTTACATCAGTGAGGTCTTGGACAATGATCACAAGGTCAATTTCGCACCTGGGCCTTAGATTCAATCTCTGGAATCCTGGTAGGGCAATGCAAGTGCGCTTGAAGACCCTGCAAGACATGGCCTGCTGTACATTGTGGAGCGAGAAGGTAATTTGGCAGGCATGAAAGCCAATGATCAGCAAAATTATAGAGGCTGATGGGGAGTCTTTGCCAATGCTCAGCCCAGATTTGCGTCATTTGCATTATTGAAAACATAAATTGATGATCTCAGTGCTCAAACTTCTACGTGCTGCTCCAACTGAGCTAGGTGCATGCCCTGTTGTCAAAGCATGGAACGAGGTACTTGGCCCGTTGTATGTTTTCGAAGCTCACTCATACAGATCTTTTCAGTATTTGGACCCGCAAGACCAGTCCTGCACCACATGGCGAACGTGTGCATGCTTACCTGCTCGAGGCCGTCCGAAGGCAGCCGCTGGGTCTGAGGAGGAGCAAAGCTACCATCCGCAATTAAATTTGAAGTTGCTCGATGTTCAAGTCGCAGGCAGGCAGGACATTGTCATAACCTTGGATTTCAAAAGTTCAGGGCAAGCTGGGTCATGTAACTCCCATTCATTTAATCTCATCATCTGTGATCTTCAAATGAGTGAATCTCCACTACAGCACTTGGACCTCTGTCAACATGTGCTATTTGAGGCAAGACACCCAGCATTGTGAGAAAGGATGATTGCCACTTGTAAAGTCCTGATAAGCTTGCAGAGGGGATAGCCTCTGGCATGGCCGGAGCCTGTCGCTTACAGTCGGGCTTCCTTTCAGATTGCTGGTCAACACCAAAAGATAGATAACCTTGTCATATCAAACATGGCTCTTCAAGCTCAAATCACAACAATCATCAGATGTCTGGAACTAAACTTCGCGATAATTAAAGTTGTTGTACACTGATACATGAATTATACACGAAGTTCATATTTATTGCAGCAGAAAGCAATGAGGCATTTTCTTGCCGATGACTGTTGCCCAATTCAAACAAATGACCACTACTTTCAATCTCTCCTGACAGTCAATCCGGAGAACAAGTTGATTAATGCAACCACTCCACTTTACCTGGAGTACATCCATCTCTGGTATGGGAGCGTTGCTGGATGGGCGCTTTGGCACAGCGCTGCACCAATTTCAATAAATTTTGGCTGAAGGAAGCATAAAAGGAGATCTTGCACAAATTGAATTTTAATACAGCCAAGTCATCATGCTTCTGGGCAGCCGTGCGAAGCATGAATCAGTTGTCACTGCTAAAGAGATCAAAGATTTCTTGTGTGTACTAATGCATACACCCTTTAGCCGTCTGTCCTGTACACCGCAGAGAAGCTGAGGTTGGCATTGTTGGGGCCGAGCACGGTGGAAGAGACTCTGGAGTACAGAGCAGCGCCCTGAGGGCTCTTGTTCCCGCTGAAAGCGCTGCCATAGATTGAACCAGCCTTCACCACCTGCAGAAATTACGCTAGGCGGTCAATTGCCGCACAAGAGCAAGCAATGCTGAGGCAACACAGGAGAAGAAGCTATATCGGCCACTCTTGATTGAGCAGGTTGGATGAGATTTCAATTCATTAATTGGTAGGAATCGGGTGAGATTTCCATGATGAGTTTAGACCATGAAGCCCTGAGCAGTTTTGCTAAGCAAGAGGAGGATCTGTGCAGTGGCCTGCCTGCTCCCAAATTGCACCTCCCCCCACCTTTGCCGAGTTCCTATCAAATTTGCAGTTGCCGATGTCAGCCGTTCCGTTTGGAGCAGATCTGTAGATGGCTCCACCTGCAGACATGTTGAAATCAATGCTTTTGCCTGACGTCCGTGCTGCAATGCTGTGTTCATCTGTCATTCCAACACAGATTGCTTGGCAACAGAAATCCAAGAATTTGAGTCTCCACTCCTGCATATGGTCGCCAGAATCACATTTCCTGCAGGGAGAGGAGGAGAATGTTATGATGGGTATGTTCATCCAATGATTGGACTGAGGCGATTGGGATTGGGTTGAGTGATCGGGTTGGGGGAGTGCTCAGGCATGCTTCAGTGGGTATGTAAGGGCAGGAAGCAAACATTGAGAGCCGAACGTTTCATCTGACTTTTGGGCTTGATTCACATGATGCTTTCCTTCCCCGGTGTGCTCACTGTTGTGTCCTGTATGCCTGCTGTGATCTGCGTCAGTTCTTCGCACTGCAGAAGTAAACTTGCCTTGATAAGCAGAATTGTTTTCGGAGAAGGTACAGAACGTAATATTTCCAGAGCACTGCGTTTGCTGGATGGCACCGCTCCTGCCCTGCAGACATGAAAAACGCAAGGCTAACATATCAATGCAGGTTTTGAGTTAAGCTGCTCAATCAAGAATCCAAGAAAATAAGTCATGTTTATATCTCTAAGCACTGGTAGAGGTTTTTGATTGTACAGAAGGTAGGAAGGCACCTGATTGAGCATGAACAGCGTGTTGTTGATGCTTCCTGATGCTTGATTCAGGGCCAGGCCCCCTGCCCCTGCCGTGGCCTTGTTTCCAGTGACATTGCTGTTCAAGACAAAGAGCTCCCCCTGGTTGACAAAGATGGCTCCTACCTGCAGTGACAAAGCATTCATTCAGCTGATATAGTTTAGATCACCTCCGTAAAACGTTACAAGATGCCTCAGTAGCTGAAGGCTCAGTGAGAAAAAGAGAGTCTGCATCCTTGAAGGGAAAAACAATGCAATCTAGGGGAGTCCGTGCATGCAAGCCACTGCTCCCAATCTCTGGGGAAGAAGCTTAACAGAAGGATCGGCTCTTTGAAAGGAAAGGCATACGAGGGGAAGGTGCGGCGGCACTTGAGGAAAGGGGTTGAGGTGGGGGGTAGAAGGGGGGTGTGAAGGTAGATTTCTGGCGCAAGAATGCTCAATCACGGAGACAGTGATCAACTGCAGATATGATTGCTCAATTTTTAATCCGAAATACTGCATCAAAGATTTACCAGTGCATTGTTGTTGGAGATCTGGGAGGTGTTCAGCGTCAATGCTGCTCTGTCCAAGGACAGCGCCGCACCCCCATTTGCGGCGGTGTTGTTGTCAAACCATGAGCTGTCAATCTTGCCTTCCTTGACACTGCACTATCAATGATCTAGCTGTGAATCTGCTCAGAAAAACAAGTAGGATGCCAGTAGTTTTCAGTGTCTGCTCAGGAATTTTGCAGAGTTGATGCCTGTTACGTCAATGAATTTGCCAACACTTTCAAGAACGCCTTCTAATTCACTTAAACACTGCTCTCTGCTAGCTCTCTGTGCCAGAATCATGGCAGATAGGAAGGCCAAGCTTGTATCAAGCAAAGGGCTTACAGTTCCAGGTATATTGCTCCGCCATTTTCAGCCGCGTTGCCTGCAAAAGTTGAAGATGCGACTGTCAGGGAGACATTGGCACCCCTGACGCTTACTGCGCCTCCCTGCTGACCTCTGTTGTCCTGCAAATCGAGAAATGACATCAGCAGCAAGGCTGATGTTTCAATGCATCATTGTCATACACACGCATTCATGCAATGGGTTTTCAGAAAGAGCATTGTCTACCTCACAAAATGCAATGGGACAGCTTGCTTCTGTGAGTTGCTTTGCTCTGCTGACCATTCAACTTCAGTGTGTCTGCCCTCTCAAGCTAAAAGCAAGCCAGAGCCAAAACAGCGATTCGCTGTCAATTGATGGAGGAATTGCATCGAAGTTGGCACCTGAAAGTAGGTCTCGCTGATGGTTCCTTGAGACATTCCCAACAAGGCCATTGCTCCGGCTTGGAATGCTGCACAATAACATCTCAGGAAGGGACTTGATTCCTCACTGATAATACAATTTGCTATCTGGTCAATTATTCAGAAATTCCTGCATGAGCATACATGGCCCTTGGGATGCTTGTCAATGGAGGTGGCTTTTCCTCCAAAAGTTGTGATGAAATGAAGATGAAGGAAAAGGGGCTAGCTTGCATAGGTCGGGTCCTAAGATGTAGGTACAAAAATAGGTCGTTCAAATGAGTAATGCTGTCTGCCTGATAGCTGATTTAATTTCCAGACCCAGCTCTCACAGTGTCTCATCTCTGCTTGGCAGGTGCACCCTCCATCCTCAACTCTCACTTTGCAAAATCATCCACATTGTTTTGGGTTGTATTTGAAATGCTTGATGCAGATGAATAGGCGGGTATGGGAGGTCATACATGTGTTCTCCAGGAATGTGCAGTTGGAGATGTCTATGGCAGAGTTCTGGACCTCAATTGCCCCTGCTTCCGACGCTTGACAACCCTGGAAGGTGGTATTTCTGACACTGACGGTGGAGTTGGCAATCATGAGCACAGCATCAGTGTCGGTGTCAATCTTGTAAAACAGGCTATCGACCACACTCATTCGCTGCTCCAGGATCAGTAGGCTGACGCCAGCCAATGATTCATTGACCTGGAAATGGATTCCTGCACATCGCAATGAAAGGGAATGGTAGGGTTGGCTCCAATGAAAATGATAAATGATAAGAAGCTATGGCCTGACAACTGGAGAATGTGATTCTGCAATGGAAGTGGACAGGATGCTGTCCAAATTTGCCAATGTATGTGCTGTTGCACACGCATCATCTACATTGACACATGACTAGACATGGGCATTCATTGTAACATGATTTCAATTGATCATCGACTGCATCGCCCAGGCATGTTCCGGCAATGACACAACTGCAACATGGCTTCAAGCCTGCACAGCTTCACAGATATGTGGAGGAAAATGCACCCGTGAAGTTGGAGGTGAAGCGCTTGAAAATGGGGCTGCCTTGCATGATTGCTGCCTCAGCCCTGTCCTGGGTGCAGCTGATGGATGCTGCTGATACATCTGTGATTTTGACATTCTGGGTGGGCTGAGAGGCTGGAGAAGGAGCCTCCAGTGAGGATGTGGAGACTGTGGGCCCTGAAGGTGCAGAATTCTGGGGACTTGCTGAGCCATATACCAAGATTCGGCACTCGGGTGCACCTGCAAGTGTTCCTGCGGAAATTTAACAGCTTCAATCAATCAAACACTTTGTGAGACTCAAGGTCACAGCATCTCCCCACGGGAACCTGTCAAAAGATTCTTGGCGGACGAATTGGATTCAAACGAGACAAATTCAGCTGCGAAGCCAGTTGAAGTGCTTGCACGGGTTTATTGAGTTTTTTGAGTATTGGGGTAGGTAGTAACGAAACAGTTTACTTGCATGCAACGCTCACGAACAAAGTATACGGATCTGCTCACAAGAAAATTCAGCTGCTTATGAATCTCACCTGAGACCTCATCACTTTCCGCAAGCTTGAAGCTGATTATAGAAATCAAAAGCAGAACAAGGTTGCACGCATGCAACCAGCAAAGAGCTTGCCCCGTGCATCCAGCCATCAAGGCTTATGGCTCACTGCCGTTCGCATAGCGTATTGCGGTACATCATTGCACCAGTGCTGTTTTGGGATTTCATTTTGGCGCGCTTTCTGGGAGGAGGAGCCCCATCATGCGCTCAATCGGCAGAGTTTTTTGCTCTGCTAGGCTTTTGACTGACTGTAGGCCTTTGCATTTGAAGCTGCACTATTGCCTAGCGAGAATGTGGAGACATAGTTCCGAACTCTTGTATTGTTCTTTGTGAAGAAAGCATTTCATTCAGGATACTCCACTGAAGTGAAAGTCAGTGAGTACTTCAACCCAAGATCAGCACAGCATATCCACCCAAGAATTGATTTCTCAACTTCTACTACTCATCTGCAGACTGTTTTGAAAAGGAACGCATCAAGCTGTGGGACTCCAATTTCATTGGATGCCCCAAAATTCTACTACCAAATGCATTATGACCCCCGGAAACTACTCAGTACAAGCGATGAGTTTCAACTGTATCACGTTCTGATTGAGACGCAATACTAGTGACAGTGTCATTTGCTGGATCCTGACAGTTGACAGCAGAATGTTAAGACCCAGGATTTTTTCTGAGAATTGACAACGAGAGTCAAATCCAAGTCAGGAGGTAGTTCAGACAGCAGGCAGAAATCAATGTCAAGCTTTCGAACGCATCAGCTACCAACATGACAAAATGTTGAAAATCCGAATTGGTTTCATCCCTTGAGAGGCGGTTGCAAAGGTATTCAAAGCCTCCTTTAATTTTGCCAATTCTTCACCAGTTCAGCTCGTCAGAGGACCGCGCACCACTGTCATCATCATCGTCTGAAGCATAGGAGACATCACTGGGAACTGGTCCCTGCATGTTCCAGTCATAATCTCAGATACAGGACAATCTTAAGCCAGGATGGTTCCATCCGCTGACACAGCTTGTTCTTGATTGCAGCTTCCTGACTGGGTATAGCAATGGGTTCTGTACAGCTGCTCTTTCTACATGCTCATGGCATTCAATTCAGCTGTTGTTCCACTTTTCAATTGTCTCCAAATCGTTTTTAAAATGTGCTTGCCCCCAATACCATCTCCCCCCCGTCCCCCCCACAGTCAAACATGGTGCAAAGAAGCTCAATGCAAGGTAACACCATTCTTTGCGTCAACTCACCTGGGCTTGCTGGTTCTTCTGTCTCAAAAGCCTCTCCTGCTCCTGAGCCACGTATTCCCTGTAGCCCTTCACAGCCTCTTCCGCATTGGCAAACACCTTCTCCTGCAGAGGCAAACGCCAGAGTGTCAGTATCAGTGTCATACTGCAGCACTCCGCATCGATGACTGGCAGTCTTCCCATGTCTTCCTCCATTACCCCCATCACCTTTCACGACAGCAGTGTCCACTCCAATGCAGAGGTCAGCCATCTTGTTCAACAGCCATCGTGAAGACCCACACCAAGCTTTGACTGCTGCCATCTTCACGCAAACGATGAGCACGTCTCAATGCAGCTGGGGATAGGTGAGAAATAGGTCGCAGTTTAAAGTAGAAGGTGAAATGCAGCCCTAAATCTCCATCACAGGAGAACCTCCACAGGGTCCAGCATGGAAGGGGGGTGTAACAAGGTGTGGGAGAGGGGTTGCTTTAGACCTTGTCCTGTGCGACCTCGCCGGGGTAAGATTCCAGCTCCGCAGTGGACAAACTGAGTTTGTTGTCCTTGACATCCACGCCAATGACCACTACCCGCACCCTGTCGCCAATCTTGAAGATATCCTGCAAGGGAAAGCACATGAACTGTTCGTCTACTGCTGCAGGCCTTTAGTGGCAGAATTTCAGCCACCTGGATTGGGTAGGAGCATTGTGTACTCTCATCGTATCTGCAGCTTCATCAACAGCAGCCTGGAAGCATATCGCCATAGGAGCTCCACAAAGAAATGTCCTAACGAACATGCATGATGCATGATGAGAACTGAGGGTGTCGCAGGTGTGGGATACATTTGTGTGGATGGAGAAAGGGTGGGGGGTGGCGTGTCACCTCTACGCTGTCAACATGGACCTGGGAGATGTTACGGATGTGCAAGAGGGCGCTGATGGAGGGCATGTCATCAATCGTGATAAAGGCGCCAAAATTGGTCGTATTGTTGACGTAGCCCCATGCAAGTGCACCAATCTGCAGCGCACCTTGTATTGTTGGGTCATTGCTAGGAAAGCATGGCTTCGATGGCAACCCCCCATACCCCCTTACCTCCCCATTTGGCCCAGAAGCGTCATGCTGACTTCTGAAAATGGGGGCTTTACAATTGCGATGATTTGCAATTGCTGTACAACCCCTGACAGGTCACAGAAGCGAGTGATCATAATCCAAAGCCCTTCCAACAAGCATTTTGACTTCCACTGTAAGAACTCCTAACAATACAAAACAAACAGGATTCGAATTCCCAACGTGGGCTGAAGGATGTAGAACTGGAGATACATCCCAGCATTAGATGGCCCTCCCTATCCATACCTCAAAAAGAAAGATACCGCATATGTGAGGAGGGGCCAGAGAAAGACACCTTGCAATTGGAGACAGCCTTGATGTTCAGGGCCTGAATGTTGTTGCCCACAAAGCGGTTCAATTGCTGATCCACATCCACTACAGTGACCGGGATGTCTTTGCCGACAAAGGATTGCGTCAGTTCCTGCAGTGGTGGCAATTCCCATTCAGTGGTAGCAGGATGCCAGCAGTGATCAAGCGCATCAAAGCTTTGTAGTATTGAATCAAGACCATGAGGCTTGAATTGCACGTGTGTATCGACCTGTATACCACAGCTGAATTGTACTTATGTATAATTCGCGTGATTGCATGCTTGCTTGACTTGGGAAACATTTCACCACTAAAGATGTAACCTCAGCAAAGATCCTGTGCCTAGTCATCAAAAACCTGAACCGGTTTAAGGCGACTAATAGTAAAAAACGATATCAGCAGCAAGACAGTGCAGGTCAATGATCTGTTTGCAGTAAGGAAATGAGAGAGGGGGAGGGTGAAAGGGGAGGGTGTGTGTGGTAAAGCACCTCCTTGGAGCCAACAACCCCATCAGAACGGCGCGGCAGGAAGGACCAGGGGATGAACAAGGGCAGGCCCTCAAAGAAACCCAGCACGCCTCCACTGTTGGCGGTGCGGATGTTGACCAAGATGCTGTCTCGGTCCTGTGCATGTGCCGGAACATGTGTCAGAAAACATATCAGCAGCCCAAAGTTAGCCGGTCAGTGAGAAACGGGTGGTGCGGGCTCAAAGTGCGAAGGGGCTGCCATTCCTTCTCATTAATTTTACTTTCTGCCTTCTGGGAGATCACATCATGTTCCCCTCTACCCCCTGAAGAGAAGAAACTCATAATGTAGGTAAATTAAGACTAGGACAGGTACTCTCCTCAAAGCATAGTACATAAGGGCTCTTTCTACACCAACACATTCCCTACAAAATGAGTATCATGGTGGTATTCGCGCAAGAACCCTGGGAGAAAACCCAACAACAATAGGGTGAGAAAGAAACCCACCTGTAAGCACACCTCCTGCAGCTGCTTGGCCCTTCCCCACACCACATCATTATCAACGAGGCGGGCCGAGAGGAGGGGCCCCTTGCCGTTGTACTCGAGATCTGATGGGACGCCGCAGATCTGCAACCATTGCCCTGTTGGATTCTTTGCAACCTCTCAAATGTTGATCGGCAGAACGCAACACAGATGTACAATTGTATGCATGGAACATGTACCGACTGTCTACTGAGCTCCACGGGGGCGGGCCTCGCAGGTGCATGATCTGTCAGAATGAGGTTGTGATCACTGACAGGCTGAATCCCTCGCATGTTATGCTCAAGCCACCTCCCTTTACATGTGAGTGGCCTTCCTGTTGTTTCTTTGCCCCTGGATTGATGCTACACAGTCTCAACAGCACAAACGTGTGATCTCGAGGAGCAGAAGTAGGGAGGCTCACCATGAATTCTCGCCTCAGCCCTACTTTGCTCGTCTCCCAGGGGAGGTTGCCGTCAATATTGTCCCTGATCACGTGTGGCAGCTCGATGATGGAGCAGAACCTGGAGGGCACAAGGTGGGTCACATCTTCCAATGTCTACCAAATGCAAATGACTATTCAATGCTCAGCTCCCAGCGTGCTGAAAAAATGGATTTGGAAATATCAATGAAATGCTGGTTTGCAGCATCAGATGCACATTACACAGTGCACATGATCGGAATGGCTCATGTCCATCATGAAGATGCTGAAGACTTGTAAAATGTGTCTGTGAATAGGTGCTGGTGAGTCGCACGCCCAGTTTCAAGCTCTTTCTATAAGCAATGCCTGGGGTCAATCAAAACGCAGGAACGGACAGGCTTTCATTGAATCATACAATCTGAAGAGGTTGGGGCTAATAGAATGATGATTGCTTTGTTGCAGCTTCATTGGCACTAAAGATGAAGACTAAATTTGGCGCTCTGGCAAAACACAGCAACAAAATGACCGCACCAAGAAAGGTACAAATGATCCAAGAGCATACACCCCAAATTCGATGTAATCGGCCTGAGGTGATGCATTATTACTGGTGCTCATTTATTTTTTGTTTTCTAGGTGTAGGAGGGAATGGGAGAGGCACCCGAGGATTTCCTGATTGTAATCCAAAGCCACCCTCCAGCCGTTGGTTCCCCCAACCACTGTGCCCACCACACGATCGCCCACCCTGAAGGGGAAGTCCTCCACTTTCTGTCCCTTCTTCGAGCTCTGCACCTTTTTGCTCTGCCAGAGGGACTGGTTCAGCTGCACACACACAGAGGGGGTGGAGCCGGTGACTGGACCTTTTCTGATGGGGAAGACATCATTGCATAAGTTAAAGCAAAAGCATCCGAATAATGCTGATGGAGGGTTCTGAAGCCATTGCCCTATTAGCCACAGCTGCTTAGAGACATAAACCTGCCTCTGGATTCACACAAGCATGGCATATGCTCTGCCAGTTTCCTCTACAGCCATATATCAAGCGCAAAGCTTGTTAGAATGGGCAGCAGTCTTCCTCTGGCCTTCATTTTCCATTACAGCTGACCACATGCATCATGTTTGGCAAATTGCCTTAAGGATGCCTTCGCACCGGCAGTGGCTGAAAGAGAGGAGATACAGCTCATGCAACAAATGAGGCAAGCTCTGCAGAGGATGTAGGAGTCCACATCAAGGGGGGGGCACCATGAACTGCGGCTTGTTTCTGTTCCGGTTTCTGTCGTTGTTCTGATGCCTGCCCCTCCCCATGCTACTCTTGGGGTCCCTCCAGACCTTACCCCTCCCCTTCTGGCCGTCCCGCTGCTGCCTGTCGCCTCTCATGCGTTTCAGGTCACCCTGTGCTTGGTTGGCATCCTGACCCTGCACCATTTGCCACACACTCATGCCACACATGCTCGCCTGAATGCCAGCAACAGCGAAAATGTACCACTTCTTTTCACTAATCTCATCAGTGAAACCAAGGAGACCTGCTCAAGGTCAGTTCCCCCCAACCCTCCCGTCCCTCTTTTCTGGGTGGTTATTTTGCCTCAGGAAGCTATCGCGAAGTGGTGCTCAGCCTATCCAGGAGAGCTACCTGGGTATCAGCCTCGGAAAGGGCACTGTCCTGGCTGCTGGAAGCTGTAGGAGCGCTGCTGGAGGCTTCTGACGTCGGAGTGGATGTGCCCACCTCTGCCTGGGCAGCATGTTCCGCTGCAGCAACATCGAGCTGGCCTTTCAGACTTTTTCAAGGTGCGCGAACAGACTGTGACAGATAAGGTAAAGAATGTTCAAAACTTGGTTGGGTTTGAAGCAAAGCAACCTCCAGCAGAGGAGAAATTGTGTCAATCTTGATTTGTGCAAATGACTGGTCTGAGATAAGAATGCACTTCTCTCGGCCACCTTGTACAAGCTTGTACAAGGTGGAACATGGTAGAACAATTTGGAACGGAAGACCCAGCGCAAGCATCCGCAGAAACATATGTGGGCATAATGTGCAGACACTCGCACCTTCCACTGAGGCGCTAGCACGAGCCTCCTCCGCAGTTGCACCCACGCTTGCAGTGGATGCGACCAGTGACTTTCTGACCGAGTACGTGGCAGTCTTGCAGCATTCAGAACTGCTTGAAGGGGCTCTGCATCCTTTTCCGCTTTTACCGTTGACAGTGCTGCAGTTCGGAACTCTTGCATGGCCCTGCGAGCTGACCCGCAGCCCCTTTACTAGCGTGTCCATGATGACTTACTTTCTGTTTGAGATCCTCAATTGAAATCTCTTCGAAGAGTGCTGGAGTGTTGCCGCCTCAGCAAAATCTTGCTTCTTCCGGGACCAGGCTGCAGGGTTTGCTGGGAGACCCTTCACTGCAGGGCGCACCAAACAATTTGCCTTTCCTTGATCAGCCATCAGATATCTAGACAGCAACGGAGCTGACAGTCCCTGCTTTAGTCTATAAATAGCAGGGCGAAATTCTACTCACTGGGAATTTATTGGGATTAGGATTGTCTTTTGCACCAGTGTCAAGAGAACATACCAAGGAGCATCTGCAGATCTCCAAATTGAGCTTATATTTCAGGACATATTGTAGTCTCTTTCCATATTTACTATACTCGTTAAAAGCATCAAAGCATCTTTGCATAGCAGCTGTCTGGTATCGTCCCCCATCTGCACGTAGATTGAGGCAGAGCCAGAGAATATGGGCGTGGACCTGGACAAGTGGATCGAAAAAGTCAAGAAAACCGAGTACTTGGCTGAAGATGAGCTGAAAGCTCTGTGTGAATATGTGAGCAGCTCTCGTGCCATTGCTGTTAACCCAACATACTGTTCAACACCATGCTCTACAAACCATTCAGTAAAGAAGTTCAGGGTGTAGCCAAACGAGAAATGCACTGTTTCTGGCTAAATGTGATAGGGCAGAAGAGGTCTTGCCTCTGCTCTTGCAAATGGGTCTGAAACAGTCATCTGAGTGCTGGCAACCATGTTGGCTGCAGAGGCGGGCTGGGGTGGTGACTACATGTTATCAAACCAACGCAGATGAGAGATAAACCCTGTCTTGCCTGCAGATAAAGGAAATACTGGTTGAGGAGTCCAATGTGCAGCCGGTCAACAGTCCTGTCACGGTACCCCCTCCCCCTCCCCCTCCCCCAAGCCTGTACCTTCAGAATTTTCCATTCCCATGAATAGCAGCCACTCACCCGTTACTTAAGAGCTGCAGAACAGACCTCGGCGCTCGTCCTGCTTTTAAAACTCATGAATGTGGCAGCCTGATTGGCATCAGCGGCTTGTGGCATCATGTTGTCAAGTGCTGGGTCAAATTGGGATATCGCCTCGGCCACGAGTCCTCATCGGTGATGTTTTCAGTGTAATGCAATGCAGTGCAAGATACATACCGTATCTATAATGCTATCACTCCATGAAGAGAGAAGAGAAAATGAGTGTTGCAACGAATGGGAATTGGAGGCGGGGCAGAAAGGCAATGCAGGTAGCTGAGTAAGACTCCAAAAGCCATCACAATGCAGGGAATTCCTCTCTGTAAAATTGATTGTGCATCCTTCCCCATTTGCAGGTGTGTGGAGACATACACGGGCAGCACCAGGATCTGCTGAAGCTTTTGAGGACAGGTGGGGAGGTCCCAGGGACCAATTACATCTTCATGGGGGACTTCGTGGATCGTGGCTACAACAGTCTTGAGGTCACCCCTAACCCCCTTCCCCTACATTCTTGGGGTGGCCTGTCTTGTGAAAGAGCACTCAAGCGAATATTGGTGTTGGATGCTGAATTTTGACATCGGTCTTCACATTAATATGGCATTGGAACCAGTGCACTCTGCTGTGAGGGCCTGGCTTTGTTCAAAACATCTGCAAGGCAACCTTGCCTGGCACATCAAAGAATCGGGGGATCGAAGAAGACAAAGGACAGAATAACTAGCAGGATCGACAGATGAGGGGTTGGTTTGAGGAAAAACGTCCTCCCTTCCAAGCAAGCCAGCGCCTCACATACGCTTGCAGGTGTTCACATTGCTCATGCTTCTCAAGGCCAGATATCCCGCGCACATGACTCTGCTGAGAGGCAATCACGAGTCACGCCAGATCACTCAGGTTGGGCGGCGCTCCTTCCTGGTCCCTTCCCCTGTTCCCCTTGCAGGCATGGGATTTGGATGGACAGTTTTCTGACGCTCCAATCAAGACTACTCTTCCGAGCCCGGGCCTGCTGTCAATGTGAACACTGCCCCCCATGCACGACTCTTCTCATGCTGACAGCAGTAGTGGGTCTTGAAGGTATACGGCTTCTACGATGAGTGCCAGCGCAAGTACGGGAATGCAAACGCCTGGCGGTACTGCACAGAGGTCTTCGACTTCCTCACACTCTCGGTGAACCTCTTTTTCTCCTCGTCCCTCTACGTTCATTTCTCATCTGGTACTTCGTCCGCAATCTTGCTTTCGGACTGGAACTGCAAGCTTGGGGTCTGATGAGCTCTCTCATCAGACCCCAAGCTTGCAGTTCCAGTCCGAAAGCAAGGGCTGTTCTCGAGAGCAAATGAATTCCCTTCGCACCCACTCACATTCATGTGTTTTACATCATGGCACCTTGAAAGCAGTCTCTGCAGACATCCAATTCCTGATCCCATCACCTGCCACTGGCCGTGCTCATTTCCAGGACTTGTCGTGTCCAGGCGCTGGTGGATGGGAGGGTACTGTGTGTGCACGGCGGCCTATCCCCTGACCTTAGAACGCTGGACCAGGTAAACTTTTCCCAACCCGCTCAGAAAGGATTGCAATGACTTGTCCTCGTTCCTGGTGGCACATATGGCATTCGGGCAGATGTCGTCCGGAATCTGTGCATGCCAGCAAAAGCTTCACTCTTCCACATGAAGCAGATCATAAGAACTGCAGAGGCAGTATAGATGTGTCTTCTGCGACTTCCGTTCTTGTGACGATTGTAACACCGCAGGTACGGACGATAGAGCGTGTGTGCGAGATCCCGCATGAGGGTCCGTTCTGTGACCTGATGTGGAGCGACCCCGAGGACTTGGAGACCTGGTCAGTCAGCCCCAGGTGATCTTCCCACCCTCGCCTCTCCCAGCCTTGTCTCTGCTGGCCTCGCCTTGCATTGCCTCCAGCTTCCTCTTCTGCCTCAGCCACCTTGTTTCTCAGGTAAGGATATCCGCCGCTTGTCAGCACATATGTAATCTCTCCCATGTGATGAGAAGCAACTGTGGTTAAACTGGCTGAAGAAAGTGTGGGTCCAAAAGACGCGTTCGGCTGTTCTGCCTTGAGCCTGTGCACGTGGAATGTTCTGACACAGTGAGATTTGCAGAGGGGCGGGCTGGCTGTTTGGCAGCAAGGTCACGGCGGAGTTCAATCGCATAAATGGGCTGGACCTCATCTGCCGAGCCCACCAGCTGGTTCAGGAGGGGCTCAAATACATGTTTGAAGGTGCCTGGACCCCTCACCCCTCTCCCCAATCTGGCTTGCTGTCCCCTGTCACATCATCCCTCAACCAAATCACCTTTCGAGCCAGAGCGTCACAGATTGGCCCCTGATGCCGTCCAATATAGCCGACAGGAGGAGCACGGAAGAGCTGCGGCATCCTTTGCAACACTCCCTTGCTTTCCTACTTCCCTCATCTCCCAATCCACCGTGCAATTTCCTTCTCGGCTATCCCTCCCAGAATCAACAAACATGGGAGCGGGAGGCGCTGATAAATTTAACGACACGCTGTACAGATATCGTCAAATACGAACATTCTGTTTAGCTCCCCACGGGAAAGCACAGGCAGAGAAGAGCTGCTGATTTTGCAGACAAGTCGTTGGTGACGGTGTGGTCCGCCCCCAACTACTGCTACCGCTGCGGCAATGTGGCCAGCATCTTGTGCTTCGACGACCAGCTGGAGCGCAAGGTCAAGTACTTCACCGAGACGGAGGAGAACGCCAACATGATGGCCCCCCGCAATGCCGTGCCCTATTTCATCTAGGACAGCAGGTCCTACTGGGGGTATTGGGGGGGGG
>QAXI01000410.1:725557-735989 GCA_004335615.1 Chloroidium sp. JM
GACCCCACCCCGCCCTCTGGCTTCCTTCACTTGCCTCTGATCTAAAAATGACACACCCATGCAAACACCATTGCTCACTGCTCTCCCAGGAATTTCAACATGAGCAAAAATTATGACACGATTCATTGAAAGCAATGACCGGCTTTAGTTCATGAATTGATGGTGACGCTGTTATGAGTGGAGAGTGCTGATAGCACAGGTTGAAGGACTTTCCTGGTCCATGCTAGCAGTAATCCCGCCGTAGAATGTCAACTCCGCAAGGGGGATCTTCGGTCTCCAGTCTTGAGATCAAGATGACTTGTGTACATTGCCTCTAAATTCATCAGTCAAAAGATCAGCCATATCATTGCACTCACACATGGTGCTGTGCAGCACACCCCAGGTGGTGATAGCAGCGGCAGGGTTTGAGGCGGATGCTTCCACCCTGAAAAAGGTCATCCAGCGCCAGAACGTCATCTACCAACACGCCCACAAGTGCGCATTTCCTTACATCATCCCTCTTCTCTATGGTCTTTGGGGAAGGCAGGGGTCACCAAGGAGTACAATACATAGATAATAGATACAATTCACAGTACGATAGAATTCCTTCTCTGAGCATGCAGCTTACAATCGCTGACCTTACATCCTGAAGTGCTCCTGCCATGGTGTTTTCCCCTGATTCTGTCGCAGTGATGCTGCCAATTTGTATGGAAACCGAGCACCAAGGGAGCCTCTCATGCATCGTCTTGTGCCATTTCAGGAAGGCCATGAGCGTGATGGCCACAGCCCAGCTGGTGGGCAACACCCTGTACTACAAGCGCTTCTTCCCCTACTACTCCTTCACCCTCGTGGCTGGTCTTGATCCCCAAGGTGATCCTCCTGCACACTGACCCCTCCCTACCCTGTCCGGCGGTTATTATTCTTGTAGGACATCGTCCCCCACGAGCGCTTTCACCCCATTACTCCTTCATGCCGTTGATGCGCCTTAGATACCAGGTGAGGCACTTTTTGCCCTGCGTGTTCCATTTTTCTCCTCGCAAGAGACCCAAATTTGCGAGCGCCGCCTTCCATGTCTCTTGTTCGCTCTTACACCGCCCAATTGAAGAGAGCCCCCGAGGGCAGGCGGGGTGGGGTCTGGTGACCCTACCACGAGTGCTTGGAAGGGCACCCTCACTGAGTGAGGGTGCTTACTGCTGATCGCCAGCCACAAATTTGGCTTTTTTGTCCTGAGAAGCAGAGCCCCTGCCTTCCTGGTTGGCTTTTGATTGCCCTCTCATGCTGTGCTGGCCTTGCCTTGGCATGCTGGGCCTTGCAGTAATTTGCTTCGTTGACCCAACTTTCTACTCGATCACAGGCGCCTATTAGAAGAGGCTGCCTTTTCTTGTCACTCCCCTCCTAAGCCGCAATCCAAAACTACATTACCTCGTCTCTGTCAATACGACACAACATGATCAGAGGCGCCTACTCAGCAGTCCAGTCTGAGACCACGAATCCGCTTGCTGTCGCTGCAGGCAAGGGGGCGGTCTACTCATACGACGCAGTTGGCTCGCACGAGCGGGTGGGGTACGGCTGCCAGGGGTCGGGCAGTGACCTAATCCAGCCGGTGTTGGACAACCAACTGAAAGCCTCCAGCCCGCTGGTGCTCCCAGAGGAGGTATGGCCATCAATTCCATGGTTTTAATGCAGGATTTCCGCAAGCTTTAAGAAGCGCGGCATCCCTCTGTTGGCAAGAGCTCATCTCCTTGACTTCTGCAAACCGTCTGGATGCTTGCGTCGCTGTATGATGCCAGCTACCTATTGGATGTAGAGCGTCGTGTTATCTTCATCTCTCACGCTGCTTGGACACCCTTCTAGCCATCTATAAGGGAAGCTTGGCAAGCCTCCTATGGAGAGTATCGATGATCTAGGTGTTTTGGCTTGTGATGCCTGCGCCGCTGCATGATGCTCTCTCTCGGATGTACGGCTATGTAAGTCTAAAAACAGTGTGCGAGCTTTTTCATGCCACAGTGGGGCATTTGTGTCGGGTTGGGCAGCAGGTTCAGTAAGGCTTCTCTACTTGAATTTGGATTTTGATGCCAAATGCTGGATATGTCATGCCAAGGAAGGAACAAGCAGTGAAGAGAGTTTGTGCAGAACTGGATGAGCTCGCTGCCCTTGCAAGAAGCCGTGGATCTGGTGAAAGCAGCCTTCGTCTCAGCAGGAGAGAGGGACATCTACACAGTGAGACCTCCTGCTTTTTCACCTTCCTAGCACACACTCTCCTGTATCGTCGACCTTGCTGATATTTCACCCACAGCTGCTTGAGGAACGAGGGGCTGTGAAGGGGTCTGTTCTGAGGACTTCACACCAAAGACTCCACTGCATATATGAAAGCCGCGATTCTGATACGCATGATTTATCGTGCAGGGAGACCAGGTGGAAATTTTCATCATGACTGCTTCAGGCACCAGGAAGGAGGTGTTTGACCTGAAGAAGGATTAGGAGGGCTGAGACGTTCTCAAGTGCCCTTGAATGGACGTTCATATGGGGCTGCACTGTCACTCTAGGCCTGTCATTTCTAGGGAAGAGGCAAAAAGGTAGACTGCCGAAACAGCTGGTTGCATTAGGTGGAGCAGTACTCCCTGCCTAGGCAATTAGTGCTTTGAGTATGAAGATCGTTCTGCTTGTCTTGACTCTGCTAGACAGCCAGAGTAGGGCTTCAGAATGCTGACTTTCAAGGGCTGGGTCCCTCGTTTTTGTGATCAAATTCTCAAGAGCCTTGGGAAGGTGCAGAGGGCTGGGAGGGGTAGGGGATATTTTCAGCTAATATCCAGCAAGGCTCGCTCGAGGTTGCATAATTCAGAGGGGACGAGCTGAGCGTCATGCGTGCTGTAATGTTATCTCGAAGCGAGTGGCCGTGCAGTTCTTTCTCCAGAGCATTGTCTGAGGCGGAATAACATGCTTAGTCTGGGTAGTGGTCACCTTATTTGTATGCGTTCTGCTAGCACAAGACAAGCATATCAGCATTCCAACCACGATCAATCGCTAAAAAGGGGATGCGCCCAGATACAACAACATGCCAAGGAACAATGGACAGCCCCTTGTCGTTCTGCCAAGCACGGTGCTCCGGTGAGCATTGTGGACATACATCCAGAACAGAAATGTCTCTGACAGCATGCTAGGCTTCAAAAAGCTGGCACTGTGAATTTGAAGTGGCAGTGCTATAGTTTGCCACAGAGTTCCTGACTTGGAGGTGTTACTCTGCATCACACAATTCCAGGAATGTGAAGTAAGTGTGCATGAAGTGCATAGCCGTGGCATTGCCATGACTGTTGCACTGTAAGCATAGTGATCCTCGACCGTGTGCTGTGGCTGAGCTGAGCTGCTCTGTATCTCTCACGACCGCATTGCAGGGTGCTGTGAGCAGAGGGAGGGCCCACAGGTCGTGGAGGCAGGCATCTGGCAGCAAAATGTCTGAGACTGCTCCAGCGGTGGAAGAAGTGTCGGAGGAAATGGCCGCCCAGCCCAATGTGCCTGCAGCCTCTCGAGCTGTGGAGCTGACGTGAGACCCTCGCATTCCATTAGTTATTCTGTCCTCACATCATCTGCCCATGCATTACTCTGTTGAATCCATGTATTTCCAACCGATCTGTATCTCCAAGTCCTGGCATGCAGAGCCCGGATTTAAGTCCCTCTGGCAAGCACTGGGTGCCTTGTTACAGGATTGAAAAGGACAACGTGCATGGTTCAAGACTATGTGTGTATGCAGGATCCGGGGGATGAAGGGAGGGGAATGTGTGGCCAAGGTTGTGGCAGCCCTGAAAGAGGTACCTTCTGTCCCTCATCATCTCCTGATTTAAGATGGATTGTATTGTCCCAGCCCAAATGCTTTGGCGTTGGGGAGAAACGAAGAGCCTTATTTGCGCTGGGACTTCATGTCTTGCCTTCCTTTTGGGAACAATTCCCATACCTTTGAACATCAATACATTCAGCAGCAGCGTTCTACTACTTTTGCATTGAAATGAGTACAGATTTTAATCTTGTACTCGTTTTGAGAGGTCACTTGCAATCAGGATGTGGATGCATTTCTTTGGTGGGCAGCTCTTCATCTCCATCTTATTCGATTCGTAACAATGATTTGCAAAATTAGGTTTGGCAAGGATTGTAGCTGCCCCAGTCCATGTAAACTGGGGGTGCCAGACGCCAAGCCGGGAAAGGGCCTCTGTGTAATAAACCTACCACTCCGGCACTGAAGCAAATCGCTGGGGCTTGAAATTTCCCATGATGAAGGTGCCTGGCGTGGTGGAGGTGGACTCCACCTCAGCACACAGCAGTGGCACAGTGACAGTGGCGGCACATCCCGACACTCTCATAAGAGATCTCATGGAGGCCGTGAGGCAGTTGGTGCGTCCCTGCGCCCCCGGCAATTGTGGCACATGTTTAATGCTTGGCAATTTTGATGTCCTGGCAAACGTCCACATTTACACCTTCTGGATCCTCCCTTCAATCTGACAACAAATCAGCTCTGTCCACTGTCGGAACGATGTAGCACTTGGACAGAGGCATCATCGGCAGGCTGGTGGATGTGGAGCCTGGAATGAACGTAAGACTGTAACAGTCTCACGTTCATGAGACACATGCGTTTGGGCATGGCGGAGCGCTTTCATCTAAATTTGGGGTACCGCAAGATTCACCACAAGTCGATGTTGAGCGTTCAGGAAGAGCGCATGACTGCCGATGTATGCTGAGAGCCTGACACTCAGTTGTTGACTCTGAGATACAGCGCATGACTCTTCCAAAATTACCGAGAACAAATTCGGACAGAACAATTGTGGGATGGGAATGCCACTCACTTCAGACCATTTTCTTGACGATTAGGCTTGGTTTCAGGACTTGGGGTACAGAGCGGTGCCGTACCGGGAAGCCAGCTGGCAGTGGAAGGGCCACCGCATGAACTACAGCTACACTGCCACTGCCTCGAAGGAGGCGGCATCCCGACCACCCATAGTGGCGGTCCACGGTTTCGGAGGCAACTGCCACCACTGGCGGAAGCTGTCTGCCGACCTGTGTGACCAGTATCGAGGTACCCCCTCCCACCCACACCTCTACCTCTCCGTGGGGGGTTGATGAAGTCCCAATCCTACCTTTTCATACCCTGTGACTCTATCCTTGCTTGGTTACGGAGACAAGTCTACTTCGACCAGCAAGCTCACCACACCTCCGTGCCACTAATCTGCCCACCCCTATGCAGCAACGCATTCTGTCTTGTCTTCTTCACTGTGTAGCACATAGCCCCTCCCACCCACACATAAATTAATTTCAACATAAGAATACTGATTGTCCACAAATGGCAAGGACCTTTTCCTCCATGCCTAGATGTCACATTGGAGGCCATGCCCAGTCAAATGCCACCAGAATGCTGCTTTGCAGTTTATGCCCCGGATCTGGCAGGATTTGGGGCGTCAGAGAAGCCGCCCTCCCTGACGTACGATCCAGATTTATGGTACAACCAGGTCACAGATTTCATCAGAGAAGTGGTGAAGGAGCCCTGTGTGCTGGTCGGAAACTCGATAGGTAGGAAATTTTGATGATGTCAATGCCACTGTGCATCGACCCCGACTTTTAAAAGTGCTGCTGCCCACCATGTCACCTGCCTTGCCTGCTGTGAAGCCTCTGCATCTCCTGCACCCGTTCAGGAATCAGAACAGAGCATGTCTTCTTTCACCAACTCTGAATAAGCTGCCCCCCCAACAGGCTCGCAGGTGGCCATGTATGTGGCCTCGGAGCAGCCCGACGCAGTCAAGGGCATCTGCCTGCTGAACTGTGTGGGAGGCATGAATCAGCGAGGGCTGTACAAGGACAGCCTACAGGTCAGCCTCCTTAACTATCGGTGCCAAGAGCCCATACTGGCCTTGGCATATTATAATTGCCGTTTCATTACTTCACCCCCCCCACCTCCCCAATCCCCAGGTTCTTCCTCCCTCCTTCTGCAATAATGCCCATGCAAGCGGCTCATTGGAGACCTGCTGGCTCCCTGCCAGTGACCACCAGGACACCCCCCCCCCCTTTTCCACTTTACACCACCTCCATCGGAACCCACGTGGCCGAGCTTTTATTGGAGAAGCATGTGCCCATTTGGAGCTGGTTGTCATGACACAATTCAGATCCCAGGAGTGCCCTGAAGGACCGGATTTACTTGCTGCAGCTGGCCCTGATGCGGCCAGTGTTCGAGCTGCTGGAGTTCCTGCTGAAGAAGCGCAACGTTGCCGCCTGGCTCTTCAACAAGTTCAGCAACCGCGAGCGCGTGGAACAGCTGCTCAAAGCCAAGGGCACCCCCTATGCAAACCCGGAAGCCGTGCATTCTGAGCTGGTGAGAGCTTTAGACTCATGATTTGAAAGAGGAGAGGGGAAACCCGGGATGTGAGAGGAAAACAGAGGGCAAGAGAGGAGAAGAGAGATGAGAGAGGGGTGCTGTGTTGTGCCTCTCAGACTGACTTTGAGATTCCAGGAATCATACCCTTCTCCAGGCCCTCGAGCAATTTACCGCCAAGCAAGACCGGATATATTCATGAGTGAATGCCAAAGGGCAGCAACAGGCAGGGTTTGCAGGGCAAAATCAAATTGACAGAGGACTCCTGGTCAGCTGTAGATACACATGTCTGTGTCTGGCACGAGCTGCACAAGTCAAGCTCACTTGCAGTTTGCATAATTTTGCACTGATTGCAGGTCACTGGTCATCCAAATTTCTGACGCTGATTTCCTGTGAGCTTCGTCTGTGGTCTCAAGGAGGTGTCATATTCACAGGTGGACATCTTCGTGGAGCCGTCACTGGACACAGGGGCGGTGGACGTGTTTGTGGGGGTGTTCACTGGGAACCCCGGCCCGCGCCCCGAGAAGATGCTGGAGAAGATCGATTGCCCAGTGCTGGTGGCGTGGGGAGATGCTGACCCCTGGACCCCGATCACCGGTTGGTGTCCTGCTTCTCTCTGTCCATGTTCCCTGCTTTGTACGACATCTATGTCCTGCGACAGGCTTTCTCTCGATTTTCTGCTGCTGGTCAGGGGTACGCCCACGTGACCACATCCCTGAAACCCGTCTTGCATTTGAGCCCTTCCATCTTCAAGGTGTTTGAATGATGGAGTGACTCTATCACGACAGTGAGCCCAAAACTACACTGTCCGCAATCTGCGTGCATGGCTTCACACAGCCACCTGTGAATGACCCAAACACACCTCGCAGGAAGTGTGGGGCGTTTCTTCCAGCGCCAGGCCAAGGAGCACGGCAACGTGGACCTGGTGACCCTCCCTGACACTGGTGAGAATCCTCTTCCTGATGGCGTGTTCTACTTTTTTGGGAATGGTCATCCGGCTATTGCTGAAGCTGCAACGAGCATGCCTCAATGTGGCATATGGTCTTGATTCTGATTCGTCTGCATGGAGTCCTGAAAAAGTGTGCTTTCCCAAAACCCTGGCAATGAGCAAATTCCTCCATGTATTGGACAGTTGCAAGCCTAGCCAGAAGCAGACTGGAAGTCTATTAACATTCCTATGCAGGTCACAGCCCCCAGGACGATCGTCCAGAACTGGTGGCAGAGGCCCTCCGCCCATGGCTGCTGAAAGTTTGAGATGGCTAGGGAAGCCTGCTGGTGGGAGCGGATTTCGTTGGTGGAGACGGTGTGCTTCAGACAATGCATGGCACATGCTGTGTGGGCCTCTGATAGCTGCCCATGATTGGGAGTGCTGCCAGCTGGAGCAAGCACTAGAAGCTTCACTCCTGCAATTTTGAATGTACGCCTGATGAACTGCAGAACAATCTTTGGTGGAGAGCGGCGATTACCTTCCTGTGGAATTGTCTGATAGATAGGGCCAAGGGTTTTCAAATGAGGATTGGCCATCACCTGCTTGATGGTGATGATTCTGGCATGGAGTAGCAATGGGAGACTCGTATGTCAGTCTCAGAGGATCAGGATGGAATGCTGGATTTTCAGTCTTGAAAGCCGATAACAACAAGCAGAGATTGATTTTACCTTTCCAAGCCAATAGAGCGCCAGCCTAAGTGAGATGCATGTGCTTTGTGAGAAGTATTGGGTGGGATAGTATTGAGAAATTGTCTGAAATTTATGGCTGATGTCCAGAGAACGAATAAGATCCTCTCGTTCCTGAGCATTTGATGCTTCCACTGGCAAGTAATCATTCTACAAGACCATTGCAGATGCAGGTCTGCCAAGCCGTCGCAGCACCCTAAGCAGTGCTCTGCAGGCTGCAGAAATCAGACTATTTCCACATGTCTGTCATTCTTTGAAGAGTCTCTCCCTACGTCAGGATTGTGGTATCTGGTCATCGCTTGCATTGTTTGATACTATGGAGAAATGGATATGGCTCATGTTCCAGATTCCTCATGCTTCGAAAAGGTGTCAGCAAGTGTTCAGATTCAAATAGCCATTGGAGCACAGCTTCCGCTGCCCTATCTGTCAGTACAAAACAAAGAAACAGGCAATGCAGCAGTAAAAAAAGCTGATGAGATCCTGTCAGTCTAC
Source organism: Chloroidium sp. JM (assembly GCA_004335615.1). NCBI lineage: Eukaryota > Viridiplantae > Chlorophyta > Trebouxiophyceae > Watanabeales > Watanabeaceae > Chloroidium > Chloroidium sp. JM. Next base: position 734,052 of record QAXI01000410.1, read on the forward strand.
AAGATGCACACACCTTATGCAAATTTGCCGCTCTACCTAATCGCATTTGTTCACTTACACTTTCCCAGAGTACTTGAAATTCTTCTCATAGTCCTTGCGCAGACTTGCCATGGCAACCTTGCGCGTGCCCCCAGCTGTCTTCCCCAGCACTGCATACATGTGTTGTATCTGCAACCACAGGCTCGTTCATGTTGCAATTACTTATGATTTCAAAGCAAAGCCAAAAATACATACATGCTCTGTTCACGGAGAGGACATCTTGGAAGCTGTATGCAAGCATGTGCTTCCTCATGCTCTGCAGCAGGTGATATGCAGAGCAACAATGGTTGCCAGCCAGCACAGACACATGCTCGCCAAGGAGCTTTGAGTTGTCTTGTCAACCTGTTGCACAGGGTGTAGTGATAACTTTCTTGTGGTTTCTAAGCAGGAGGCCTTCTGCTGTAATCCGATACCTTTTCCCAAGAGAATTGGAGGACCAGAGCTCGCAAGAGCAGAAGAATTGCTGCCAAGATGCAAAATTCCATGCCAAAGGGATTGGAAGACCACAGCTCCATGTTGTACACTGCCTGACACTGAAGCAGCCAGGGCACGCTTGCTCACCTCTGACGAGCTGCATGCTCCGTACAGGGCATAAGCGCCCTGCCTCAAGCTGCTCCATGCCGCTGGGGGGAGGCTGCTGCCGGCGCTTTCACCCCCCTCCGTCCACCCCCGCTCACCTCCTCTGGAGTGGCTCGGAGATGCCACCAGCACCACATAGTCCGCTAGCAAGGGGAGGCAGTAGGCCCCCTTCGACTCCTGTGTGTCAAGCGGTTTCGAGACCTTCAGGATTGGGAATGTGCTGATAGCTGCATTCTCACAAGGAAGAGGGCTCCTGTGGCCGCCCGTGCGTTGACGTTCTTCACCCTCCATGGTCAGAATCACCCTTTGAACAAGTGCTCATCTCAGTCAAGAGACACAAGGTCTACATTTGCAAAGTCCGAGTCATGCAGACAGCCCCAAGAAAGCCACATGAAATCCTCTCGCAACCAAGTTGCCAAATTGGATGGGAACAGGAGCCTCCACTTGTGATCGGCAGAAGAATGACTCTCCCCATCGAAACAGCCAAACCAGGCCCACTGAAGACCCTCCAGGAGGGACCTGGGATATGTCCATGGCATCCAATCGATCCAGGAGAAGGGGACAGAAGGGTTACTTTCTGTTCAGCGACGGCTGAGAAGAGGTGGGCGAGCCCTGCGGCACAAGTGCAGGTGGCGGAGGGGTCGGAGTGGCCCATGACGAGCAGTGCCTTCAGCAGTCCGCGGCAGGAGGCTGCCAGCAGGGTCATGCAGCGGCGGGTGTGGCCCGCACGCTGCCTCATGGCCGTTACTAGTAGGCCACAGCTCCCCAGGAACACATCCGGCCTGAGCGACAATTGCTCATTCGTAACATTCCAGCCTTCGCTTCGTGATTCAAAAAGGCAAAAGAGCACTTCTAAAAAGCAGTGGGCTGCCTCATGGCTGCGCCTGACAGGCTGCAGCTCCCCAGGAAAAGAACAGCCTGTGCAACCCTTCCATGATTGAATATGGGGTTGCTCCTTCCCTCGTTGATTGGAAAATTTAGCACGTCTCGACATGCCAATGGTGAATCAGACTGTGCCCTTCTTTCTTGCTGTTTCTGAGCATGTGCTGTTCTCGGCATGCAATTGCATGTCCAGTCGAGCCTGGAGGCGTTCCGAGGCGTTGCTGGAAACCGCATGGGCTGCAGGAGTGCAAGAAAGGAATGTCATGCCTGGCCTTGCAAGCCACAGCACTTTTCATTCGTCGGAGTTTCAGGCGGGCTAAATGCAGGGATTGACCTGTGCAGCCAGGCTCGGAGGGTGAGGGGGAGGTCCAACAGGATTTGTAGCTGGCTCAATGTGGAGATTGAAATATGAAGCCAGACTTCCACGGGGGGGGGGGG
>QAXI01000410.1:737704-747987 GCA_004335615.1 Chloroidium sp. JM
CCACCTCCATGGACATCCACATTCCAACATCTTTGAAAGGGATGGTCAGGAGATTGAGCCCACCGTGAGAGCAGGCAGCATGCTCGATGCGTGGGAATCCTCCAATCTGGCCAGAATTTGAGAGAGCAGCCGCCGGCCCTGAGGCAGGGTTGCAGCTTGCATCAACTCCCTCCACTCCTTTCGAACCTCCTCCAGGATAGCTGCACCTCCATCCTGCAGGATTTCAGTCCACTCAATTTCCTCTGACATTACGTGTAAGTCCTGCATGGCTCAAAGGAGTTCCGGAAGACACAAGAGGGGGATTCCTTGTACACATCTGGCAAGAAATTGATACGATACCTTGGATGATCGTAGATGACGGGCAGGCCACACCAAGGCATACCCTAACATCAAAGCCCCAAAGGGTGCAGTAGAGATGTTGTTGTGATGCAAAGCTTTTGGTGACGGAGAGTTCGTCCACTGACGCACTGAGCCAGAATGTTCCTGACACCCCTGACAGCGCATCCCACCCCACATCCTTCCAGAAACAAGTTGAGAGATCAGCTTTTGGCACCTGATGGCTGATGGGCAGGGCTTCCTCCATCGCCAGGAAGTGCAGGCTGACCAGCCTGCCAAAGAGACCGTCGCTTGATGACTCACCACTGCCCTGCTGGAGCACGCCCAAATGGTGCACCAGCGATGACAGGGTGTCCAGAACGTGAGTAAGCACTGCCGGCACCTGCACGGATGGTGCAGGGTCATGCAAGCCTGCATCGCTCTGGGGCAGACTCGTTGCGACTGCAGATGCAACAGGAAGGAAAGAAGGATACTGAGATCACACACAGCAAGTCTATATTGGACAGCTCTAGGCAGCACAAGGAGCAGACTGAGAACATGCTTCAAATGGAACTTTGCAGCCAAGAGCTCAAGATGGCAAGGCTGTCAGAAGGCCTACTTGAGAGGCAAATGATTCAGAGTGGAGAATTTGCTGGAGGTGGCCAGCTATTCTGGTGGCAGAGAGCTCTGCCGAGTTGCTGTCGGGCACTTTGGAGTGGAGGCTCGCCCTCAGCAAGCTACCTGCATGATCCTCAATTCCTGAAGGAATCATCTCTGTGTGAAACGGTCGGCATCAATACAGGTTGAAGTTCTGGTCGCAGATGCAACATCAGCAAAGTTTGCAAGCGCTGAGAAGGGAGCATGGGGGTAGATTGTAATTGAGACCAGAGGGCATACTCAGCCTGCGGCACATTGACATCCCAAGATCTGGCTGCTTTACTGCGCTAGGGGCTTTTGATGTACCTGCAGCCCTGAGAGCCATTGCTGACAGGAGAGCATCCCTGGAGCCTGGCCCCTCCTCTTGGGCATCATCGGCATCTGCCTGGCTTTGGAGGAGGTCATTGCTCACAACGCCCCACAACTGCTGAGTCAGCATTGCCAGGCTGTCCACTTGCACACAGTGCCACCTCCTTGTCTCAGGACCTGCATGTGAGGACGATTTGCCACCTTGTCTGGAGGACCAGATTGACATTCTTCTTCCTTAGTACCAGCAGCAGCACCTGCTGTCCGGGCACAAGGATTTCTCTCAAGGAGGGAAATATGATGCAACTGAAGAACAGAATATGCAGATGTGCTGCAACACCCTCGAAGCCCTTCACTGCTTTGATTGCCACCCAAGAAATGCTTTCCTGATGAGCCAAGCGTCATGCTGCATATAAAAATCTATCCCATGAAGAATCTTCCTTTGAATGTATACTGTATGCATTACGGTATCTGATGCCTTGTTCAAGAGAGACCTTTGCTTCCAGAACAGGCAAGGCACCTGCCACGACCTCTTGGTTGACATTGCGCTTGGACTTGCCCTTGGCCGCATCCCAAGCATCCCAAACAGCCTGGCTAAGTGCCGAGAACATTGTCCCCCTCTGAGCAGGAGCCGTTTGCCACAGCTCAGCGCTGCCGCCACCGTCACCGGATGCCACCGCCGTGAGGGTGTCAATGTAAGCGGTGTGAGTCTGTTGGCACTGTGCAGCTGGTTCAATCATTGGGAGTTGACTTGGAGATCGCACCCCCAGCAGATAGGCAGCCAGCCTGCAAATCCAAGGCAGGAGTTGGATGTGAATCAAAAGGACAATCTTGACGACATGCAAGTTTTTGGTTGTGAGACGTGCAGAACAGCTGCGGTCTGTTGATTCAGTCTCACAACACCACACTCCGCCTCTGCTCCTGAAAACGAGACCTTGAAATTATCATCAGAGCGGTCACCAAATCTTGAGAGACTGCTGATTTGACTCATTCCCACAGGTCTTGGTGGTGGCAACTTACGCGGGCCTTTTAAGGTTAATGCAATGCAATTTCAACGCAGCATACTCCCATTTTCGAACCGTCTGCTCACCTCATGGTGATGGCTTCAAGCAGAGGCAAACTTCTGGTCCCTTCTGAGCCCTGACCTGGCCCCTCTGCAAGGTCAGTCAGCGCCTCAAGACCTTTTGGGCCCACGTCTGCCAGGAAGGCCAACCCCTCCTCTGAAGCCCTCTTCCCCACCTGGCGTGATATTGCAGCCAGCACTCCAGTCTTCAAGCTTAGAGGCCACCCCTGAAGTCGGGTGGCCACCCCCGCAGCCAACAGGAAGCTGGCGAGAAGCCGCCGGATGCTACCAACTGCCAGGTGGGCGACTCCCAGATCTTTGAGGATGTTGAGGAGACTCAGTAGCTTCTGCGTGGCTTCCTCAGCTGGCTCTCGCTGCTTGGACCATGCGAAGCTGTCCAGCTCCGCCAGCAGATCCTCCATGGTTTTTGGCAAGCTGCTGAAGCCTGTAATTGTGGGAGAGCAAATTTCCACTCAAGTTGAAAAACTTGGATCTTGTTCCAATCTACTTCAAGTTGAAGTTTGTATTGACGAGTGATTTAATTGAAGTGACAGAAGAAGCCGTTGTGAGTCCAAATCCGAACAGTCGATCTGATAAGAAGCAAGTATAGCGTGAAAATGTGTCCAGTGCAGCTTCCCCTGAAAGTCAGAACATCACGTGCATGGTGGGGAAATTGACCTGCAGGACTGGAGTCTTGGAGGGCCTGTGCAGCGGATGACAGCCAGGAATTCAGCCTCTTCCCTGAGAGCATGCCTCCCAGACATTCAAGGGTAAGAGCCACAGCTGCATCTGCCCAGGCATTGCTGATTGGAAGGCTGACATACTGGGTCATTGTCCGCAGAGAAGCGAGTACCTGTTCCCTGCACCAGTCGTAACAGGGCTTGGAAAGGTTTGTGTCTTTGTGTCAATCCATATGATTTATAGCACGCTGATCGAGGTCTAGGAGGATTTGTATCTGCTCTGGACACCATGCAAAATTATACTCCAAGACATAGTAGCTAGAAATCATGTGGATTGACACATAGTCGATTCCTTCCTTCAGACACGGGGACAATGCTTCGAACAAGACATGGAGGGGGCAATGTTTCAACACAATCTCAGGAGCTCCAAAAACCGCACAGAGACATTCCAGGCGCCTCCAAGCCTTCCCACTTCCCTGTTGCAGCCAACAACACACCCGCTTCCAGTGAGCATGAGGTTGTGACCCACCTGTAGCCGACACCACTGTGACAGCCTGTGACCATCATCCGCTGCATCAGCCGCGAGGCGGAGGCAGGTTGCAGCCAAGAAATCAGCCTTCCGGCTGCTCCGTAGACCAGGCTTTCAAGGGTACGGCTGTCTTGCTGCGACACGGGGTCGAGAAATCTGACAGCATGGCTGGCCAGCAGCCGCAATGGCGCCTCCAGCACCTCGCTCCGTCCCTGCGCCATATTACTGAATAGAATATGCAGTCCCTGTAGGCGAAAGCCCCCATGCCCTCCTTCACTTCCAAAGGAAACTTATTCCATGAATGCTGGACGACCCTGCTGCTTGTGGACCCACTGAAATTCTGCATCTCCATCGTACAAGCCCCCCCTTTCTGCAAGGCGGGCAGGGGGGTAGGAGGGCCGTTTGTTTCCATGACAATAGATCTCAGAATGAGCATGTTCGAGACAGTCGGATCCACATGAACTTCTCACATAGCAGGTCCAGATATCCTCGATGTATCCACACAAGCCGGAAGAGGTGGATCAGGGGATGCCTCAGTAACGCTGTCTTCTGGTGCCAGGTTGTCAGGCTCTGCCCCAGTCAGAATGAGGGGGCAGCGATACCGAGATCGCAGGTGTCGCTCATGCAATACCTCCATGCGCTGCAGCAAACACTCCAGAACCGCCACCCTGAATGCTCCCATGTCTGCTTTGCCAGCACCTGCAGTGGCAAGGCAGAAATTGCTAGATGAGGTGTAAATCGCTTTGCTTTGTTATCATTTGTGGCGCAAAATGGAGGTCTATGTGGAAGAGTTCCTCACCTCCTTTTGGGACAACCCCCCCCCCTCCCCCCCAAGTTGTAAGCCCCCTCCACACATACAACTTTTCTCTCCTCGGAGAGCTCTACTCTCCTCCTCCCTGAATCTGTCAAATTATAGGCAGCTCTAAATTCAAGACTTCTGAGCAGAATCGTTGCGCAAAGCATCCTTTCTGAACCATTCTTTACCTTTCAATATTGCATGCATCTTGATATGTTCACTCACCGATGGATCTTCATGGTTGCAAGACTGAAAAAAAGTCTTCCAGTGTGTTGGGAGAATACAGCATATGCTTGACCAGTGTCTGAATACATCTGGGAAGTGAACATAATTTGAGGCTGATGATGTGGATGCAACTGTCACCTGCATTTGTCAATGCCAAATCCACCAGCTGATCAAGGGGCAGCGTGTCTCCCTCCCCTGATATCTCGCATTCCAGAGCAGCTTGCTGCTCTTCAATTTCATCGCCAATGGACTGCCCAGCAAGCGGCTTTATCTTGGGTTGAAATCCTGCAGGTCGCAAGGAGCCCATTTATGTGTGATCCTGAGAGGCCAAGCTGTGGAAATGCCATTTCAACTGAAGGTCATCACATTGGTTTAGGAATCTTGCTCTGAAAGCCAGGGTGGAAGAACATTCTCCAGATTCACAAGACAAAGTCCCCAATATTATCCTGGCACAGCCCCATCCTGGGTGTATGAAATTTCAATTAACTGGAAATCCGTGTTATAAAAAAGGTAGAATGAGGCACCTGCACAGCGGGCATGCACCCTCAGAGCAGCGCTGTACAGCTGCATTAAAGCTGCCCAGCGTTTGAGGTCCTCTTGGAGAGGGGAATCTTTGGGAGGCAGGGAGGCGGCTTCCAGGCTCCGAGACAGGTGGTTCTCCACCAGCTCTCGGACGGCGCTTGCCAGATCCAAGGCAGTCGGCATGGTCACCTGGTAGTGTCAAATGAGAAAGGCTGCTCAGCACTCCACACCATGGTGGCACTACAGAATGCACAGCTTTAAAAATAATCCAGCAAATTTGCAGAAACGTATAGATCGTTGAAATCAGGTGTTAAGTTTGACTCACAGTACACTGTCTCCACATCTGCCTCCACATCCACGGTATATCTTGCAAGCAGCTCTTTGCCCTTGAGAGAGAAGTGCTCTTGCACCAAATTTTCAAAGGATTGCTTCTTTGGCAAGCGCATCAAGACTCTTGCATGTTGGAAAGGGGAAGAGAAGGAGTAGGTACTGAGGGCTGTACTGGTATCCCGTTCAAAATGCTGAGATGCAAACTCCTGACAGCTTCCTGGCCACTGCCCCCAGACCTGCCTGGCCGATCGACCACGGCAGCCAGACAGCTTCCCACCAGCTTCACCAGCGGAGTTGTCTGGCCTGGGGGAGCAGAGCGCAGCGCCTGCCATGCCATACCATTTCAACTCAGCCACTGCTGCCCTTGAAACCGATGTCTCATCCGTCTGCATAGCCCCTTCGGTGTGAGAATGCCATGCAAAATGTGTCCATTCATTGCTGATATGGATTGTGAGCTTGCCTGTAAACCAAGCAGCCCAGATGAGTGTGACACACGCAAGAAGACCTCACTAAATTCGGCTGGTTTCCTTGCAGGGCTGATAAGCTCTTCACAGGAAAGAATCACTCGCTTGCATCCAGTCCTGATTTGTGTAGAAGCAGCCTGAGTGGCGTCTGACATCTACATTTGGTGTCCAAGTCTGTAATTCACCTGTGCAAGGGCAGCGAGAAAATCAGGGTCGTTCACCACGCGCAAGCTCCCATTCTTATGGGCAGTCTCATTCGGCAGGGACTGCATGAGGTCGTCCAGTGCTGCAGGGAGCTGTCTGAGCTGTGAGAAGGCTTCTATTACCTGCACTGCCACCCTGGCAGCTGTGCGACATGACCCTGCAGGATGGTAAACAGTCAATTACATTAGTCTGTATTCGAAGAGGACACCCTCATGAAAAGCACCCTCAGTTGAGAGTTCTCCAAGCAGTGCTTCTCTGCAGCAGCAGCAGCAGGAGTGTTGTCTGTAAGATTGGGGCGGTAGGAAGGAACACCCAAAAAGAGTTCAGTGCAAGTGCATTTTCCATCTACCCCTGAAGACCAGTGGCTGTAACCCAAAAACCCTCTGCGGAACACATGGGCGTCTGTCAATTGTCAAGTGCTCAATCCTTTTGGATATCGGATATGCAACTTGTCAAAGTTGAGCAGCGGACCAGAAAGCCGTTGATAATGCGTGCTGTACAGGTCATAAGACATAGTCTACCTCATCTGGACTGAACATAATCGCGATCAGATTGCAGCCAAATGTGATGGCTGACAGCCTTCGTGCTCTGAGAAGTGAGGGATCTTCTGAACACACATAAGAGTTCTTCAAATGAGAAAGGAACCTTCTGCCGCCTGAAAAATGAGGGGCCACATCTGGGGAATGAAGCCGTCCAAGGCCCTGTGCTCCACGTCCATGAGTGCGCCTAGCATCTTTGCCACGGCCACGCAGTTTCTGTCACTGCCTGCATCTTGCTCTGGATCCTTCCCCCCGCTTCCTGCTGTGATGACCAAATTGTCTACATGCTGCACAATTGATCCTGTATATAATGGATCATTTTTGACCAAGGACACCATGATAGCCAACCCCATGATGCCTACCAGGCAATTCAAGCTTTGTTGTTGCAAAGCTTGGGTGCTTTGCAGGCCCTACGGTGCGGCTGCTACATTGCTCTTGGTTCAGGATCCCTGTGAGTGAAAGAAATAGTGGCAATGCGACCTCAGATAACGAGTGTTTCTCTCTGAATTGTATTGTTCTGGCTGGCAAAGCAGAGGTGTGGACCCCTTTGCATGAGTGTCACCTCAAATCAGACGAAAGGGGAGCATGAGACATGGCAAATCACCTGCAGTCTCAAATCTGGCTAGAATCAGAGACGCAATCCGCCTCAGGAATGCTGCCTGCGTGCCGTCCGAGTCCTCCGTGGGATGATACACCCCTTTCTGGACCACCACCTCCAGCAGTGGCACAACCGCCGCCGCAACCCACTCCAGGTTGCCGTCAGCACTCCTGACTCTGCCTCCATCTGTCCTCTGCATCTTCCCTCCTGCAATCACATCTCAAGTCTGCACAGCTCGGCTGTTCCTCACTTCACTATGAAAGTATCAAATATGTAAAAGTGTCTGATACTTTCATAGTGAACCCCCCCTCGTTGTCCCAGTCGATCTGCAGCCCAAATAATGCATCTCTCTCTGAGAATTTGCTGCCGATCCCCTCCAGTGTGATTTGCTATGAGGGGAGGGTGTGCATTCTCAATCACCTGCCTAGCTGCCTACTCTGACCAGGAATTCATCAGTACTCTGCTCCAGAAATATCCCCTACGGCAGCTCAGACACGGCTTGAGACAATTTGGCACCAGAAACATGATACACAAGTGAAGCAAGAAAGCATGCTCCCACTGTAAAACTTGCTTCCTGTGTCCTCCTTGTGCTCATGCTTCAACGCAGTCTCCAAATGGCAGGCAAATCAGAGTGAGCACCTGATGGGACGGTTTCAGACCTCCGCTTCCGCTTCTTGGAGTCGACAGGTTCTGCCTCGGTGTCTGGGGTGAATGCACTTGCATTTGCATCATGCCCAGAGCCCAAGAGCTCCAGCAGAGGCTGAGTCAGGAGAGCGAAAAAAGCAAAGCCAGACGCTGCAGAAGCAGGAGCTGCACCAGACGATCTTTTCCCCTGCCTGCACAAAAACTTTCTACTTCAGTGAGATGCTTCGAGTGTGTGTCTGTTCCTCCAACTCGTGTGTTGTTCAACTACACGAAATTGCATATCAGGAATGATGCTGAGGGCAATTGTGGCTGGTACATATGCACTCGATGAAAGCCGCCGGGGAAGCATGGCGTTTCCCAACCAGGTAGGCCGCCGAGGATCTGGACCCTGATTGAGACGGACTTCTTTCCTCCCTATTCTCCCATTCTGAATTGGCGTCGCTCAATTCGCGTCGCTCATCCTCACTTCTGGATTGTATGTCACAGCAGTAAATTCAATGCGTCCACAGCAACCGCAGCGATGCATACTTGAGATGGGAGTTGGATGCTTGTTATGAGAGGCTGGATCGCACCTCTGGACTTTGGCTGCCGCTTCTGCCGCTGCTAGCGCGTTGTGCCGCTTGGAAGCTGCAAGGTACCTGAGCAGCAGCCAGGGGGCGCCCCCTACCACCGCCACCTCAAGCTGTGAGTGTGCCTCACTAAGCACCTGTGCAGAAACCCGCCTTAAGCGGAAATGCTCTCATGCAATTATTTCTCACATGTCGGTGGCAAATTTGAAATCATTGGCGGCAATTTTCCATCCTCAAAAGATTCGCAACAGAAAGCCAACCTCGAAGTGGTGCAGCTCGTTGATATTTATAATCTTTCTGTCTGAAAGCAAGCTTTTAGAGCATCGAAGAACTTGTTACCGTGGGCCCATTGAACCCAAGCAATGGCTTTTGGACATCATCTGTCCTATGGAAAGGGATAGGCAATAGCTGGCATGTATAGGGTGCGAGGACACAAATTTGGCTACTTCTCCACGTCATCTGGTGTTAACACACATGAGGCAAGCTCCTTTTCAATGCCAGCTCACAAGCAACAAAGGAAAAAATTCAAACCTGGAACAGGGCTGCCTGATGACTACAAGTTTGGGGTCCTTTGGAGGGTTGGGAGTCTTGCTGCAGCCTGGCATACTCAGAGGCTACTACTTCCACCAGACCCTGCATCTGGGTGGGGCCAAAGAGCAGGGAATCCAGAGTCTGCAGCGGTGCAAGTGCCAGCTTGGTGTAGCTTGCCTGGCCGCCTGCACAGATCTTTTTGATAACCTACAAGTGTTCCTTCTCGTCATGTCACTGTATCCCTCATACTTGCCCAATAGTAGGGCGTCCAGGCGCCGCTCAACACCAACCATGTAGGGTCATAAACAAATTTGAAACAGATCATGACCTTCCTGTTGCTATATGGATGCGGCACAGAGATCGTTGAGATGGGAAGATTTGGAATGGATCATATGATGTCTCCCTTCATAGAATGTGCAGATGCTACAGCAATCAAGAGAACGCTGTACGGTGAGAGGACATGCCTCAATATGGTAATGCCGGTTGTCAGCCCTGCTTGTTGAATGCAAAGATGGGAAAACCACCTGGGAACGCGGCTCGAAGAATCGGCATGAGGAGGTTGCCACAGGCCGCGGAAAACACGGCGCGGGGGTTGGGGTGGTCAGTCCCCAGAAACCTCACGACCACCAGGACGCGAGTTGCAAGATCTGAGAACTCTGGGTGGGAATCCGCAGCTGCCAAGGACGCCTCAGCCAAGGCGACGCTGCACAATTTCACACCACATGCTGTGAAATTGTAGCCTCTTTGTCTGCTCAGATGCTTGGAAATCCATCAAGCCCGCCCTTGTGAGGTGGAAGTAGCATGATCAGGAATCAATCTCCTCAATGTATAAGGGCCAGTTTCCTCCCGGCTAATCAAGAAGGTGAGGCCAATGATGCCCACACACTCATTTCTATCTACACAACCTGGTAGCCCAGATTTCATAATTAAAAACGCCGCTGCGAGGCAACGATCGTTCAAGACGCCGCTGGAAGGCAAAGATCATTTCGACAATCTAATGAGTCCGAGCTACTGTGGTGCCTAGCTAATAAAATCTCGTGAAAGCTGCCACCCTTCCAATCTTTATTAATAGCAAATTAAGCAGACAATCGCAGATGTGACTTACCACTGTGTGAAGGCTCGCCTCAGGAGAGGAGCATGTTGGGACTCCAGGCAGGTGAAAATGGCCAATATCGCGGATGGCAATCCGAGACTGGCCTCTCCACCCTGCACACTGCTCCTCTTCACAGAATTTCATCATTGATCAAAGCCTTCAGCTATGACAGCGTCAGCAGCAAACGAGATCCATCGATCCCCCTCCCCCCCCCCCC
>QAXI01000410.1:748582-761910 GCA_004335615.1 Chloroidium sp. JM
CCCCCCGCCTTTCCCTCCACTCCCCCTCTCTCTCAAGTCAATCTGCTGCATCTGCTGGAAATGCGGATGAAGGGGAATTTTTACGAGGTGGAAGGTTCAGAGTCTGTAGTGCTCATCATTTGCACTTGTGAGTTTTAGTGAAAAAACTCATGAGTTTTTCCACTAAAACTCATTTGCATGGGAATTCTTGGGTCAGGAAGGTACCAGCGACAGGGTGCAGGCTCGAGTCGCGGCATTGAGGAGGTTCCCCACGCCAGGGGTCCACCCCCCTGACTCCTGCACCTCCATCAAGCTGGCCAGCATGCGCCAATGGCCAGTCAGTCTCTCTAAAGAATCTGCAGGCTCGTGGGTGGTCTTTTTGGACACCAGGGCGACCAGCTTCTCTGACAGAGTCTACGAGGCAAGAAGTATCTCTCTGTTAGAAATGGTCAATGGAAGGATGCAAGGAGAGAGGGAGCATGCTTGCTGCTGATGAGATAACGTACGCGGCTGACATCAAAGATGAGCGATAACGTTGGCAGCAGATTAATTGACAAAGACCTGACAGCCAGCAGCAGAACGTGCTCGTCTTCCACGTCAGCCCATGCATGCTGGAGAACTCTGAGGGATATACGATCACAATTATCTCGGCAGAACTGAAGCTTAAACGTCTCAATTGTTGTAGGGGGGATGCATACGACGAGATGGCCATGTTTGGGAGAATCCGCAAAATTTGCTCAGTCATCTCCACTTAGGATCACTGCGGACGAGGATTTCAAGCATAAGATGAGGCTACCTTTGCATAGTGGGCTACCACCACGTTTGGGGTGGCCCTCAACTCTAGAGTTATGGGGGAATCAGGGGCAGCTGGGGCTGATTCGGTGGCGGCACATGTGGGCGCAGATGACCCATGAATGGGCATGGCAGCCACGGCGGCAGTGACCACTGCTTCCATCCTGCTCCAAGGATGTATCCTTCAGGAGCTGGCCAATCACTTGACAGTGTCTTGCCAAAGTAGCTAATATGGCTTCATCACGGTTGGTCAAACATGACCCGGCTGCATTTTTGAGCTACGAGGGCTTGGTCAACCCATTTGTGGCATTTGAAGCTTGCAATTGACTACTCCTTGCCAATGTATGTGCATGAACTTCTTAATGCGCATGCTTCATGCAATTGCCAGTCTAATCAAGTCCAAGTGCTGGAGTTTCGTGTGCCGCAATAGTACAGCATATTGTTTGAGTTGCCGTACCTGTCAGCATCATCTCGCGACACTGCTTCCTTCCACAGCTTGTGAAAGCTGTCGTCCCTCATCCTTCTTTCCTCGCAGAAGTCTCCCTTTCCCGTCTGAATCGCTCTCCAAGGTAAGCGAAGTAACAGCCGATGAGCGTGACTACCAAGATGCAATGCTCCGTTGCATTTTGCTTGTCGAAGAAATTTTGCTGGCGTTCTGGAGATCTCTCTTGTAACAGACTGTACTGGTATCGGAGGTTGCTGTCGTTGCATCCCTGATAAAATATATTATACGCTGTGAAGGGGATGGCTGACCACATCAATGATTTATGACCTTTGAAGTCAGAGCAGGCACTGGGAGGATCCTTGCCAGGCCATTCTACGACTCCACAGCTCCATTTGTCTCCAAAGACTACTCATCGCTGCGAATAAGACTGGCCCAAGATGGCTACCTCTTTCTGCGTGGCGTGATTCCACCTCAAGCCATTAGCAAAGTGCGCAGCAAGTCCGGTCTAAGCAGCTCTGCATTTTGAATCGTCCACTAGCCCATGACCACATATGAGGGCATTTGCTCTCACACAGGATGTGAGGTCAAGTTGTGTTTGAGGATGCAAGCGGAGCGGGGAGGTGACAGCAAAACAGTGCGTTTGTCTCAATTTATATGAGGGTAGAGTTCTGATGCATATGCAGGCATGCCAATTTCTCCTAGATCAGCTCCACCAGGATCACCCTGACACCACATTCTACAACGGTCGCCTACGGTGTGAGGCTAAAAATGAGGTGCAACTAGGCCTACTTGGGCGTCAGGATCTGGCCAATTCCGAGGTAGTTTGCGCCGTGCTGGAGTCACCCCACCTGGCAACTTTGGTTGGGAATCTCTTGCAGGTATCTTGCCACTTTGTTTCTAGCAACAACTGCACCTAATTTGATCCGAAATTCACAGATGAGCCAGGAGGATGACGCTTTGCTGCTCTCCTTGCAATTGTCAAGGGAGGATGCTTGATGAATGCTCTCTGCTGTCCTGCAAGTGGAAAGAGAGGCCACTGAGAAATCTTGTATACATTGTAGAAGAGTTTTATAAAGCTTGCAACTTAAACTTCATATGCTGTTAAAAATGCTTGGCTTGCAGGAAGGTGACCTGAAGACGACCTGCTTTAAATGGCTGAGAGCAGTTGGCCCCGGAGAATTTACGGGTTAGTTCACGTACTCCCTCGGATTCGAGAAACAAAGTATATTTTCTGTGCAGTTGCCGGCTATTCTATTTTGAAATCCATCTCTTTGAACACAACAAAAGAGCACTAGGATATACTTTGCCTGTCAATGTTTGATTGTGCAAGTGAGTCCAGCTTGTAAGCTCATGCGCCATGGTGCCACAGGCAGCAATCTGCATTGTTGCCTGCATTCTACGATTCTCCCCACAATCGTACCAAATACTAGTGGCAAGCTTTTGCAGGGCTACACACGGACCGAGTGTTTCTCGGCCAGAATTCACAGAGCCTCCTCACAGTGTGGCTGCCGCTGCACGCCACCAAACCCATAGATGGTGGAATGATTGTTTGCAGGGCAACTCACAGGTCAGCATAATGCATATGCATATCTACAAGAAACACAGTTTTTATATGTGTACACACATAGCCTCTCACAAATATGTGACTGGCCAAATATGGCCCTTTTGTTGAAAATAGCCTCAGCACATAGCACTGCAGAATTTTCTGTCGATGTCCAAGCATTATATCAAAACACCAGAGCAACGTTTCCTGACAAGCTTGCTTGGTCCAGGAGCAGGGCATTCTCAGAGCTGAGGCAGACTTATGGTTCATCTCAGGTGAGGCATCCTACAAATCAACGCATTGTGCTCCTGCCCCCTTGAAAGCGTAGTCTTTGAAAACAAGGGAAGGGGAAGAGATTCTGAAGACAGGGCCAGCAAAGTCCCTGAGTAAGGACTCTGGTCCATACTCTCCTTGAAAGCTCTCGATCTGCGATTGCAGGTGGGGCGTGATGGGACAGCCAGTGGGTGGCTGACAGATAACGGCGAGAGGTTGAGCAGCTTCCTGTCGGCTAATCCAGCCCCAGGTAGCATTGACTGGAGGGCTGGGGATTTCGGAGAGGGGGATCTAATCGTGTTGCATCAGAACGTGCTGCACATGACAGCCTGCAACACATCTGACTGCTTTCGGATATCCTGTGACACTCGCTGGCAACCCCGCGTTGACCCCACAAACCCCAAGCTGGGGTCTTGGCGTGCAGTAGAGGGGCACTTTACTAAACAAGAGAACAGGGGAAGGCAATTGGCCAGGGACACCTAAACGTTACCAGTGGAGACTGAAAGGGTGGTGCTTCACCAAACATTTGTAGCTAAGGAAATTTAGGAACAGAGGCCAGACTACGCCGGCATTTCCAATTTTGATATTAGCAAAATTGGGTGCAATAACTGAGCAGATGCGCCAAGCTAGAAGGTGGATAGAAATTTTGCACGTAAAAATGATCTCATTTGGCAGTGATAGCCAAAATGCGGTCTTTGAGCGCTGTTTGCATCTCGTAGACTGAGCTGGTTCCTGTCAAGACCAAAAAATTCAGACTGCAATCCCTGAATTCAGCATTCAAATCTTAATTCGTTTGTTAAGTCGTCGTAACTGTAAATTGGCACCAACAAAAGCACACATATTGCATCCAAGCTAGAAGACAACACACTCGACCCTAAATTCAAAAGTCATCAACGTTCACTTCCTCAGCCCTTCAACAAGTCACACCATTTCAATAAAACCCTATTTCCTACTTCTGCGCGGTTCTCTGCTGAGGCCCTGCTTTTCCAAAAGCTCCAAGTACTTCTGCATGTGCTCCTGCTTCCTGCTGCCTAAATCATGGAGGACTTCCCATGTGAAAACCCCTGATCCATGCAGATCATCAAACTGCAGCCTCACTGCATAGTTGCCGACAGCCTCCACATGCATGATGTTGACATGCCTCCTGCCTGCCAGAACCTTCTGCACGGTGTTATTTACATTGGATTGCTCCATCAGCAATAATGTAAGGTGATGCCCCAAATCAGATTTTGAACAGGAATGTTATGATTGCTGTGGACGGAGGAACCCTCAATGCCAATATTCTCATTGCTTGCCTGTCTGATGCTACTTCCACAGCTGAGAGATTAGCTTTATCATTTGTGGACATGTCAGAGGGTCATTTGGTACATTCCAGATTTTGATTCTTGGGATGCCTGCTTTGACGACGCGACCACAAGGCAACTGTCGATCAGACCACAAGGCAATTGTCGATCAGAATCACAAATTGTGCATATCTTCTATAAGCAGAGTTAAGGCCAAAAGATGTCATTACACCCAACCTGCTCTAATTTCTTGCTGTCTGCGGCTGGACTGGATATCCTCAGTAGCTCAGCCGGTACAGTCAGCACTTCCCCATCATTGTACTCAACAGCCAGGGCCTGCACAGCGGATTCTTCCAATTAGCATGGTTGTCCACAGATTCTGTCTATCCTGTGTCTTTCATTGCAGAGACCCCTTCATGTCCTTCATTCTGACTGTGCTGCTGAGTGCTCATACAAAAGGGAATTCCACCTTGGCTTCCTTGAGCAGCCTGATCTCCCTTGGAAAGAAGTCGGTACCACTCGAGAATACCCGCAAGCATCTAAAAAGGGAGGCATAATGTGCTTGCAGTAGCCCTCTTGAGGCCAGCATCAGAGTTGATGTTCCTGCTGATCAATACGCATTCCCAATTTACATTCACAGTTGCAACTGGCATTGCACATTTGACCTTGGTGTTGGTTCATTCTATGGATGGTCTCCAAGTATGTTGTGTGGAGTGGGTACTCATTCACTGTTCGTGCATGTGAAGGAAGTCGGTGAGCTTTTCATCGAAGGCAGAAGAATTTGTAAGTCATGACCTTGTACAGGCTGGTGGTGACCTTTGCTTTCGAAATTGACTTGGCAAACATATCCCATGGCAGAATTGGAGACCGACATCGTCACCCAGATCCAGGAGAGGCTCGATCGGCTGTCGGTGTCGCTGTTCAGCACCATAGGTGCGCTGCAGCGAGATGCCCAGCCGAGCAGTGTCAGGGGGGAGCCTGCTCCAGCCTCTAGCAGCAAGGTAGCAAGTTGTACCCATCGACCCGATCAGATTGGCATCTTACAGTGCTAGGCCTGCGCTCAAGGAAAATCGACTTCGTCAAAACCGGAATGCCTTGGAAGTCAAAATCACTAGACCATTCATCAACTCTTGATGAATAAATAAAAAGACTCTGTGAGGTAGCCAGGAGGACTTGACATACCTTCTCCAAGGCAAAAGTCACTTTGAGGCAAACCTGGTACAGCTCAGGCCATGGAAGCTCACCACATCACTCCAATCTGACCTGCAAGGATGTAAAGGTATCCTTGACAATCAGCGTCATGGGGGAGTCACAGCGAGCTTTGCAGCATTAATCAATCTTGTCAGTTGCCAAACAGGGAAATTCCCAGCAAATGGCGCCCCAGTGGGCGGCGGAAGTCATGTCCCTGTCAAAAGAGGTGGACGCCCTCATACACAAGCTGCCAGACGTCCAGAGCACCGAGCAGCAGGAGCTGGAGAGGGTGGCAGAGGCCATGAGGGCAAACGATGCGGCAGGCGAGGAGCTCAGGTCAATTGCCAGGCATTCCTTAGTGTGCTTGTATATGTCCTGTGTGTGCATCGGCAACCACGCGAGGTCGGCAGGGAAAGGGCCTAGGTCTGGCATTGATGGTACACTGCCGTCAAAGCCTTCTGGAAATCTGATGGGACTAGCCATATACAAAGGACTTCTGAAGGGGGTAGAGTCTTCAACACCTCAACCTCGAGGGAGAACAATCTCCTCAATAGTCGCTTTGACAGCATTTTGTAAATATGATCTTTGTCCTGTGCACCAACTGTCAACAAAGGCCTATTACCGACTCCAGCAATTTGATGAAAAGCAAGGCCCATATCTTGTTTATGACCCTTTAGGTTGGAAAAACGAGCCACCTCCCAAACCCCAATCCAATGAAAAACGGCAGTGAGTTCAAATGTTTCTGGCTTGCTCCAGGGCCAGCTATGCATCACTGGCGTCTTGTGCAAAGCTCCTGATAACAATTTGCGACCAGTGTGAGGAAATTGGTGAAAAAGGGCACCATACAGTTTGTGCTGCAAATCATGCGTGGGATTCCCATTCAGTGCCAAAAAGGGTGGTGAGCATTGCCTCAAACCTGGCGGTGCAGGGAGGAGACTGCCGCAGTGGAGGAGCTGCTGAGGAACGTGAGGAATATGCACGCAGCCCTTGCCGATGCCGAGCTTGCCAGGAGGACATCAAACCACACCCAGCCTGGCGTTTTGCCTGAGCAATAACGCCCCTTGTTCAGGGATCTGAACAACATGCATGCAGCCCTGGCAGATGCGGAGCTGGCCAGAAGAAACTCAGGAGGCACCCAGTCTGGCCTTTTGCATGAGCAGCAATGGCCCCTGCTGAGGGATAAGAATGACTTGCGTGCAGCCTTGCCCGACGCCAAGCTTGCCAGGAGGGCTTGACGTGGCAGTCAGGCCCTTTGCCTGAGCAATAGTGCCACCATGTGATAGTGTGTTGTGGAAGCTTTGCAAGAGCGAATTGATGAATTGAACTGTATTGAACTCCATGTCCGAGGAACTCTGACTCTGCTCAATTTTCTGAAATGACAAAGGAGATAGGGAGTTGATGTATACAGTGTAGACAACTGCAGCAGGAGCAGTGCATTACTGATGGGCGCAAGCATCCTTGTCGTCTCTCATAGGGATTTGATACCTATCACCAGTGCACTTCGCATACTCTCTTTTATTGGGCTAAGTGTTTGCTTTTCAGCAAAACTCCACAAGCTATGAATGTTGCTTGTGCCAACGGACAGTAGTTGAAGCAGTCAGGGGTGTCAGTGCAACACCACCGTGAAATTGCAAGCGCTTTTCCTATGCAGGCTTAGTCAAAACAGACATTTGGGCAATGGCTTTATTCATCTGTGTCAGCATTGCCACGGTCATGTTGTGCAGCTTCGGGGTGTATGCCTTCCCTTCATGCAGCCTCAAACCCGGACGATACGCTGGTGGAAGGGGGATGAGTGGAACCTACACACAGAGTGACCTCATGACCACAAATGATGCTGAGGTTGCAGACGCTATTGATCGCAAAGCAAGAGACTGTGATTCATTGTGAAGCCTATAGCTTGATGAACATACCCACCATATATCTCCGAGGATACAGCACTGGGAAAGTACAGCAAGCAGATTTTGCAAAGGTCCGACACCCTGGTAAAACTAGCAGGCGGCAGGAAGTCTGGCTAGGAGAGCAGGAATGCCAGGGGAGGGAAAGGGAGGACTGCTTACCTCCAATTCCAGCTCGGGAGCAGTGTATTTCCGCTTGTCAAAAATCCAGATTTCCTTCTTGTTATCCTCCACCAGGATCCCCCACGTGTAGTGACACAATGCCGCGCCCCCCAGATCATCATCCGACGGAGGTTGGACCATCAGGGGACTCTGCTTTGGGGGTTTCAGCTCCAATTTGATGCCCTGCACATTCAGGACACGTTGATGAAGTTTGTGGGTTGAATTCATGTGCGTGCGAAGTTTCTCTGCTACTGCGTCCTTGGAAGATATATCCAGCACACAAGCAGCCATCGCAGCCGATAAGCCATGAAGCCATCATTGTGTGCTTTGTACGTGGAAGTCTTTGCCTCACCTGAAGAGCTGCAGCAATACTGAAGGCATACATCTCCCGCACCTGCACCCATTCCTTTCAGCGCGTCCATACTCATACTCGAGCAAGGTGACCTCTCAATAATTCTCCTGACAAAAGTTGGAAGGCAAGGCTGGGCAGCAGTGAATGAGGCTGACTTGCAGCTTTTGATGATCAACGCCTGCTTCCAGTACATGTCACTTGCCTCTCATTCACCATGTTCAAAGAATGCTATGCGAACAGGAGAGCCACTGGCGCCATCTCTTCCAATTTTGATGAGGCACCAGTTTTAAGGGACTTCCACCTCTCATCTCCATTGTTGGCCAAGATTGCGAGTTCTGCCTCTAAGTGCTTGGATGCGGTAGGCGGGGTGCAATGATATGGGCTTCCAGGAAAATAGGTCATTGAATGGATGGATATTTGCACTTACTGCAGATGCCAGCTTGCACAACGACACGCACACACATGTGCAGGTTGCACGTCACCAATCATGCAAAGAATCGAAAGGTGCTTGATAGAAAGAATGGCATACCCATCCCAGCGCATTCTTCGTGTCTTGATGTGCTTCTATGTGCGCAGTCAGGCGCTCCCAATCTGGCATCACCTGCACAGATGCAGATGCTCACCTGCTTGCTTGGGTCCACAGCCAAGATGGCATCCTTATGCCAATTTTCTCCTATGACTGCAGAGTCGAGAATGAACCCTTGAATCCAGAAGGAAGCCCTTCAGAAATAGTCATCTAGTGAGGGTGTTTGTGACATCCAACAGCCCAGGACAAACGCAGGCCCTGCAAGAGAGGCACAGATTTGTAGCTGAACTCGATCGTTTTTTGTTGTCAAAAAAGGTGACCAGCAGTGATAAGAATCAGATGTGGGTCTGGATGAGCGGCGATGGAGCAGACGGGAGACTGTCAATAAGGATCCCAAGAACAGGGAGCAGGAGTGACAGGAGCAGGTTGTGCTCCTGTGCTATAAGGATCATCAGCAACGGAGCAGACAGCAGACCTTGATCCATTCTTGCAGCCGCATGAGCACCGGTGCAGGGCCTGAGTTGGCAATGTCCGAGGTGGGCCCCTTGTCCTCTGGGTACATCAGCCGCATGTAGGTCTGCAGGTGCGCTGCTTGTGCGTTGATGTAGCCGTCTGCATGCATGGGCAAACTCAAACTTGAGGGTAGGTCTTTGCTACCAAACAGAACAGCAAGGATACACCTTGAAGTGAGAGACTCCTGAACTCCTCACTCAGCCAGCCGACAAGGGCAAGGCGAGCTGTGTCGCCGTTGCTGTTGCCATTTGAGGAGATAGCAATGTATGGCTGTCCAGGTCATACAGGCAGGGGAAAGATGAGACTGTGACGACAGCATGGCCATGTCATCATTCCAATTGGAGAGCCCTGCTAGAGGGAAAGTTGTGTCACTTGCACCAATTTGCACCTCCTGGAGGACGAGTGACAAAGTCTTCTTATGCGAAAAAAGGAACACCTGACATTATAGCATTTTGCTCAAATTTTCATCTTGAAATATAGATTTTTCCAGATTATTAATGGGATGCAGAAACACGACTCACACACCCGAATTGGCACCCTGTACAACTGTGTGGAGTCTGCATTACTTGACCAGACCCGGCACCGCTTGACAAGGCCCAGGATACTCACATGGGAACGCCCAGGAGGGTGCGTCAGACTCAGCTCTGGGGGCCTGCAGAGGCTTCATCCAGACGTAGTCCCCCTCCAACATCAGCAACCATGGAGCCTGCACACAAGTCCCGTCTCGTTCCTGACTGAAGATAAGGAAGATAATAAGCTCGTACCTGACAGCTGTGTCGCATGCCGTTCCAAGTCTGTGCCCACCCTCAAACCTATCTCGCCTACCATGGCAGCAAGTGCCAAGTCCCAGCCAGATGATTGTCCTGATATGGATTGCCCTCCAGCGTGCAGACGTGTGAACCAGAGAGAATCAAGTCCCGGTGAGAGGGCAAATAGGAGGTGGCACCTTGATCATGCTGGGGTCTTGGCTCACGGCTTTAAAGAATTGCGCAACGGCGTTGGGTCTGTCCGAGACGGGAAACTCGCACCAGTGGTCGCATTTGGGGGTCAGGGGGTCTGCTCGGAAGGTCGGGACCTGTAAAGCCTTCGAATTCAGCGCTTTTGTGTTCTTGTTCCTCCTCAAACTGCTCAACTCAATCTTGATGTTCATGACAGCTGTTACAATTCATGCACAGAACTCCCAGTCACATTAATCAACGTCATGCTTTACGTGCACATGGACCCGCACCCTTCAAGAATCAGGGAGATATGTGTCTAATCCCAAAGTGTAGTTGTGATCACCTCGTTTGAGGTCATCAGGACATCAGGCTGTGTGCGGTGCAGAATCCGGGTGAAGCCCACCAGCTTCTCTCCCCCAGGCATCTCCTGGACCAATTTGTACGTCCCATACCTGCACTCAGGTGGATTCAGGCTTTAATGACTGTCTGAGGGCATATGCTGCTTTGTTTCCAAGAAAGGAAGCAATGTCAGATGTCGCAATTGTTCAGTACACAATAAGAAACCCATCGATATGACATAGCAGCTTATTTCAATACCATCATGCAAGCAATTATCATGCACAGCAATGCAAAATGTGTATACCGAAGCATGAGTGACACACACTGACAGTCCTAATCATGGTGCTCAAAATCCAATCCTGCTCTACACTTGGTATAACACACACACACACACACAATTCAGCAATGTGCATAGATGAGTGATCTCAACATCACTTTTGCCACTCCAGAATCTATGTCTGCGGCCAAACATCTTGCTACATGTGCCTGCACTCTACATGTGCCTGCGCTTGGAGTGCCAGCAACACTGTCCACTCCTCACTTCAAGCATGCAACTGATCGCCATGTATTGCAAGCAGAGGGCGCACATGATGCGGGTTTGGAAATTGAGGTATGGAGAGCCGTTGGACGTGCAAAGGGTGTGGATTGTGTCCCCAGTGGTAGGTGAAGCATCCGTGCTCCGCTCGGAGCCTTTGGCAGAAAATTTGCTCGCCGACGCCCGAGAAGCGAGCAAGGCTGCAGGCAAAGCCTCTGCAGGCAATGGAGGGAGGGGACGATGTCAGCGGATATAGACCATAAGAGCTGTCTTGCCACTGCTAATGGTCTCAGCCAAGATGCAATTGCATTTATGGGCTGTGAAGCAGATTTGGCCTGGGTCGATGAAGGACCTCTACAGTAGTGTTAAAGATGAACAGGATTTCTTGACTTTCGCAGCGCATAAACATATTGCTATTTGCCTGTTGTGCAGTTAAAGTATCTGGAATGGCTACCTGCTCTGTCACCCGAGCCTTCAAAACTCCTGCTCCTGATGACCTGCGCACGAGATATTTCCATCGTAAATCGATCAAACCCAAGGCATGGAGGGAGTCCATCTGGACCGGCAGAGAGAAGTCACCTGTTCGACGACAATCATGAATGAGAATCCGATCAGACATCCAGCCAACAACCCCAGTACTACTGATGCTATTTCCTGTCGACGTTTCCCCAGTCCTCGGCCAACGGCAGGTTTGCCAGTGGCCATAGTATTAACTGACTATAAACAAGCTGCAATCATCGCGAACACTCTTCTGAATTCAGATCAGAGCACTTTGACCACCGATCAGGAGTCAAGGGAGTTTTCTCCAACTGCACATTAACGACGTGTTCCCAAAACCGAGAACAAGCTCTCGATCCGCAGAGCATTCACAAAGAGATTGCTCAGTGAGCTAGGAACTTCAATTTTCGCATCAATGCCGAGGCGAAAGCAATCTGCATTGATGAAGAAATGGCAGTTCAGGGGGAGGGGTCTGGGAAGGGGAAGTGGGAGTGCCCTTCAGTTCCAAGTGAAATTGAAAAGAGTGGTGGAATGCAGTCTACAAGTTTACACGTATGCCTTGTTATTTGGGCAGGTCAGGACACACAGCACATTCTTCAAAAAACATATCTAACTTCTGTCCAACTTCATCATTTTTTCTTGGGCAAGACTTCAGACAGCTGAACTTCCAGAGACGCTTCCAATCGGTGACACTTTATGACTTCCCGAGCATTTATCTGTACATGCCATTCTCCTAGCTGCCCTCATACTTGCATGGACTGCTGGTGGGACTAGAATGCATGCTGACCTGAATTTAGAAAACACACCGCTCACACATCAAAGCGTTGCAGTTTGAACTCCCTGAGGAAGCATTCTATGATCTCCATCAGCTGAAATTACTTTTAAAGCTGGGTAGTGAGCTCCTTGTCATGCATTCTCCGGCCGGTGCCCCAACCATCCATCAAACTCAGGCAGGCTTACGCCTCCTGATCCGGGGGATCAACTCCGACGGTTTATCCTGCTCCACGGAGGCGTTTGGGTGTCCTGGCTGTGGGGCAAGGTGGGCAGGCTGCCAGTCTGGTTTGCGTTTCTGACCGGCTCCCTGGGATTCCGTTGAATCGCTGTCTGTGCTTGCCATGGAGTTGGATGTCGGCTTGCTCATCTGGTTAATTGGCTCATCCCTGCCAATTCAATAACTCCACTCAGGTTCCTGTGAGAGGGAGGAGGACAAGTTTTGGGTGCGGGACCCATGCACTCAAAATGAACCTTCGTGGCTGCATGCTAGGTCATCTAATTGCCCCGCCATCCCAAACAATCGTTCACCTGCTGTCCAGATAGCCCGAATGAGGCGATTTTGGATCCTGAAAGCACCAAATTGATCATACATCCTCTCAAGCAAGCCCCACATTCAAGACTCTTGAGACTAGAAGGGTTTGGAATGATGAACCTGTGAGGTCAGCAAGTGTGGGCAGATGTAAACGGCTGGGTGCACGCATGGCAAGATATTTGTGCATGGGGCTGGCAGCTGGCTTGCATGAATTTTCACCTGATCTGGGTCCATGCACTGTCCTGGGGGCCGGTGGCAGAAACAGGCTGTTCAGCACCGCGGGGTACAACCCTGCCACTGCCCTGGAAGGCCGAGCGCGGGGCTGGCTGAGCAGGCGGGGGTCGCGATTGCTTCTGGGAACCCTTCTGCAGGGCCCGTATCAGCTGCACGCCTGCATCAGGGGGAAGGGTGGAAATCGGGCATGCGTCCAGGTCTACGAGTAGTACTGGGCTGCATATTCGACAACAAGAGGGAGGCGGGGGTCGTTCAAGGTGATGGCGCCTCTGGCAAATTTTGCCTTGTGGCATGCCAGATCAGCAACTGCAAAATGCAAGTGACCCTGGCGAGCATTGTTGAGCTTGCTTTGATGGTGAGGACGCTGTCAGGGCCTGCTTGTGTGCTGAAGCCTTGAGGAGAGTAAAGGGGGGCAGGATGGCTGATGTAGATGAGGCTGATTGCGCAGCAGCCTAGAGCTGTCAGGCACTCAGACCAATTTCACACCCCCCCCCTTTCCCCCATCCCCCCAGCACTACCCCCCC
>QAXI01000410.1:782924-868236 GCA_004335615.1 Chloroidium sp. JM
ACCCCCCCCCCCCTTCCCCCCTTTGACCACCTCTGCTTCAGCATCGCAGTGAACAAGACAGCAAAGGGCATTATCCCTGATTCTCCCAAAACGCGACGTCCTGGGACCATGAAATCCATGAAAACCAGCAGGCAAGCCTGCGCAGCAGCCCTAAACCCTCCAGGAACTCCCATACCCCTCTGCTCTTGCCGATCCGTGCCCACCCTTCATATAATAATTGAGCCTCCTTAATAAGCTTGAATAAATCAGTGCCCTCCCGAATGACCAGGGCGTTGCTTCAGCAGCACCCGGACCGCTTCGGCTGGCTCGGGGCCGTCTCCGTGAGCTGAATGCCCGTGGCCGTAGGGGGTGGGGTCTGTGCCTGCATCAACAGAACCGTTTTTAAAGAGCTGATCAAGGACGCAACGGAGTCGCACATAATGTGTACTATGCCAAGTGAATCAAGACTTTCATGTTCAGAATGAAGTTACGAACCTGCGGCAGCCGGCTGGCGATGTCCACAAACACCTCGTTCACGTTGGTGTTGCTCTTGGCAGACGTCTCCCAGTATGCCAGCCCGTTCTCCTGGGCGTACGCCTGCGCAGAGGGCGATGCATTTATGGCAAGGCTGAAGATCGCGCAAAGTGCTATTTGCAGCATTCTCCCTGCATGCCACTTGTGCCCTACCAAATGTGCGGTGGTGATGTTTTGCCCGGACCTCTGGCCCCTCCTTCCCTCTTCAATGTGGACCCACATCTGATGATGCCACATGCCTTGGGTCATTGTCTATCTTCAGAGAGTCTAAACCATCCTGGCTCAAAACGCCATGCTCTCTGAATCTCAAGACTCATTTTTGGGAAGGTGTCATTCCTCTCAAAAATTGTAAGAGTAACTATGGTGTCCACGAAGGTGACTGCCTACTATTCCACCAGGTCAGCCAAATTGGCCCCCAGACCCCTGCCCCTAATCTGGCCCAAACACAAAAACGCCTACCTTGGCGTCCTCGGCGGTGACCGCCCGCTGCTCCACCAGGTCGGCCTTGTTGCCGGCCAGGGACATGATCATATTGGGGTTGCCCATGCGCTGCAGCTCCTTCACCCAGCTCTTGGCCTTGGTGAAGCTCTCCGCGTTGGTGATGTCGAACACCACCACCGCCGCCGCGGCCCCCCTGAGAGCACATAAAGCCAATCTCAGACAGACTGAGGAAGCTTTAGGAACCCCTAACTCCTTTGCAAAATTTCTGTATTCCCATGCAAATTGCCCAGGCAACTCTCCCTCTGAAGCGAGCTAAATTCGCTTGAGAAATTACCCCCCCACCCCTCCCCTTACCCTCCTTGCTTCTGCATCTACAGCTCCATACCCATGTGAGGGAGTTCATGTGATGGCCTCTCAGGGTTCCACAACAACTTCTGACCCATCCACTGTGGGATTGAAATACACGCTCCACTGTGACACAGCCGCAAGTGCTATGGCCAGCACAATTTTCCCAATGTCTCATCGTTTGCGCTGAGAAAATCAAGGTGTATGATGTCCAGCAAAAGCTGCACAGCAATGTGCAAGCGGGATCGAAAGCACACCTGTAGTACATGGGCGCCAGGCTGTGATACCTCTCCTGGCCTGCGGTGTCCCTGCAGAGCACGAAAGGCATAATTTCCATTGCCCATCCCCACCATGAAGAATCTCCATTTGATATGCTAACACTGCGTGATGGATTCGTTCTGTGAGAATGAAGTGCATGTGTTTTTGTAAAGTCAGACACCATGGCCATCCAATGGCAACTCACCAAATCTCAAATTTCACGTTTTGCTCTGGCAGCGTTTTCGTGAGGAAGGCTGCTCCAATGGTAGACTCCTGCACAGCAGGCACAACTCCTTGTCACTTATACATGATTTTATTCGTCCATGCCCAAATGATTTGGTGGCCTTCATGCCTCCTTGAGTGGCTGAAAGCCGCAGATCATATTGAAATGACAGGCTGTCTGCCATGCTGCTGTGACCCTCGAAGCATTCGAATGGAATCTGGAAAAGGAATGAGCTATCTCAGCGCCAAGAGCCCAGGTCGGACCTCCCAGCTTGTTCCACGAAATATTGCAAAACACATCAATTTGAACTAGGGATAATGTGGCTTGCATCACGATACAAATAGCCTTTCCAACAATATAAGTCACTCCCACACCAGGGGCTGCTCATTCAGCCAGTGAGCACTGGCCGCCATTCCTCAGGCTGAATATCTCGAAACATTCCCTGACATCACCGTGGGTCTGGAGCCAACAAGGAACCTTTGTGCTGGGGCGTGAATGAGTGAAGGGGTACCTGATAGTCGAAGAACTGCCCTTTGACAAATCTCAGCACCACGCTGGATTTGCCGGCGCCCATGTCCCCCAGCAGGACCAGCTTCGCCTGTTGTAGGGCACCCCCTTCAGCTGCCATCATCTGCAAGGGGCATTCACGTCCGATGATCGCTATCTCGTCAAACTTCCTGTACCTTCTACAAGACAGAGAAGCCTTTGGAAGTCTCCTCTGGACGGGAGCCTTATGCCCCTCCTGAGTCTCAAAGCCCATCTGGGCGGCCAGGAACCAGTTATCGGTCAAAGACTGAGTCTGAGAATGAGAGATGCATCACAAGAAGCTGTTTGGAATCCGTATGAGTGCAATAGGGAGAGGACATCCCCAAGGAGTACACGAGTTTGTGTTTAATATGGAGGCACACAGGAGAACAGCCTTCGATAGGCAACAACTCCTACACTTGACTTGAAGCCAGGAACAGCAATCGCGAACTTTCTGAGAGCTTCGGATGAAGCACCCCTCTCTGGCTTTCTCAAGCTCGATTTCCGATCTCACAGCTGCAATAGTGTATCGTCAATGATATGACTTCCCTGGACCGAATAGCTCGTCCGGGAACGCTCTCTGGTCGCTTTCGCACACGCCTATTTTAGTGCGTTCTGCCAGTAAACAGCCCAAACTCGCCCAGAGCCGGTCTTGAAGGCTGCAGAAAGCAGAATATTGTTCTTACCTGCGTGAAGGGAGAACCGTCCGGATTCCTTCGCTGAACAGACAGTTTGTGGTGTTGCTCAGTCTCGAACTATCAGAGGCAGGGTGTGACTTGATAGATTCTATCACAAGTTTACAATTGCGTGGGACTCGCAAGCTCTTTGGACTGCTCAATGCCTTCACAATGAAGGACGAGCGAAAGCTGACTCACGATCATGAGGCCATGCTCTTGGAACTCAATGATTCAATTCTTCCATCGCGCAGATGTTGCATAGGGTCCCAATTCGCACATCCAAAGCGAGCAAGCGCCCCGAAGGATGAATGTCGTCCCCTACAAAACGCCCTAGATGCACGCTGAACCTGGCACTGGTCTTGCTTTCATCCTTCTGCATCCAACAGTCCGGATGTCAGCCTCAGTGCAAAAATGACAATGGTTATGATGCTGATGAACAGCGAAATGATCACCGACTCGACCTGCAAGAGCTCAGTGAACTGGTGGCAGCAGCTGAACAGGCCAGCTCTGCCTTGCATGAAGGCCTTCAGAGGGCACGGCAGCATCTGGGTGCAGGGGCTCTGCCACAGCAGGCAGATAGACCCACCGAATTGGCCCTGGCTGGGCTTTCAGCCTTTGACACCGGCTTCACTGGTGCCGTTGACTTCCGGCCGCTTGAGAACGGTAGGCATGCTGATTTTAGTCCACCTTCCCACTACAAGTATCTGCGGCAGCAAATGTTCATGCTCTTTCATGATGCAATTGAATTGGTTTGTTTGGAGGGTTTCAGCAGGGGCTGAGTTGTGTCCAAGAATGCGCAATTGTGCAGGGGGGTCACACATGCAGCCATATAATGCAAACAATAGGCTGATTTCTAAGAGACTACCATCCTGGGGCGAGCACTTTGCCTTCCAAACAGCAGTGCGCACCGATGCAAAGGTCTGACCCTCCTTCTGCTGGAGCCCACAAGTCTGCATGGATAAAGCACTTTATACAAGGCAGATGAGGTGCATGCTGCATCACTGAATTGCACAAATCAGACCACGGTGTCATCTGCTACTGGATCTGCAGGACTGCTTTGCTGCTCATGTGCCCTGATATCTTGCATGATTGATGGGAGCCTGAATATAAAGGCAGCGTCGTTGTACGAAAGGTTGCACTCGCCCTATGCACCTGCACAGCTGTTCAGAGTGGCAAAAGTTCTGTTAACAATCAGGTGCTCAGCTCGACCACCATCAGACGCTCCCATACTAGCCCAGTCAGATTCTTCGTGCTGGGCGATAAGGGTGGCAGGATCTACGTCTTCACCCCCCAAGGCCTGCTTGCAGCTGAATACCAAACAGGTCAGCCTTCCAATTCGAACTGGTATTGCAAATCCTCACAACAGCATTGTCTTCCAAAATCGTTACTGCTGACTGAAGCACAGTATCGCAACAACGGTCACAGGTCAGTCGGGTAATTGATAGTAGCTGGCACAGTCAGTGTCCTTGGCTAAGTCATATCTCGTCATTCCAAATGCTTGGAAAAGCTATTCTCTTGCTCTGAACATGCCAGGCTTTCAGTCTGCACACTCATTCAAGCCCTGCAATGTGCAAGTACCATCCTTCAGAGCAGACACGCCCACCGCCGGAAAGCCAAATCTGGTAGCAAGCTTCTCATGTGATCCTGAGCGGTCATGCAAGCCACGCACTGCTGATTGCAAAATCTGAGGGCAAAGGGAGATATTTTGAGTATCGAGGCTGAGGTGCAGGGCATGCTGTGACGGCTCTGCTGAGTCATCAGCCCCGAGGCAATCTGTCTACCCTGGTTGTGGGCCTGGAAAATGGAATGATTGAGCTGCTGGAAGTCCATCAAACTGTGTCCAGGTACACCGGCATTAACAGGCCTCAAAGGTGTTCTTTGCGCTGTATAGACCTAGGGCTTTGTTGAGTGGTCCTTTTTGAAAATTATGAGCTTTGAAACCGGCAACTTTTGCAAATCGTCAGACCTTCTGCATAGAATAGGTATTCTCTTTGTTTTATACTTCATGTCTTGGAAGGCTGCATCACAGCTTGCACTGAGGGGATGGATTTTGGGCTGGATTTTGGGCTGTTTTGAAGTGGGATTGTGAAGAGAGCTTATGCCCTGGGGTGTCTCTTCCGCAGGAATGCTGCAAGGAGCGAGGTAGTGGCTGTGGAGCAGATCGTGTCTGTGGCACAGCTTGGAGGTGGTGGGCTTGATTGCTCTTTTGTAAACAGCTTGCAAAACAAATCTGTGCCATACTTGCTCTCACAAAGCAAACCAAGTGTTGAGATGGGAAGTCCGGAAATTTGTGTATGCGACCATGAATCTGCCATGTTTCTCAACAGGTGCTTGCGAGGCAGGGGATTCCTGCAGGGGCGGGGGAAGGGGTGGAGCTGCTGTGACCCACCTGGCACTTGTAGCAGTCCCTGGTAACAGGGGTTTCCAGTATGTTGCAGCGCACGGGAACGGTTCTGTGGCCATTTGGAGATCCGACGGTGAGCCAGCCAGACAGAAAAAGTACCTAGGCAAGGGAGGAGTCTGTGATTTCACGAAAAGGATGGAATGTGAAACCCACAGAAGAATGAGTGGATCCTGTAGTGAGGCCTGTACTTCTCAATCAAAGAAGATCAGAAACTCTTGAAGGACAACATGCTCTTACTCAAGTTTGACATAGAAAAGGAGAAATGGTCTCAGACGGGAAACGAGCAAAATGCTTCTCTGGTCAACACTGGCCCCTCCTGAGGTGAGATCACGGAGTCCTGAGTTGGGTGGCAGAGGATAAGCCAGTGTCTTTTGCAAACAGCACAGAGATTTCAGTGGCACAAACGTGATTTCAGTGGCACAAAGTGCAGGTACCTTGAGGCAGACGGCCAATTTTGAGGGCCTGCTAAGGCTGCTGCGGGTTGTGGGGAATCAAGTACTGATCATCCTTGGAGACAGAACCGCCGCTCTCAGGCTGGCCCATTACAAGGAGGACCAGCCAGAGTTCATATCGCGGCAAGCCCTCTACCATCTACACCCCCCCCCTTTGGGCATGCATCCGCAATTGCTTGACAATCCATGTTCCGTTTTGAGGACCCAGGAGTTCTACTCAATGCATCGAGCTTGCTGCTCTCCGTGTGAAGGGGGTGTACATTTGCAAGTGACACCCTTACTCCTAATCAAAGAAAATGGCTGTCACTGACTCATGATTGTGTATTCACAGGGTTGGAATGTGAAGCATCCTTGACTGTGAAATAGCATGCAGGCACTGTGCTGGATTGAACGGAAGCAGCATCCTGGCTGCTGCATTCCAGGCCACCAGGGGGGGCCTGGGTCGTTACTACGGCCTCACTGCCTCTGGGGAACTTCTGACGTTCGGGACTAGAATCCTGACAGAGTGCAAGGTCACTGCTGCCTGCTCCCCTCTCCCCATTGCATGCACAACAGCAGGGGAGCCCCAGTATATTTTGCAATTTAGAGCTGCATGAGACTTCCCCATCAGAGCCAGCAGATAATTTTGAAACTCCTCCTCCACTGCCCTTGCTGTGAAGTGTCACCTTGTCTGTAGTATGTAGTATGGGCAGAATGAGCTACCTGCTGAATCCCTGTATGCAGGTCCTGAGCTCCGTTCCCAGCGCACTCCCAATCGAGGGTCATGCACGCCTGGCAGCCCTCCCAAACGCACTGCTGCTGATGACGAACTCCCTGGTGGCAGCCTACAACACCACAGGGGCGGTTTCACGCCTCGGACCCTTGGGGATCGTTGCCTCTTCCATACCAGGGGTGGCCTTGGCTGCTGGACTGATGGTGACCCTCCTTGCCGCCCCAATCCCCCACCCTTTGAGCTTCCAGCATATTTGCATTCATCGGCTTCTCGGTCTTGCGCCGCTCAAATCTTTGTGAGATCCTCAAATTTGCAGTTTTGATCTCATGTCTCTCTGGTCCTAGTCTTGCTATCATCGCCAATTGGTAGAACTTGTGTCATTCATGAGTAGCCCTGAACCTCATTTCAACTCACCAAACCCCACCCTCCTTGGATCCTTATCATGCGCTACCTCTGCTCCCCTCTTTCCGCAGCTCCCATCCCTCCATCCCTTTGCGGCCACAACCCAGATGAGGGCACATCTCTGAGGTCTTCCCTCACAGGGAGAAGCAAGGGTGGATGCCCCAGTGCTGGAGGCAGCTTCCCCAGACCTGCTCCTCCTGTCCCTTGCCGACAACGTGATGGCCTCCTTTCGAATCCTCCACCATCGTCGCACCCCACCCCCCGCGCAACCCTTCCTGGCGTGGGCCCGCCCGGTCATCATCGTCATCGTTGCGCTGGTGGGGGTGTGGCACTTCGGCAACAAGAGGTGCGCATTCATCCGGCCAGGAAGCATGTCATATGATGCAACCCACCTTCCCTGCCGCTCTTTCCCCCCCACCTGTTTCTCATCAAAAGATTAGTGCAAATCACTTTTGTGGCAATTGTTTACAATCGATCCACTGCAGGTCAAATTGGATACCTTGCAGTGTCATGAGCCCTGATTTTTGAGGGTTAATTAAAGGGAATCATAGATTCCCAGCTTCCAGATGGAGATTTGAAGGAGTATTGATTTGCCTGCCAGGTTGGAGTAAGTTGATTTTACTTAGAAGGGTTATTTGGGGCACACTTCAGTCACATTGTTTGTTTATTCCCAGCCTCCTGCCCAAGAATCTGCACTTGTGAAACAGGAAGGCAGCAAGATTGTTTCGTTCTGCAGGAGTGGGGTACCGTTCAACACCAGGAGGGGGACGGACCTGTACATGGATCGTGCCCTGGCCCCTCGCTCCCGATCCGGCAATCCTTACCCCATGCTGGCAGGCATGCCAGACATGCCAGGCATGGGGCTGAACGCCCGCTCCAGGGGAAACAGAAGTACACAGTCACGTGCGATTCATGAGGGAGGATTTCTCCAGATGCCGGAAGGCATGCCTCAGGAGCTGGCGGCTGAGATTGACCAGGCCATAGAAAATAGAAGGTGATGCCTTGTGGCCAAAACTCAATACGTCACTTCCTTTGTTGGCGCATTCATCCTTTGGTTGCAGAGAGGTGCAAAGTCACACATAGTATCCAAGAAATTGAACAAAGGAGAGTCTGGCTTCCAGAGCCAGCCATTTCAGAGGCCGGTGCGCTTCCTGTGGCTTGGATAGCAAAGGCCTGTATAGTCCATATTTGTTGCATCCCCTGCCAATCAGTCCCCTGGGATTTGCCATTGCAGAACAGAACATCAGGTGAAATGGTCCAAGTCAATGCTTGGGCACAGTTTGAGCTAGGACTGGTTGCCATCTGCCACATGAGTCCCCTGCACAACCTGTTGCATCTTGCCTTGGAAAGCAAAGCGAAGGACCTGCATCTTGATTTTCTCACAATACAGCATGGTAGCATGCAAATCACTGCGGCTGTAATTCTTTTCCAAGCACACATATCATCTGACCCAATCCATACGTTTGCAGGAGACAAAGACCTCGTGAAGAAGGTGATCAGGATCGACCTGATCCCAGGAGGCCTGTTGCAATTGAAGGCGCTTCAATGCTGAACCAACAGATGGCTGACGACATAGATGCAGCACTCCTCTCTAGGAAACAACAGCCTGATGGTGTTGCTGGGGGTAATCTTGTATCATATGAGGATGAGTAACTCCATGAAATAACAGCTGATTTGCATAGCTGGAGGAAGTCTTAGTTACATAAGGACAAGTAGGGTGGGTGAGGCCATGCATTCTCACAACATGCTAATATACATGAGTCTTGCGTGGAGCTGATATAATTGAGATTTCTGTGCTGGTGACGAAATATTTTCTGGCCGCAATTCATCCTCAAGCCAATCCACTCACTGATGCATTCTCTGATTCTCAGTCCAGGAACTTGTAGAATACCTCCACAACCATCAAGCTTTGTGATAATTTGGCAACATTTCCTCTGTTCCACCTTAAGCAGCTCAAACATGCACAACATCAAGGGAGACCCAATCACAGCTGCACGTCCAGCTCAGGCAGCATTTCCCGAATGCTGGCTATCAGTATCAAGGAGGGGTTGTCCCATGAATGCAATTCAGACATCCAGGGTCTAGGGGGGTCCATCTGCAGGCCCTCCGCCTTCCTCATCTCCA
This sequence comes from Chloroidium sp. JM, assembly GCA_004335615.1. Taxonomy (NCBI): domain Eukaryota; kingdom Viridiplantae; phylum Chlorophyta; class Trebouxiophyceae; order Watanabeales; family Watanabeaceae; genus Chloroidium; species Chloroidium sp. JM. The sequence continues at coordinate 792,001 of QAXI01000410.1, forward strand.
GGGTGCGCAATCTCGGCAGCGACATCACTGCATCCAGACATGCTTGCCGGATCTGCAGTGGGTTCTGTGCGATGTTGAGATGCTGCAGGCTTGTGAGACCTATGATTGCACGGGAAAGGCTGCTGAGGCCGTTCCTGCTCAAATCCAGATAAGTCAGATAGGGCGTGGACCTTGCCAGGGGTATCTGCATCTGGTATGGGTAGATATCCGTAGTCTGGAGTCGCAGGGTCAGATGGACGAGTCCGCTGATTCCTCTGAGGGAGGACTCTGAAATCATGGACAGCAGGTCCACCTGCAGTGATTGACATGATAAGCTGAAGATGCTGTTGCAGGCTGTCAGATCAACTAGCAGGGGCTGTTCTTGGGGGGTTGAATTAACAAGAACCAGTGAGACATTGCCTCTCAGATTGCTTTAAATCCTTACATTGGCCTTGAGATTGAAGCCCAGACAGCTCAACATCCCTCAGAAGCATGTGAGCTTGCAACAATGCCTTGAAACTCTTACGACGGGAAAGCAGCGGTGAACGGCATTATTCAAATTGCATCCTAACTATCTTCAGATAGTATGTCCCCCAAGTGATTCAATTAAAAAAAAAACAGGGTACCCACCTGATCTAGCACCAAGCATGAGCCTATCTCCAACCTAGTCAGCCAGGAGAGGGAGCCCGTATCACAAATGGGTGGTAGGGGAGATGGAATCTCCATCTCTCCAGGATGGCCATCGAGGTGGAGGACTAGCTGCTGCAGATCAAGAACGGTCCCAATTGCTTCATAGTCATCAACAGCGCCAGCTATGTGGATGGCTGATAATTTTGTGAGATTGGACACCTCAGATGTCAGGAAATATGGGATGCCACTCGTCAAGCGCAAGTCCCTGCATCATTGGATCACAAGCTTGGATTTGTGGGCTTTGTGATCCAGATTTTGGTCGCTCATAGCATTTGAAAAGCAACGCAATAAAAAAAATTCCCCTCTACTTCATCTTGTGGCGCATCCCTCACAGGCACTTGGCAACACTTCGCCAGAATGAATGACTGCATGGAGAAGATCAGACAAACCTAAGCTCAGTCATGAGTGCAATAGCCTCAGCTATATCTTCAGGTTCCCCGAAACGTACGCCAATTTCTCCAGGGTCCCAGTCATAGTCCAAACTCAGGGAGGTCAGCCCTGTCAGGGCCCGCAGTGCGCTTCCCAGTGCCACAGTGTGCAGCAGCTCATCTTCACCGCGCTCAACAATTTGCAGGGACAATGACTGCACAAATGTAATAAGAGGTGTTGAGTCTCGAAGAGATGTGAAAATCGTGTGCACGATGAATGCTCAATTGCAAGAATATTCTACTGAAAGGGCAGGGAAAAATTTTAAATCCCCCCCCCCCCCCCCCCCCCCACCACATACGGCAGTGATTCATATAGGTCTGCACTCTCCATTAAATGACCTTCAGGACCATATTACCAAACGTTCTTTGTCTGATTTGCCACCTCTTGGAGGAACACAGAAACCTTGCAATCTGCGCCCAGACTCACGCCACAAACAAACAGTCGTGGGAGCGGGGAGGGGAGGTCCTGCCTGCAGAGCCATTCCTTCGAAGAAATCCCTGGGCGGTGGATAGAATGAATGAGGGTCTTGCCCTTTGCTGACCGGGACAAATTCCACACTCTAGTGGAGGTGCTCCACCTGTCTCATCAGCTGCAAAGACCCTGCCCAATGGTGCCAGATGTAGCCCTGCCACTGGTAGAGGCACTCCGGAGGAGACCTCGCAATACTGAATACCTCCCGGTTCTGTGGACTGGTGACTGCCAGTCCACGTAACTTTGGACTGCAGGTGGAAAGCCTGGCGAGAAGGCCATGCAGACTTTCCTTTGGCAGCAGATGGTATTCTTCGTTGAAGGGCTCAGGGTCCAGGGTGGTGGTCTCCAGCCTCTCTGCACGACTGGCTGACTTTGCAAGCCAGGAAAGGTAGCTTGGTTGCTTTGTATTTTGCAGCTGGAACTCCATCTCCACTTGCTGTGGGGGGTTCTCCAAGCTCAGAGTGGACCATCGTTTGCAGATTAAGACCGTATACTTCACCCTGCAAGTCGAAGCTTTCGAATTTCAGTAGAAGCATCGTCCAAGAAACTCAATTTTACGATGGAAAGCAGGAAAGTAGGAGCAGCATACCAATGTCTCATGCTGATTCTCTTCCGCTCTTGAAACTCACGGCCGAGGAGTGTGTGCATGGCCCTTGGGCAGATTTACCTTTCTTTCAGGTCAAGGCAGTCCAATATCCTCAAGAAGATATCCTCGATCAAATTATCCCAGTCAGAATATGAAGGAGCCATTCATGAAAGTGTATTGTCGGGAGAAATGCAAATGCTAAGAGGGCCACCGAAACCTGAACCCGAAAGCACTTTGAATTGTTAAAATAGGCAAGAGCAACGAGATGGCGGTGGGATCAATGATGCAGAAAATCTGCCTGACCCTTCGCCTACTAGGGCTGCGCTACAACACCAAAGCGGCTTGCCTTGCAGCTCTTGAGACACCATCATGTATGATTTTGGTCAATTCAAGCACAGGGGGCTTTGCCAAAAAATCATCCCTGTGCAAGCACATTCGTTGCACGTGGTCAGGCATTATACTTCCCCTCTGGACTACTCATCTGAACTTGATGCTCATTGCCATGGCAATCCCGTGATCATGCCATACAGGCAGCAATCAATTCACAGCGCATCCAGCAAGCAAAAGATTTGTTACCAATGGATCACAAATTCTCAGGTTCAAACGAGTTCACAAGCAGTTCAAGACTTCTTGGACAGCATACATTGCATTTGCTCTCACTGAGGGACAAACATTCTCGGTGTCCAGACGTCATCATAATGGGTAAGTCATTTTCTTTAGCAATATCAACTTGACAACTGTAGGCTGGTGGCAAAAATCAGGGCAAAATCGCTGAATGACTTGGATTCATTGCTTTCTAGCACAAAACCGATATAGATATCAGATCACGCACCAGTTGAGCCTGTACAAGATTGCCATCATCCCTCAAGCAAGGCTTCTCTCAGGCACCAAAGAAGGTACAGATCATCTGGCGAGCCATGTGGTTGGGGTGCAGCTGCTTGCTCTTCATGGGCTCGTTGGTCAGCGGGCTGGTGTTGTGCAGGGCCAGCCAGGTCTCAATCTCCGACCGCTCGTACGTGTGCCCGTCCTGCATGGTGTAACGATTCTGACCATCAGGCGACTCCATCCAAAAATTTGACTGTCTTGCAAAAGACCTCACAGCAGCACCTGGTGTCCCAGCTTAGAGAGACCTTCAACAATGTAAACAAGACAAAAAAAGAGGCCATCTTGAAGTCATACAACTTATTGCTTTGCAATCCAACCCCTTGGACTGAACCCTCTCGCCCCCCCCCCCCTCCCCCCTTTCCCTCAACGTAAGATCGATGCATCATGATCGTCTATCCTGCATCTTAAGGTGTTGACTGAGACATGCTCAAATCGGATTTATGCGCAGTTTGCAATACATCGATGACTTAGTAAGTACAGCAGTAAAGAGTCCTTCAATGATGATCACCTTCAAGTGAGCCAAAAACTTTTACCTTGTCGATCTACAGATTGATAGAGGAAATTTTTGGCACATTAGGCAAAAACAAATAGGGCAAATCGCTTCAATTTAAAAATTGTAAACAATTTTTGGACGATAAGAAGCAAGTAATCAAGGCAGGGATAGAGAGGATTCTCACATCGGCAATGACTGGGTCTGTCATGATCTCCTGCAGCCACAGACAGACGCCGATTAAGGACTCCCACCATGCTCTGCTTTGTGTTGCAGAAAAACACTTCACAGCGATATTCAATGGTTCACATTTGAAATGATGGTGACAACCCAACCCATCCTGCAGCAACCTGGACTCCATGAACGGACTGGAGCGTGATTTCGTGGTGTGTCAGCAGCAAATGCGCAAAAGCAAGTGCAGTGAGCTGGTTTACAGCAGGAACCCTTTCATACCATAGAGATGGGGCAGTGGCAGAAGTGCTCCAGCTCGTCCTCGCTGATGGTCCTGCCTGGGGCTCTGGTGGCCTCGCGAGGGGGGGGAGCTCCCCCCGGTCGGTGCGGACCCCCGTGACCCCCACCGCCCGGAATGCCCGGCTTCCCGGGGACCTTGGAGATCAGGCCTGCTCGCCCGTGGCCCCCTCCCCCCGGCGTGACCCCACCCCTGTTGCTGAGGACTGGCCGGGAATGCCTGCGGCCCCCCACCGAAGGCGTCCTACAAAGAAGGCTTCTCAAGCTACACAGTCTCAGATTTCGTCCCTCTCTTGTGGATTTCATGTGAGCTTTGGATGAGGCACTCTTGAAGCATGGATCATAAGCCCACAGACTTGTTTATGCCAAACTTGAGTCAGAGATGTGTGGATGTGGCGCAAAAGGTGGTGTGCATCTTGCACACAGCAGCGATGCTGTCGATGAGAGCGCATGGATCCTTTTGTGTACATTGTCAGCATGCAACGCGCCCCTTCTGGGGATCTGTCTTCTAGACTTGGAGAGCTCTGATGGCACTGCCTCAGATGAGCAACCACGCTACCGAGAGTTTCCACAGTGCACCAGACAGAATGTTGCCCCTGGACACCCTGATCATATGTTGGATCCTGACTAGCAACAAGACAGATGAGCAGAGGAGACACCTGGAAGCATCCCCCTCGGAAGTGTTGCCACGGCTGTGGGGGGTGAGGGCTGACTCGCTGACCCAGTCCTGATCGGAGCCATCATCTCCTCCATGCCAGTCTTCTGGCTCCTCCTCTCCCTGTGCCTCCTGCAAATTTGTCTTGAAATTACAGATGCATCCCCATGGGAAGTAGGCAAGGCAAGACGATCTCTTCCAAATGGAAAGGGTCCAAGAGCTGAGCCTTTGAAATTTGGCAATAACAATTTGTCAGGGAGTTTGTTCGATCTCGGTGGATATCATGATTTCATAAGCCATCTTTCAGGGCGATAAATGGTTGGAATAGTAGATTGATTGATTCTGAGTCGCTCATGGACTTTCCCTTGCAAGCACGCTCTGCCTTGAGATGCCTCAGGTAGCCATCTTTACAAATACAATTACAAAGAATATTTCACACCCTGCTCCATCCCTTCCCGCTACCAGGTATTTATTGCCTGCGCTTAATTCCCTGACGCATGCAGTCTTCAAGTTATAAATGACGTTGACAATATGACGAAGCTTTCCCACAGTATTCATCCCAGTTGTATAACATGGTCTTGAAGCAAGCGGTCCAAATCTAACCAAAGGCATATCCGTTTTCACTGAGTTTAAAACGGACTCACATCGTTTGCATGCACTCTGCTGAGGCTGCCTCTGCTGGACACCCAGGGCTGGGGGGTGGCAGGGTGGTGGTTTCCGCGCCCGTCGGGGGGTTGGGGTTGCTGCGCCCCCTGCAGGCTGGCCCTGGAGAGGTCAGAGTGGGAGGGGGTCGGGCAGGCGGCCGCAGTCTCATCCTCATCATCTGCACACAAATGGTGGAGGGTCATAGATAGCACAACACTGCAGAAATCCACATGAATTCTGGGTGAGAAGGCTGCAGCGATGCTTCCAGATTGGCTAGCTTGTGAAAGTAAACAAAGCAGCCAAGGTACACTTCTTTACCCGCTTTCTTGTGCATAGAGGTACAGGGCACATTGTCAAAACAGATATTTGAGTCACCATTCATGGCGTAGCCATTTGAACCTGCAGCGCAGCTCCGCTGCAGCACATCCTTTAGAAGGAAATCAGGCTGTCGTCTCTCCAAAGCAGCATGTCTGACCAATCTCGTAGGTGACAACAGTGTGCTTATCAGGCACACCCCACTTCTGAGCAGAGCAAAGACTTCTTACTGCATTACTGTTGAGCTTCATCAACTCACCTGAGAACATGTAAGAGGGCGAGGCTTGCAGGGGGGGGGAAGAGGGCACGAGGTAGGCAGGCGGCGGGGGCATGCGCGGCCTGGGGCGTGCCGGGAGGTGGCGCAGGGTCACCGGCTGTGGCACCCGCGTGGGCTGTCTGGCGGCCCAAGGGCTGCAGCGAAGCCAAGATCTTGTCATGAAGCTTTCACCCATGACCCCAGATTGCCATGGCTAATTGTACTCTTGAAAACCCCTCGGACTGACCACTTCCTCTTCTCACAATCCAGGACCCAAGGAACTGCCTCCTGGGTTCCTTCACACGTCAACTTATCACCTACTCAAGCTCTCTGGTCTATCTAGCACAGGAATACTCGCCCAGCAAGTCTCACTACCACAACTTTTCCATCCATGTTCGCCATGAAGGCAGGTGAGTACCTCTTTTAGACATTGTCTCATTGGCAAGAAATACCTCTCTGCTTGGTGCAGGGCTTGTGAGATCCCTGCGGCAACTTCAGTATGCCCACTGGAGGTGAGCAAGCTGTCCCAATCCAGCTCCCCATTGGCATCCCTGCCCGCATCCAGGTGCCCATCCTTATCTCTGGACCCAGCAGATGGGGGCTGGGCCCCCTGAGCTCCCGCGTCCCCTCTCTGAGCTGCCAGAACAGGGTCTCCACCGTCCACGGGTCTCCTCTCAGCGATGGAATGAGTCACAGGGCTTTCGGCAGCACCACCTCCCATGCTGGCGCGCTGTGGAGAATTGGAAGACCTGCTGGCGGCTGTCAGGCTTGGCCACGCCTCCGTGTCACCCTGGGCTGCCGGCCTCCGTTCCCGCACTTCATCCCTCAGTGACACTGCATGGACGGCAGACAGGGTGAGCCGTCGCATGAGCTGATATCGTGACCATATTCACGGGTGTTTCTCTGTTTTGCATGACAAAGGTTTGCCGGGATGGTGGTTTGTTGCGTTGCCTTGAAGTATCCATCAGCACTCGACTGATTTGAACATGGAATCTCCATCCTCAGCGCAATTTACCACCAAATCTTGTCATTGATTCCAGGGGCTCTAGATTTTGAAGTACGACGTTCAGAAAGCACCGCACCTGCTTTAAGGGCTTCGGTAGCAGCAGAGACCCTCTCTGAAGCTTCCCTGCCAATGCGCTTCTCCCTGCCTGGAGAGACAGCCAGATGGCTGCTTTCCCGGAGTTCCTGCTTTGCACCCCTGCTCTGTGGCCGGGACGGGGGCCTGGGGTTTCTGCTGGGCGATTGAGTAGCCGCTTGGGGCTCCGCACCCTTGGCTTGCTTGCTTTTCCGGCGGCCCACTGGGCTGGGCTGCCATTGAAGGTCGTTTGGCCCTCCAGGATCTGCAGTGAAGGCTTCATTTAGTGGAGGCATGTCTGTTCTGCACATCTTAGCACAGTACGGGTGCAGCTGATTTATCCAAAAAAGAAATCACCCCATTGTGAGCCAATTTCAAGCAATTCAAGATCTCTTCTCACTCAAATTATTGAGAAATTATCGGTGGTCATTGAGAAGCATTCAAGAGATTGCATCAAGGGGACTGCCAATCCTACCTTCCAGATCTCCGTCCTTGGTGGAAGGAGGAGCCGCTGCCTCTATCATGCTGCTGAAGCCAGGGGTTTGCTGTTGAGGATCCGCACTGCTGACAGGGTTGTGGGCAGGCCTCTCTCGGTCGCCCCCACCCCCTGGAAGCTCTGTGGCCTCAACGGCATCTCCAGGGGTGGGGGGACGTACAGGCAGAAGATCCGCCGCTGCTGACTCAGCTGCTGACTCAGGGACAGTCGGCCCCAGAGATGCGGTGGATTCCGCTTGCTTTGAGCCCTTCTTCTGCCGCCTGCAGGCGTACAAGGTCTCAGTAATTTGTGGGTTTGTCAACCGCTGATTCCCATTCGGCCAGGTGCGCATGTGCAGCTTTACAGTGCAAAATATATGGCGGGTCATTGCATTATGAATTGCTGCTTTCAATTGTCAATCTGCATCCTCCTTCATGCCTTGCCGGAGGAGACAAGAAAATTGTACCTTTTCTGCCTCTTCTTCTCCTGCTTGGCAAGCCTGATCCGCGCCTGCTCCTCCGCCGCTGCCTCGGCTGCCAGCAGCTCCCTGGCCTGCCTCTCAGCAGCTTCCTGCTTTGCAGACAGTGCCTCCGCATTCGCCGTATCCTGCAGCGCATTCAGCCTTCTATTTCCCAGGTAGACTGACATTGTAAGCCATCTCCCCACATACACAAGGCAGTAAGTGTTCCAAATATGCAGAGTATAGCTATCAATTTCCATGGTAGTAGTCAGCTCCAGTGGAGGGAGGCCACATTAGGGAGCAGGACCCATCATGCATTGGAAAGAAGTAAAGATTTTTACCTTTTCCAGTTCCTCAGCCACAGGAACTTTGCGCTTGGCAGCAGCTCGTACTTTCTTCAGCAAGCTGTCTTCCAAATGACAAGTCTCCGAGTTCTGATGGTGATTTTCCAAAAGCCGTTGCCACAAGCTTTCCCCATTGACAATCATCTTCAAGTTGCGATCTGTTCCGCATGCTGTGTATACCATCTCTGCAAAGATTGACACACAAGTCATTGGATGCTATTACTTGATACCACACAATTGTCTACCGTCAGATTTCCTGTTCTCCAGAAGGCCCCGTTAATGAAGTGTTTCTGGTTTACAGTTGATAACGAGTCTCATGTATCTGCAATGCGCAAACGGCTTTCTGAACAGATATCTTATTCAGAGCTGAGAGACAAGAACAGCACTGAAGGCCTTACACCCTGAAAGCCTGCACGCCCCGCTACAAGCATGTCAGCACGATAAACAACCTCACCCCTCCATCATTCAATTAATTAACAATGCGCCGACATCACCGGCGGCACAACCATTCCCAGGAATGACCTCTTTTGTGTTCCCTTCATGCAGGAAGAGAACGTGAGTTATATTACCTACAGCAGCATTGTAGCCTTTATTGTTGAAGGATTTGATATTGCGGCTCATGTTGCAAATAAATGCTTCCCAAAATGCAGAATTGATCTGTGCTGCGTCTCCCATGTCCTTCAGTGTATCTGCACGCACAATGCGAGAACTTGGGAGAAATAAAGAGAGAAGCAGGCACTTCCCATTCATCTGCAAGTTGACGCACCATTTTTCTTCACTTTTGGATTTGCGATGCTGACATTTAATCCTCGATGAGGTAGCATTTTGTCTGCCAAAAAGAAGGACAAATTGAGGAAAGTCTTATGAAAAGCAATCAATGTTGATGGCCAGATCTAGAGGAATATGCAAAAGTCCATGACTTCAAGGTTTGCTTCACAACAAACAAATGAGGCAATCGGACCAAGAGGTGCAAGTCCTGCCTGTCAAAAGGCTGGCACTTCTTGGCAGGTCATACCTACGGTACACCATACCAGGGGAGACGGTTGCTGAGAAGAAGCATACAATCTGAGATCTCTGATCCCTGCCTTCATTCCAGAGAGAAAGTCTTACCGACGAACCTCTTGGCTGCGTCTTTGGCATCAAATGAAGGCTGCACCTGGCCCAAAGGGGAATTTGGTCCACTGGAATTTTTGTACATCAGCATAATGAAAGCTCTTGTCAAATCATTGACCATCATTGCTGAGCGGTATAGACCAGCCTGTCTGAAATCAGTAGGCGTGACCTGCAAACCAGCACAATTGGTCAAATGAGAGATATGTGTGTTTGTGGTCGGGTCCACGTCTTTTTGGGTATTGTGGCACTGATGCCAATAAGGCATGAACGGAAGACGCAAAGTAGCCAGCAGTATGATGGGTAGGAGGCAAGACGTCGGGATGATTTCGGCAATGTTCAATTTATAAATTGCGACATTCTTTGCTGTGATAGATGTCACACACCTTGGACTCCAGGAGTTTGTCTCTGCAAGCCACCAGATTATCGTGCACCAAGAGGCATGCCCATTGCCCGTCAATGCTGGTGGTGCCCCTTATAGTACTGTTGAGCTCATTAGGGGAGGGATGTGAGGCATGCAAAGTCTCCAGGAGGGTAAGAGAAACTAATGCAGCTGCCCAGACAAGTATTTCTCGCACCCCATTCCTGCGGTCAGGTGTTTCCACCTACATAGGAACGCACTTGCTCACCCTCTGATATGCATTTCAGGATCCTGGCCATGGCAGAATGTTTGAATTCAACAATCTAGGGAGGCAAAGAGGGAGAGGTGCCCATCCTTTACAGGATTTTACTTTCAGCATGTCACAGCAGTTTCAGCAAGTCTTGCTGTCTGAAGACCGTGTGGAAGGACATGATGTAAAGCAGGTAAAAGGAGAGGATACTGTCCATCACCTTGCTATCTGTGGAGATGAACAATCTCAGAATTGTCCACTGCCAAGTGCTTCAATTGTTATATATTTATTATTATATATTTATTATGTTCCCTCAGAAAGCTCATTTCTTCTCCCGATTGTCATTTATAAATGAGCCGGCAGAGACGCAAAGCATAGGTCCTATTAAGAAGACGGTCTATAAATGTGCATCCAATTTCAAACGTTCATCAGCTCTGCATTCAGACTATTCTTGTCGTGTCAGAGATAGACAGGAAGGTTATTGGAGAGAAAGCACCTCCATTCCGTCAAGCACTTTGCCCAAGCAGCCGGCTGCGCTCATTACAAGCATGACTTGTGCCGTGTGAAGCCGGCTGTAGTTCTTTCCCAGGTGTTCATGGAAGAACAGGATCTCCAGAAGATGTGCCTCCTGGATGACGAAGCACAAATATTGATCTCAGGATTTCGTTGTAAGCAACCAGTTTAGTGTAGCGCATGAAACAATAAGCTATGCATTGACCTGAAAAACACTTGCGCTGGTTGTTGTGGAAATCAATAAGGTATTGTCAGAGCACAAGCACAAATGTGTGGCAGGATGAATGGAATAAAATTAGCTACAACCTTCACTGCAAGATCACCTTTAACACCAATATCAAACAAGTGCTTCATTGTTTTAAGACTTGTCTTAGACAAGACTTGAATGCTGGTCTTTCAAATGGTCAGCTGATTACAAAGGCGAAGTATAAATATTGGACAATCACAAAGCGACAGCATGACAAATTCTGCTCATGGTAGTGGGCACAGGTGAGCACCAACCTGTTGAAGTGATGACTGCAAGAAGACACAGTGGACTGGGGAGTGTAACGGTGACCCACCTCATTCGTAAGCAGGTCAGTCTTGCCATTCCAGCCAGCTTGAATGCCAGTAAGAAGCTCCTTGTGTTTCTCCCATGCATCTAGATCAGCAGGGCTGTCTTGATGACGAAAAATGGTTTTGATGCCACCCCCCAACCCATCGACGCCACTGACATCAGCACGCCAGGTAGCAGAGAATCTGTGTGCATGGAGGATGAGTTCCAACTTTTGGGCTCTGGCCTCCCTTTCCCCTTCATCCAATTTTGTGTGCTCGGCATTCTCCAGTCTGACCTGCAGCAGACATGCATTGACCAGTAAACTAAAAGATTGCATCAGCCAATTCTACATGGGGCTGTTTGATTTGGTGAGAAAGGGGGAGTCAAGGAGGTGAGGCACTAAGTCGAGTGCAATTGAGACACAAAGCAGCTTATCTATCGAGCTTTCTCTGGAGAGAGATGAGCGGGAAGTTACCTCTCGCATCAAATGTAAGATGGCATGTCGCACTTTCTCTACAGAGAGATAGTCGCCTTTGTCCACGAGGAATTCCTGCAAGACAATAGAACAAGCATTTGAGCCACGGAAACAGGCCTTGAAAGTGGAAAATCCACTCACTTCAGCACAATTTAAACCAATTGTAGGTCAAAAGCTTTCAAAGCAATCAATACTAGAAACAGAGAACGTCAAAGTAGATTGTCACTTGGAGTGAAGGTCGTGTATTGAGCACTCATAGGTGATATCCACTTCAGGTGGAAGGGTAAGGGTCAGGCATGCTCACCTTGCCATTTGCTGATGTTGAGGATTTCACGGCATCCAAGAAAGTTTGAACATATGCATGCAGCAGCAGCACCCTATCCCTTGTTGAGTACTCCTTGGCTGTGAACAGCTCCCAAACGCGTTTCTGCTGCCAAAACGTGATCGCATCAAATACACGCATTCTGTTCTCTCCTCCTGGGTCTAAAGCTAGGAATGCCTGGACGGTGCTGTACTGAAGGTGGTAGTCTGCTTCAGGCTCTGTAGGTGTGAGGAGGCTCTCTGCAGCCAGGAAGCATGTTTGAGAGGAAAGTCTCTGAGCCCGTCACTGCCATTTATTGGTCAAGGGTATTCAGTGGAGTTCCGACGGAAACTGCTTGGCCACGATAGCCACATCTTCTTGAGTCACACAGTCAGATGCGTCATTTAAGAATCATTCACAAGGTTGGCCCACACTCTTGCACGACGTTTGATACTCATTCATTCTCAGCAAAGTGATACCCTCACCAAGTCAGATTTTTGGTCCCCTGAAATGTCTTGTAGGATGAGAGCTGCTAGGGAGGAGGCTTTGGCTTGCTGCCATATTCAGACGGCAAATCAAAGTGCTTTGAGATCTGGGGATCTCACCATATAAGTTGAGCACATCATAGTCAACATTCCATGGCAGCTTCAATTTTTCAAATTTGGCTGGAAGTTCTGTAAGCAGGTGCATCAACATTTGGCAATTTGATGACTCCGTTACTTGCCAAATGCCATGCATGGGGCCAAAGTCAGCAGTCTGTATCTCAATGTGGACCCTGCAGGAGAAGCATGGTAAGCGTTGTATGTAAATGTGCTGCGTTGTGATAATGTTCTCGACGATGTAGCCCCATACTTCCTTGGGCAGGTTTGGAATTTTCAAATTTTGGCAGGTAAGATTCCCAGCCCCATCTAGGCAAGTCGCCTAAATAGATGACACTATGTGCAACAACCCCAACACCTAGACATGAGGCTGAGGTGGGTATACCTCTGAAGGGCCTCCTTCTCCTCGTCGCTTGTGTCCTCTAAATTTGTGGCTGAGGTGAGGATGTGGCACATCAACTCCAACACCTGACGGAAAGGCAGAATTTTAGTATCGCTGGCTGGATCCTCATAGCTTTCAATGGTAAGCCAATATGCTTGCGTTAATAAAGCATGAGAGCATGCTGGCTTGTCCACAAAGGTCCATCAAGGGATCAGGAAAGTCGGGGAAAGAGATAACGATGTTTCTAATGGGATCACAATAGTCAATGTTTTCCGTGTCATAGCGGCATCATTATTGCTGTGCTTTGTGATAATGTGCTGCTCACCTGGTCAATGACCCTCTCTGCGATGCGCCTGGGGTATGGAAAGGACAGGCCTGGAGTTATTGCATAATTCTTCAAATAGGGCAGGTGGACACGCAGACAGCGTTCAAACAGTGGACCAATGTTGTGGGCAGCAAGGCCCCAGCCATGCAGTGTGGTGGCGATCAGGCACTGCACGATGGGGACTACATCGGCTCGTGATGCCCCTGCATAGTAGATACTCTATCAATTTCAGCAATATTATATTATGTGAATTGAGTGGTGCACGCACAGATTGCAAGCCAAGGTGTACAAAGTTGTATTGCATGCTCTCCGCAGAATGATTGATGGGGATACGTAAACTTTGGTGGGGAGGAAGGGTGCAACAGATGAGGGGGGTGCAGGGGGAGTAAGAGGGGTGGGGAGGGTTGACCTACAAAACCGGCCTCAAAAGCGAGGAAAGCATCTGCTGCCGCCTGACAAATTCCCATCTGAGCAATTATGCGGCTCCTAGACTTTTCCTGTGTCAGTGCCGCCGTCGTGGTCAGGTCCTGGGCCAGTACTAGGCAACGAAAGAGTCTGGCAATCTGCCGGTAGGCTAGGGCACGGGGATTGAGCTTCACCAGCAGGCTGAGAGCCGCAGCAACACCTGCCATGCGCATGGGGGATCAGAGATTTTTCATTTGAATCGACCACTTCGATCGCCAGTCCTGGCATTTGGCTTGGAGGTACACTAATGGAGGTGAGCATTTTAAATGGATCAGGAATTGTGACATCCCCCTCATAGAGCGCATTAATCTGACAAATGACTGTCTGGCAAATTCTTGCCTGCTGTATAGCACAATCTGACTTCCTGTATTGGAGTAAAGCTGGCCCTACGTGTTATTGTCTGGCTTGAAGCACTGACAGCCTGCACAATGAAAAGCAAAGGCACAGAGGGTTCACCTCCATCGTAGACAACCTCAGCCCAAAAGGTGCTCTCTGGGCAATCTTCACAAAACAGGTGTGCCAGCGAGCCTGCCAGCAGGAAGGCGACGTGCACTGACAACGGATCTCTCGATCGGGCTGCTTGTGCCACCAAGCAGGTGATGCTGTCTGCCTTGCAGGCAATTGCTCTGTGTAACGCATCCAGATTTGCGTCCTTCTCCTGAAGCCAAATAAGTATTGGTGAGAGCAGGTGAGCTGTGTGTCTTGTTTGGGGACTGGTCGGGCCACATTCAACTTTTAGTATACAAGTTTTTCAGTCAAGCCACTGCAATCGCTCACTCTGCATTCAAATGGTGGCCAGAAAAAAGCCAGCAGATGGTCATATTTCAAGATGGTGCAAAACCTGTGCGTTGAAAATTGCTTTCTGCCAGCATCGTAACGCTAACACAACGACCCTCCTGTCCGAGACGAACGACTCCCACGGGCAGAGAAGGACTTCAGTAGTAGGAGAAGGCTGGGAGGCAGGCCAGGGCCAGGTTGGAGGGAGGGAGACAATGGGTAACATACAACCTTTTAGAGATGTCAGTGCGACTTGCAAATGAGCACTTGAGGAGGGGCGCAGTAGTATTCCCCCAAAACCCTACACACATGCAACAAAAAAGTCCCACGTGGCACCCAGCCAAAATGACCCTGGAGGGGCTCCATGGCCCCTGGATGTTCTTCGTTTTGCAGTAGAGTCCCTGACAATATCATACTCATTGGCCACTCATTGCCAAGCAGAAACACCTTGTCACCGTCATTCAGATCGTCCTCGCATGGCTCCTCCACAGCCGCACATTTGACAGAAGGATCGGTCCGCCAGGCCTGCGATCGGTCCCAGGGGGTGGCAAGGAACGTGAACTCGCAGTCACTTCCATGCAAGCCAAGCCAGATGATGCACTGTATCGGCTGGTTCATTCCCACTGCTGCCATGATCAAGTCGTGACTTATTGCCAGGTCCTGAGACATGAAATGCAAGACGTAAGTGGTCTTGCAACAAAATCTGCTGGCAAATTTCTTTTCTGTTCTATACTTTTTCTCTCCGACCCTTCACTTTCCTCATGTGTCCATCACTGTCAACTACTGTAACACGCCCTCCCTGCTGTGTCATTGCGGCTGCCGCAGCTGGAAAAGAACAGTACAGTATTTGATACACCAGTGATAAAGGGACATTTAGTATGCAACAAGCGCCATCCTGTGGGCCATCTTCCATGGTCCATCTTTCTTTGCCTGGCCAGGCAGTCAAACATGAGAGGGTGTGTGTGAAATATCAGGTTGAGATGCCAATTTGCCAGGGGCTTGCCCATTCCACGTTGCAGCATCAATGCCAGCACAGCTACATCGCAGGAACTTAGCTTACCTCGAGAGGGCTGGGGAGAGAGGGATCAAGCCTCTTTATGTCGCCCTGGATTTTGCACATGGCAACATCGCAGAGACTTTGGAGAAAGCATGCCGCAGCGGTATATGCTCTGCGCTCGGCGGGCAACATGACCGCCCCAGCATGTACATGCTCGACCCTGCAGGTCTGCAGTGATTGACCTTCTGTGTGTCTATAACATCACCACGTTCATCACCCAGCGACTGGGTGCATCATTGATGAGTGTTTTGAAGAAATGCAATGGTGATGGTTTGGCTGTCCTGACCGACAGGGCTCTCGCCTCCTTTGAATTTCGATAGTCAGACACAGAATCCGACATTGGAACGCAGACAATGTTTCTGGTGCTTCCAATTACGTGCCTCTTTGACAACAGCCATCTTATCAGGCACTCCAGCCCCTCCCACAGCGGATCAAGTGACTCTCATCTACAGCTTGGGCGACCGAAACCCTTCTTGCCCTGAGTTCAGCTTGGTGGTGGTGACAGTCTGCTAATGCAACTAGGCTAAACCTGTCCACTTCCCAGCACTGCTTGGCCAGTTCTATCAGCCCTTCATCCTCAAATGATGTGACTCCCTCGACAAGCAAATCCAGGTACTCGTTCAAGCCTCCATCGATACTGAAGCTGCACAGTGCAGCAAAACAAGTCTTTAGTCAGTTGCAATTGTCTCGGTGCAATGTGTCAAAAGCTGAGGTAAACCATCTTTGGCATTAAGCACTCGGGCAGCTGCATAGCACCAATCGTTGAAGAACTGTGCTATTCTTAATTCTAGCTTATTTCAAAACTTGTATTTTTATTGTCGTTGGATGAACGCACCTGATGATTGGCAGTACCCTTGTGTAATATACTCTCTCCTGATCGCATTTGCAGTCGTCGTATTCAATACTGCTTGGCGATGTTCCTAGCAGGTCGTTGAGAACTCTACGAGCACTCATGTTCTTAGGGTGTCGCGATACATCAACGCGGGTAAAATAGCCATTGTGACTCGATTATCGTGCTCATTTATTTTTTTTTGCCATGATTCGAAAGGCAAATTCTCTTGGCCCTAAACCTGATGCGAAATTTGGTTGCAGGCCAACGCAACTGGACCACCAGTGCTTCACGAGCTGCAACCAACTTCAGATGGCACATGGTACCGAAGCAGGTATCCTGCCAGGTTTTTTAAGGAAATTCTCAACGTTCCAATTTACTGCCTATGTTAGTATTGTACACTAGTCGAATTGATTCTTAGGGATAAACTAGAAAAACTGTTGCCCTCTACTGTGAACTGGATCAGGACATTGCGGTCCTGATGCTGCCCACAACAAGAAGAGAAATGTGACTTTTGAGCAAACAATTTACAAACTCAAAATTGGTGAGATGCTCTACATCGCCATTTCTAACCTGCTGCAGCCCTTGCATTCCTGTGGTAAATCTACATCCAGAAGTACAGCAATAAACCAAGCAGAAACGCTTGTGCACTCCTCAAGTTGCATCATTCCTGGCCTCATCACGATGCAAAACGGCCTTTCAAAAGCAGTGCAAAGAGTGTCCCTCAGCTAATGAGGTCATCCTCATCAAAATTCCAGCAGCTTAAGCCACATCATCTGCTCAGATTGGCAAAAT
Organism: Chloroidium sp. JM; assembly: GCA_004335615.1. Taxonomy (NCBI): domain Eukaryota; kingdom Viridiplantae; phylum Chlorophyta; class Trebouxiophyceae; order Watanabeales; family Watanabeaceae; genus Chloroidium; species Chloroidium sp. JM. The sequence goes on from QAXI01000410.1 coordinate 809,001, forward strand.
TTCCAGAACAAAACTGGGGTGCAATGACATCTCAGTCACTGGGTGGTGATGGAGCGGACAAGCTGTTTTTTGGCCTGAATGGAGAAATCCAGAATTGGTATGCCGAGCTCCCCTGCGATCTCCTTTTGTACATTCTCCACAAAATTTGCCTTGCTGACTTCCTGCAAGACAGCGCACTTGTCACTGCCTCTGTATGGCCGTTGAAAGTGACCAGTATCATCCAGAGGTAGAAACACATTATTCTTTGCTGGATTTGAGGCTGCAGTTTCAAGCTCAAGTTTCAGCCAGCAATCTGAACTGCGAAGTTTCCGCGTACATTTGCACTTGAGTCATTGTTGTGCCCACGCCAAATCAGCTGCAGGTTTTGACCTTGTCTTCATGACCAGAATTACTCATGACTCTTTTGCTTACACAAAACTTGAGTCATGGGCGCCAGTCGTACCTTGGAATGTAACATTGGGGGTAGCACTGTCAACTGCAAGTCGACATACGGGCTGAAGCAGAACCTGGCACCATGCAAAGTCAGCGATTATGAGCTCATTCACAAGTAAGACATGGACACTGGGCAATTCGCGGCTGTGGAAACCACCCACCCAATTAATTATCGAATCCGTTGCTTCCTTCAATTCAGATCCCAGAGAACATCACTCATCCAAAACCCTCCGAACTGCAACTGTTCTCACCCCATGTTGGAAATCAGTCCTGTGTAAAGCTTGAGAGGAACAGCCCTCGTTTGGTCATAACATTGAGGAAATCGACGGATTCAAAAGACTGCACTCACCAGAACATGTTCATGAGAAAACTGGAGTTGATGGTGTGGGTGGATATGCCCCAAAAAAGGCTGGCGCGCAGTGCAACTGGCACCACAGGCAGGTCGCTGGCAAACCTCATGAAGCCTTTGTTGAACTTCATCATCCCAGTGCCGTTGGTCATGCCACCCTCTGGATGGGGCACAAGCTCTAATAAGTCGCTTCCTCCTATTTTCTACATGCACTGTATCTTGATTGGACATTGTCCAAAGCAACAGTGTACTCTTTTTGCGTTTCATTTTGACAAGACGCAGTCCAAACCAACAGTGTACTTGGTGCTTTGGAGGGAGAGGTGTGTATGGAATACACAAGGATAGGAACAGAAGAAATCAGGGGGATTGCACGGAGATGAGGCTGCGTAATCTTTGCATTGATTCTTCGCAAGTATGCAAGTGCATGCAAGGGGGAAGGCGAGAACCTGGGAAGAGATGGATTGATTTGTCGTCGCCGCTCTCATTCAGCTGATCATAGGAGGCCACAGATGCATGCCTGAAGTCTATCCTGTGGTTTTTGGTCTGCGAACATACATAGGAACCCTTTGGCTGGTGAACGGTTTGAAAGCCATTGGTACTGAGTATTGGAACATGACTGCTCCCAGGGATCTCTGTGTGACACTGCTGAATCCATTTCAGAATGAGCCAGACATGGAGTGAGGCCATATGATTTACCGATGTTGCTTTGACTTCAGAATATCGCCATTCTCTTGGGGAAGTTAACAATTGGCAGAGGCTGCCAAGATGGACACAGTGGATACACTATCAATATGGACCAGCACACAGCCGACAGAGGATATTCAGACGTCTCTCATTGACTTGGGCAGTAGGCTGGGCACGAATCCATTGTACCTAAAAGACATTTTTCAGATTGAGAGGGGAGAAAAGGGGCAAGCAAGCAAGCAAGCAAGCAAGCAAGCAAGCAAGCAAGCAAGCAAGCAAGCAAGCAAGCAAGCAGGAGGCAGGACCTTGGAGATCTTCTCTGGGAGACCTGACGAGATGAGGTGCACTGTCCTTTCAGGCAGGCGGTAGAGGGCCATCATGTCCCCGGTGGTGCAATGATTGCTGACCAGCACGTGCCTCTCCCTGGGGATGCGCTCCTTGTGCAGCCAGGTGACTCGCACCCCCAGCACTGCCTGTAGTGCTGCATTGGCATGCATGCAATCAGCTCTTGTCTGACCAGTGCTTGCTCCTATCAACATCAGCATGACTAGCTGCCTCAAGCTCTATATATTGCTACATCCCCATTCCCCGTCAGGCTTTGTGCTGCAGCCACGGCTGTGACAGCTCAAGCTTGATCGCATCGTCAAGATATTCTCTGTGAATCTCCCTTTCCTGTAACTTCCTACTCTCATGCTGGAAGGTGCTGAGACATCATTTTTGGAACACCTCATCCGATCAGCCTCTAATGAGTGAGAGCACAAACACAAACCTGCAATGCTGGCATCATTGTTGGTGAGCCAGGCCTTGTCGGCAAGCAGCAGCACTACCCACAGCAAGCACCGCACAGCAGCGATCACCACACCTGCATGCAACTGTTTTGGGTGCAAAGAACAGCTAGAGCTTCATTGGATTGGCAAAGACTTGGCATAGGCTCTGTGCCTGTGTGTGGCAATAACACCATAAAGTCTGTGCCGATCAAAGCGCAAATATGGTCATGTGCTGTGCGCTGGCAGGAACAGTGGCTCACCGAACGGCAGATACAGGTAGAACAGCGCCCCGGGCTGCTGGATGTGGTGAAGTGGGAACAGTGCAAGCACTTCAGGGCTGACATTGCCCTGCTTGCCCGGAACCGCCTGCGGCTCCTGGTGAATGGAAACCTGTTCAGCTTTCAGCCTTGCAAATTCTCAGATCTTCATCTTGAAGCAGCAGGTTGGTTCTGCAGGGTACCTTCGGACTTGTGGAAGTCAACGCATCCTTCTCTGCGAGACTTGACCTCGGGTTGCTCCTTTGTGGATCCTCTACTGACACAGAAGACCTCACAAGCAGAGATTCCCGTGCGTGACTGCACCGCTCTCGATACGGCTTGAAGCAGCCTTTGGGATGAAGTAATTTTGGCCTAAGTAGCTCTGATTTGAGCAAAGGAAGAGGCCCTTTGATGTGCATGCCACTACTCAGTCGTCAAACGCAGAATATTTGATATCTTTACGATATGACCGTACTACATGAAGGGATAATTCGCATAGCAGGCGTAGCATCACTTCATATCAGGACGAGGTGATGACAAGGTCTCCCCTCCAGTTTTGACAACCTTGGAAGAAGGCCACAGCAAACCGGTGGGAGCGCTGCCCATTCGAGCTTCTCAATATAAGCATCCATCACTAAAATTGCTCGACTGGTATAGCATCCGCTCACAGGTGAGTATCCGTTATGAGCGTCCTCTGATTCAAGTAGCACGGGACGCATTCCAAATCTTGTTCTCGCTGAGTCTCGGCTGAAATTTCAAAATGCGACGAGAATCACAGTACCTGGCACTCTGTGGGCTGTCTGATGGGGTGGCTCATGCAAATGCCTGACGGTTTTGTCGGTGGGCAGACTGGAAGTTGATCTGCTGAAGGCCTGCAAACATCATTTCCAGTGAGACGTATCTCAAGTGTCTGTTTGGGCTGCTCAGGTGCCAGTCAGCCCACCAAGCTCACCGAAACCCCCTAGGAAGGTGGACATGGCAGACCCTGGCCTCAGGAGCTACTTGTACACAGAGGCTGAGCGTTCCATGCAGGAACTGGTGAACAAGGGTGCAATTAGCCCAGGTGATACCTGCTGGCTCCTCCTCACCACCCATGAAAACCTTGGCATTGCTGCAGCTCACGACTTGGATGTGTCTTTTGGGGTGTATGCAGCTTGCTATCCCACAAGGCTTTCGATGATAATCCCAAAGCAGAATCTGCTCAGAGGCGGCTGTGCACAGGCTGAAATGCGTGCACATCATGTCTGAACCTGGTGTCTTCATGCAGGTGGTCATGCGGAGATCATGAAGATTCTGAGGAGCGAGCAGGGGGGAGGCCAGCAGATGGGGTACCCTGGCCCGTACCCGGCACAGCCTGTGGGATACCAGAACTACCCCAACCAGACGCAGTATCAGCCCTACCCAGTGCAGCAGGTTGGTACCCCACAGTTGTCCTTTGCCTGTTCACAATTAACCCCTCCGCACCCCTTTGATGGAGGGAAAATTGTGATTGCTCAGCTCTTTCATTTCTGCCATAGAATTTCATCAGGTCTTGCCCGAAGACCCTGGACAATCAGCTGTAAGATCTTGGCCTCAATTTCATCATGACAGCTTGTGAACTCACGAAATATAATGATTGCATGTGGATGCCTTTGCAGGCTCCCCCTCCACAGCAGCAGGCACCCCCGCCCCAGGCTGCCGCACCGCAGCATGATAATCCTCCCCCTGAGAAGCACCATTCCCAAATGGGAGCCTTTTCTAAGAGGATGGGAAACAATGTAGTCAATGGAATGTCATCCGGGTTTGGATTGACACTCGGCTCGGATGTTGCAAACAGCCTGTGGCACAAAGTCACCTGAAGTTTCCCATTTCCCTGAATTGGCATGCATGAGCTTGATGAGCTTCTTTGGAGCATGTCACACATCAGCTGCTCCTTATATATTGATTGGCATACAGGCATGGCGATGGCGATGCAACTGTGCAATTTATTGAAACGATCTCTAAACCTACTATTTAATTTGAATAACAGAGAATCCCTGTGGCAGTAGGATGAATTGTAGAATGTTAAGTAGACTTTCTAGACAGCCGCTTCCTCTGAAAGCATGGAGATGGCATGACCAGGTTGTTTGCTGTCAACATGCCTATGTGGTAAGACTCAGAATATTGATCTGCTGCCCTTCAATGATAGGAAGTCCTTCGTATAAATCAAGACTGTGTGTGGGCTTGTCATCATATCACTCGCCTTCTAGTCTTGGTGAAGCAAAGAAGCACTTGTGATCCAAATTATGTCCACAATACAAAAGCTTTCTGCAGTTGCAGATCAAAGTTTAGTAGATAATATGGTACATCTGGACATGCTCTAAAAGCAGCATGATCTGGAGCTCAGAAGTCCTCTGTACAGGAAGAGATCAAATCCAAACTCTTACATCAATCTGCTTTTGATCCAATCCTTATCTGTACTATAATCTCCACCATCAGTACCTTGCACAGGTATTCTGGAGGAGACAAAAGCAGGGGCACCTCATCACGACGAAAGTTTGGTTCAGATCGCACCGAGATCATTTCTCAGCACCAGTGCCTTACTGACCAAAGATGATCAAGACTGATGAATGCTTAGGTGGCTTACACACACTGTGAAAGCGATCAGAATCACAAAAGGCAATCTGCTCAGTGAAGATTATGAAGCCCTGTGCTTACATATAAAACTGGAATGCTTAATGATCACATATGGGGTTGCAATCCTCAATCATAAGTAATGGTAACATGTGGAGCTCAAGAGCAATCCTATCGGGCAGCCCACCGTTGTGGGGGTCCCTCACGCCTCTCAGTCACCTCAACGGCATCCCCTACCTTCAGTACCCCTTGCTGAGCGGCCAGAATGTACCAGCCTGCGATGGCAAGCATCATGGGTGGGCCCTTCAATCGCAACAGATATTCAGGACACACCAATCCCCTCATGATCAATATGTAAAGGCCACAGATACAGCTCCAAGGGTACAGAAATTGGCTGCCACAGAAATCCAAGCATTGCTCAGCATTGCTTGCATGTCTTATAGCACAAGAGGATTAAGAGATGGGCAGAGAATTGTGGACATGAAGTTGCCCTTTGACACTCCTCAGTCAGCAAGATGACCAGAGCGGTGAGTGGGCCCACCAAAGAAGACAGCATGTTTCCAGGAGGGATCGGCATTCCAACCCAGCAGGCTGCCTTTTCTGAAGGCTTCCAAGGTTTTCAGAGGTTCCATGTCCTTTGAGCGCTCTGCGGTCACCTGACTTGTGGTGGTCACCTTCAAGCAAAAAGTGAATACCTTTCAACCACTGCCCAAATTTTCCTTGTTTAAGATAGGCAGCCTCGAAAACCTTTGCAACTGAATGATTGAGCAGGAAATGGCTGCCCGTACCATGAGGATACCTCTCAATGCCAAGCTCGTGTAGAAATACAATTGCGCTCTTCTCGCATTGCAATCATGGTTCTGCCGGACACATGCAATCCATGTGGAGAAAAGCTTGGGCTTCAAATGGCTACAAGTCGCTCTTCAGCCCCAAGACACAGCACATACAAACACATGTATCCGTAAGAGTGACTCACCGCGCAACGGCCATTGGGCGAGCTTGTTGTGAAGTCACATTGTCCCAGGCGCAGCTTTTGGAACGTGTCTTCTTCCCATGCCTCAGCCCCACTCACCTGAATCCACATAGACTTTACTCCAAGCAAGGAAGGAAAACATGACCATTAAATTGTGATGCATATGATGGCCAGTAAAACATCAACTTACGCTTCAGCTTACAGGCCAATTAGATATTCCAAGTAGAACATAGTGTGCCTGTGTGCTGGCTTAAATGCTTTCAGGTTTTGCCATTCTCGCTGCGAATCACCTTTGGCCTTGTGTTTCCTTTCCAAATGATCAGAGTAAAGGAGGTCACCACAATGTTTGGACGGAAGCGATTCATGGGGATTTCCTCTGGGCACTTGCTATTGAGGTCAGCCAAGCTTGCCTGCAACAATATTACTCGTCTTTCTGTCCACTGATGACCGCTGAACTTGCTTGATAATTCAGATGGCTAAAACAGCATGGATGTTGTGGGTGGGTAGGATGCAGACCTCATTTGTCAGAAGGAAGGGCATCTTGTCCGTGAAACCGGTCTCAGAGCCGGCTGGAGCAAAAGCAGGGTTGAGAGCCCTGCGGCTTGGGTCGGACTCTGGGGTTCCCTCTCCAGGACTCCCTGCGGATGTTGTTCATGATTTTGTGGCAATCAGAGGATCCTTGGTATGCATCCCTGAACAACAGAAAAGGTTCTGCCGCAATTAGGCATGCGTTCCAAAATTTCCGTTCTGTGAATGGCGATAGCGTTTCAACAATGCGTTTCTGCTTTAAACTAGCGCCAATTCATAAACACCGCCGCAAAAACCTCTTTGAGCAGTATCAAATTCAGAAGACTGCAATTCCCAACTTGGCTCCGACTTTGCATCTGAATATCCTTCACTGCAAAATGGAAGCTCACTTCAGCTGGAGATTTGCAAACAATTGGGGGCAGTGGGAGAGGGCAAACCAACAATAATTGACCAGCGGAGACCAATGAAATCACGACATGTGTGTTCAGGCCTGACCTATTCCACAATATGCAGTCGTGCTCAGGTTTGCACGACTCAAATTTGCTTGAGTACAGATAGAGCGGGGACCTGCGTATCTCAGAAGGCGGACTTTGTGGCCCAGGAACGCTGAGAGGTAATTGGCTGCATGGTCGCCCTCGTCCAGCGCCTCACCCTCCCAGTTCCACACACTGCACTTCCTGCGCTTGAGGTCGCCACCTGTTTGCAGGGGCACCTGCCCAAGGAAACTGCAATTAGAACAAGCTTTTATGACCGACATGCCCAACTTTAAAGGTCACATTTATCACCTCACCTCAGTAAGGTGGAAGTAAAAGGCTTTAAAGATGGCAAGGCGTGCCTTGAGCTCGTCCTGTCCCGGGACTTGCAGTGCGAGATGGCCCGGCGACTCTCCAGGGCTGTCAAGGAGAGCTGCTGATGGCAAGGCTGTCTGAATCAATGCCATCCTGTGCACACACGCGGTGCCTCTTCCTACTGGGGGTTCTGGGAGGTTTGACTGATGGGAGACAAAAATCAAATTTGTGGCATTTGCACAGTAAATACTTTAATACCGTGATGGAGCGGCTTACTTCGGGTCTGATCTTTGCGTCTCGAATTTGCCATTCGTCTCCTGAACGATCACCCAGCGCCTGTCGAAGGCAAATCCAGTCTCCCAAATCTTCACGCTGCCACACGCAATCCCCTTGCAGCTTTTCACAGGGTAGATGTGCAGTCCACTGATCTTCACCATTTCGGCTGATGTTCATATACTGCTGCACAATTGCAAAGCGTGTTGAAATTCGGGTAGACTCATTTTTAGGGTTTTACTCAAAATGTTCCCAGAGGAAATGCGAAATGAAACGGCAAATCAACGGCAAGATGCGATCCAAGCAGGCGAGGATGGCGGCCTCTCATTGGGAGATCCTTCTTGAGGACCTCTATTTGAGGGTGTTGGACTCCTTCGACGACAAAGTGACGAGTTTTTCGAGCAGATTCCTAGAGGGAGAGTATTGTTGGAGAAACAAACAAAAAAACAGCGCTCATGCGAACTACTACGGCTTCGAGACGCCAGGCAAGACCAGACAAGGTTGCACTGTTCGTAACATCGACGTAGTTCGAATTCTGTGCGCGCAGAGTGAGGTCCACTGTGCTGATCTGCAAGCGATGGTCCACGATGTGCCTGGAGAATCCCCCACAGCGCGCAGAGATGGACATCGAGCTGCAGAACACCACAGCAACGGGCTACCTCACCTGGCTTGCACAGTCTTCCAGGCGCGCAGAGAAGCTGAGCATCACCATTGCGAACGCCCAACCCTCACAGGGTACCCCCTGCTGCCCGAGCAGAGCCTAAGCAGCCTCTTGACCAAGCAGTCCTCCGGCAGCCCCTTGCTGCAGACACTGGCCATCGTTGGTCCACACTACCTGGAAGATTTCAAATTCCAGGAGGATCTCCAATATGTGAAGCAAGGCTACACATGGGACCATTGGGCGGGGTCGTTGCGGCTGCTGAGACAGGTGGAGCACATGTTCCTGGAAGTGGAATTCGTCCTACGCTGGAAGTGGCGGGTCTTCATGACGGCGAGAACCTCCAAGTCAGGCCTGTGCCTCAAGACTTCTTCGCGGGCATGAATTAGAAGGTGACCCTCTATTAATAATTGCTTTCATCGGCTGAAAATTTGCATGCTTGGGCAAGTGTGAGATCATATTCAGAGGAGACCGAGAGGCTTAGAGATGGCAGGATGCGATTTGCAGTAGAGCAGTGCACTCTTCGAGGGTCAAGTTGGGTCTAGAAGTATTGCTGTGTAGATCTGTCACGACAAGAAAGATTCGCTGATTAATGCCCGTGCATGCATGCACATATACTCCTCTTTGATCCTTAGCAGTCTGCTTGCCCAATTTCTCCAAATCTTGTTGTTAATGCCGGCAACCCTCCTGATGGAAATTTCACTGTCTGCAGTCACTGTCCTTGGAGATAATCGAGCGCGGTGAAGATTGGCAGCCGCACACAGAGGCACTGGAAAGGTCTCTGCGGGCCTTGACAGGGCTGACATTCTTGAAGCTCGACTACATGTGGCTACCTGCAAATCGCGGGATCACGTCTTGGGATGCGGAAGCTATTCCAAAGGCCATTGCAGGCTTGACGGAGCTGAGGTGCCGGCTCCACTCCCTGTGGCCAAGAATTAGGCTGCCACAGATTGTGTGATCTGTCAGTGAGAAGGATGAGCTGAATTGGCAGGCACGCCATCATACGAAGAATAGGGGGAAAGCCGTGCTCATATTTATTGCTCTTCATCTGCAATGAGCAGCAGTAATATTTAAGTGCATGGCAAACCGTTCAGTGACTGTTCATCCCACCATGCAGGTCCTTGCACTACACAACCACAAACAACTTGGACATCCTCGTGACGCCTGGAATGTCAAAGTTGACCAAGCTGTCCGCAACTCACCTCTCGGGTCCTCTGGGTGGCTACGAGGCGATCGGGACCTTCAAGTTCCCTGACCTCAAGCAGCTGGGCTTGAACTTCAACGGCACCTACCAAGACCCGCGATTGCCATTTCTGGTCCTGCCCCTGTTCAGCAGAAGCGCCCTCTCCGGCCTGACAAGATTGGAGATAGGCTTAGACGCAGGGTTCAGACAGGTAGATGCTCTGTCTTGGCATTTGACATTTCACGTAGAGAGCGTGTGCGAAGGAACCTCGATGTTTTGAGCAGTTTCGCTGTCCACCACTTCGTCATTGTTCAAGAGGAAGAGAGACACTGCAAGAGCATATATTCCCTTATACAGCACATACTGTTCGTGGTGGCAACTGCGGCTGACAGTGCAGGCGCACCTGCTCTACTTACTTCCAGAGGCTGTACTTCAACACCTCACAGGACTCGAGCACCTTGCCCTTCGGGGCTTCACCCGGGTGGACGGAGGTCATTTCCCGGTAGCTGTGGCCAGGGCCACCCCCTACCTGACTCACCTGGACTTGAGCGGGAACGGCTTTGACAGCATTCCCACTGCAATTATGGGCCTTAAGAGGCTGCAGTGCCTCAACATCTCCAGGTGCACGTTGCAAACTGGGCAACAGTGCTTGGCTATGCTGAAGTCGCTGCCAAAGCTATGCTTCCTGGATTTCAGGAAGCAGGCATGGTTTCCAGGCTCAGGTGATTACCCTATAGATTTGCGTTATACTTGGGATCGCCAGTCCAGGGCGGTGATCAAAAGCTTCCAAGTGGAGTTGCCAGAGCTTTATGTGGAAGTTGGTCCTGCCGAAAGGGACCTTCTGTCCCTCCTCAAGCAGCCTGGAAGGTCTGGGGCTGCATCCCTACCCCAAAGTAGGGGGGTACTAGCCGTGGAGCGCATTTACGACGAGGAGGCCCAGGGGTAGGGTTCGTTCAAGGCAACCACGGATTACGTGTGAGTAGAGATGGCGCCCTAGGAATAAGTGCAGTTTTGCGATGTCATTCTACACTGGAAATATTCCTTGTGCACTCATCTGGCGTCCACATCTGACAAAATAGTAACTTATTTGGATTGGAGTGGAGAAGATTGAAACGCTGGAGTTATCTAGGAAGTGCTTGTTACATTCATGATCTGCCTGTGATGTGAGGAAGGTATTGAGGGGGCTCACCGTTGATGCAACAATGTCCTGCCTAGTGTTTGCTCTCCTGATGTCAATACATTATATGGCTAGTGCCAGGGAGTGGGCAGGCAAATATGGTTTCAATGCACATTAGTTCTTGCCGCAAGCTGTCTGAGAATCTGGGGAGAAGGTATGCTTTATTGCGTTGCCTACAACTAAGGGCCCCTATGCAAGTACTTAGTATATTTATGCAGGACTGTCTGGAACGAGTCCTAGTACTGGATGGGCACAACTGTGATACCAAGCCAATAAGGCTGAACTCCAATAGTGCATCAAAGATGCACTCAATCTCAAGCAGCCCATTGTTGTGGAGGCCCTGATCTAGTTTTGGCGACCTCCACAGAGTCTCCCACACTGAGCACACCTTGCTGAGCAGCGATGTAGTACCAACCTGCCATCATACAAGCCAAACGTTAGACGGTACCAGTGATTTGCCATCTACAATCCCCATTTTATTGCTTGCATGACTACAACTACAATTTTGCTTGCAAAATGTCTCAGACATACACCCACACTGAATTGAGCCGCAGTGACTGTGCCCCTGAAGCCTGTTAGTGGACAAAAATATACCTGGCACGCCACAAACCCATTACAAGCCAAATGAAACGAATGTACAGGGTAAAATTTTCCTTGCTTTCAGGGCGCATCGATATGGTTCTTCAAAGCGATTTGGGTACATTCTTGAACGCTTAAAGTCACACAGAAGGCTCTCATCTCGCAAGGCACGGGAGTGTTTGTGGCATCTTGATGCCGTGCTCTCCATTTGCGCCCCAATTTTTACATTGTGTGGCATCAGGGACTTGAGAAGACCTCTAGTCCAAGGAAAAGAGCCTCACCAAAGAACACCAGGCTTTTCCACGTGCGGTCAGCGTCCCACCCCAGCTGTGAGCCTTTCCTGCCCATGTCTCCCAAGGTCTTCAGCGGCTCCATGTTGGCTGACCTGGCTGCAGTCTTCTGATTTACAGTGGTCACCTGCAGGGAGCCTTGCTTTGCAAATGTAATTGGGACGTTGCACAACAACTTTCCCTTCCAGAGAACTCTTGAAGCCTCTGGCATGCTGATATCCTGCTGCGGGGACTCTGATCTAGTATCCTGAGTGAGCCCTTTCTCCAACACACAGACCATTGAACATCACCAGTCTGCTGCCCCTGAGCCAACAAAACGCATTTTTTATTGTGCAGTTCATGTTCACATCAAGACTGCCTGTTGATAAATTTCAGGTCTGTGTCACCCTCCCCATTCTGACCCCAAATGTCTCTGAGCTTTTGGGATTGGAGGCCATGTCAAAGCATCCTAGAGGAGCAATCTTGAAGCGCACTGTGCAACGCCCAGTTGGCATCGTTGCAGTGAAGTCATACTCCCCCAAGCGTAGCTTTTGCCAGGAGTCTTCCTCCCATGCCTCTGCGCCTTTGATCTGCAGATAATGATGCAAGCTTTCCTCGGCAAATTGGCCCTGACTCATGGTTGTACCGCATGATTTGTGTCCCACATTGTCCCGAAGTGCAATCCAGGCTTGCACAAGCAATTGCATGTGCACCTTCAATATGTCTATGCAGAGCTTCAGGGAGGAGTCTGAACATGACAGTGCCAGAAACTCTGTAAATATCTTGCATTGAAATACGGCATGCTTGGCTCAGATTCAATTTGCCGCTTGCAGCCTCCCTTGAATATCATGAATGACTCACCACAATGTTGGCGCGGAAGCGATTCATTGCTATTTCTTCTGGACACCTGGAGTTCAAGTCCGCCAAGCTTGACCTACACACAAGAAAACTGCCCACTGGAGACTACCGACTTATCACTCTTTAGAAAGCAACACTTGAGGAATACGGCAAGAACACCAGCACCCCCTCAATGCTTTTCATATCTACGTGTCTGGTCGATAAGCTTCTCATTACAGGCAGAGGCAAAGGGTACTGCCATACATTGTTGACCGCTTAGAAAAAGTCCATGATAAGAAACGACAACATATAAAAGGTTTACCTTTCATGTCCCATGTGCTGAATGATTAGATAATCCTTTGCACTTGTCATCCGAGTCATAACACTAACTTCCATTCACTTTGAAAGATAACAAAAAAGCATGGTAGGGGAGGGCTTCACTCGTTTGTCAGCAGGTAGGGCATGGCATCGGTGAACATCGTCTCAGTGCCAGAGGGAGCAAAATCAGGGCTGAGTGGGCGCCGGGCGGCATTGCTCTCTGGGCTACCTTGCCCAGATTCACCTACAGCATTCGGCTGTAGTGGCCCACAGGAAAGGGCGAGGGCAGGGGGAGGTGAGAATATCGCTCTGGGATATGAGATGTATCCTTACGACTCCTGCTTTTCTGGCAACCCATATTTATTACATGCCTTCCCAAACACCCAGCCAGACTGGCTGCCCACCCTAGGACAATTTGTGGTCTATGGTGATAGATTTCTGTCCGCAGCATGATCCTGATCCCTCTTACACACTCCGCACCCCATTTGCTGCCTCAGCTGCAACACAAGAGATCTACCTGCGTAGGCCATGAGTCGCACTTTGTGCCCCATGTAATCCGAGAGGTACTCCGCTGCCAGATCGCCCTCATCCAGCGCCACTCCCGTCCATTCCCACACGTTTGTGAGCTTGGTCTGCAGACTGCTGTTTGATTGCAGGGGCACCTGCGTCCACAAATCGCAATCTCTTCTCTATTCGTAACATGACAGGAAATAGGCTGAATTTAGGCTCTCAGGGGATTCCAACAGTGGTTGAGAGTAAAACGTTCAAATATGTCATGCAGAAATGAGTGATGTGCATTGCAATCTCTGCTATCACTTGAATCCTGCAGGGTGAGTCATTTTACATAAAAGAACATGCAGTTGTGTTGCAGTGCGCGGAGAATAGGGATGCTTGCCTTGAACTCTTCTTGCCCAGGTACTTTGAGAGCGAGGTGGCCCGATGACTGCCTTGACTCATCCAGGAGGGCCTCTGGGGGCATGGCTGTCTCGATCAATGCCATCCTTCGAACAAACGCTCTCGTTCGGCATGCCAGAACTGACCGATAGCTTTGTCGTGCGCGAATACCTTTGAAGACAAAGCTTACTTGGGGTCCTGTCTTTGACTCTCGAACTTTCCGTTCTTTTCTCTGACGATGACCCAGTTTCTGTCGAATGCAAAGCCAGTGCTCCACATCCTGGCCTTTTCGCACTGCAAGCCCTTGCATCCTTTGACCGGAAAGACATTCAACCCACTGATGAGTGCCATGTTCAGCTGTAGAATGAATATCTGCACTTGAACATCTGCAAATCTTGTGTCATGTTACTGACCAGCCCTCTTGGGTTTAGGGTGCAGATTTTTTCAAATGCATTTGGCAGTTTATTGTCTTCTGCAATTTTGCTTCCAGTAAGGAAATTCCATTATGACCTCAAAAATTGTCCTCCTAATTCTTGGATCCACAATCTCTACAGCTTACAGCAACATCTCTGGTGCGCACCAAACTTGACTTCCTGATCCCCTGAGAGTAGCCATCTGCCAACATAGCAAGAAAGCATATTTCAAGCAGGACAGAACTGCAATGCCAACGCCCCTTAACATGTCCCACACATCAAAAGCTGCATATCACAATCAGCATGAGCGATGTCCAGAATGTGTTCTTTTTCCTGCATGTTACTCCATTGTCATGAAAATTTTCACATTATTAATGCTCCCAGTCCAAAGGATTTACATTACGACATCTAAATCCTAGAGGACAGGATCACATCACAATTCCCCTCTGGGCGGTACCCACTTGCACATCAAGCTCTGGAAACTTTTCTCGAAAGCTGTTCATCATCTCTCTGGAATTGTCGCCCCATGTATAATAAGGGTTATGAGATGGTAGACAATCCTCAGGCCATTCCTCCTTTCTCATCTCCAGAGTGCGTAGCTTAGAAAGTGACGCCAGAACAGCCAAGCACTGCTGCCCAAGTTGCAGCGGGCACTGCGAGAGCTTGAGGCACTGCAGTCTCTCAAGTCCCATGATTGCGGTGGGAATGCTCCGAAATTTGTTCTCGCTCAAGTCCAGGTATGTTAGGTACGGGGTGATTCTTGCCAGGGGTTCCTCCAAAACCAATGGGGCAACGCCCATACCTGAACTTTATGCCAAGGTGCACAAGTCCTGTCAAACGTCGAAGAGCAGCCTCTGGAAGTAGGTACGGTAGGTCCGTCTGCATCGTAAGTCGAGTTTGCCCATCTGGAGCATGCGATTGAAGGATTTAACACACACGCATTGTGTGTTTCTGAGGAAGAAGCAGTTCACTACCTTTCACACATATGAGCTTCCATCTTTTTTCTCCCTGAACGATGGAGAAGTGGCCAATGGATGTTGGCATTGCTCAAAACACCATTGAACGCGCTCTCTGTGTCAATTGCCAAAGGCCAAGGCAGGGGCATCTACCTGTCTGAAGTGCACGAATGAGTCTATTTCTAGCTTGGTCAGGCTGGTGAAGCTGCCTGTGTTGAAAAGGGGCAAAACGGATCTGGCAAATGCTGGTCCCCATAAGTGTTATCAAAGTACAAGACCAGCTGCCAGAGATCAGGGGCCATGAAATTTCCGATTGCCTCGTAGCCGCGCAGAGGGCCCGACAAGTGAATGGCAGACAGCTTGGTCAGCTTCTACAAATCAGGCGTCACAAAGATGTTCATCTCGCTGGAATAGTGCAGGTACCTGCAAGATGGGAGGCACAATTACTCAACAATGGCGCTCCGATGCCTGGTAGTGGCTGAGGAGTGTTTGCTTGCAGGTTTTCGAGCACAGATTTTTACCCTTCAATTCATCTTGCCATACGCCCGCCAATTTAGCTCATCGTCCTTACATACACTTTCCTCCATCAACGGCAGCCAAATTAAGAAAAAAAACAAAGGAGCGGAGCTGGCACCTCAGCTCTGTCATGAGTGCAATAGCCTTTGTGATCGCATCTGACTCCAATACGATGCCACCATTTGCAGACCTCCACATGTAGTTCAGCTTCAAGCATGTCAGCCTTGTCAAGGCCAGCAAAGAGTTCTCCATTGCCCTTGTGTGGGGCTGCTGAACCCCACCACGCTCAATAACTTCCAAGGACAGCGACTGCAGGTAAAGATAATTCAGTTTTGTCTCAAGAGGAATTGCCGATTTGACCGATGAGGAATGAAGCAGTGGGTAAGTTGAATGCTTATGGGTGCAATCACAGGTACAGGATGCACATTTTACAACTCTCTCTATTATGACAGAAAGTTACAAAGCAAGATCTGCATCCAGACCCGGCTTGACCCTTCACCATGAATGCTGCTCTTCTGTAAATCGTATCCTGCCGACTCAGGGCTTCTCGCATCCCATGAAACATGCTCTCGTGCTCAACCAAGCCTCAGGCATGCTAATCTCCAGCAAACAGAAGCAGTAGAAGATCACCTTCAAATTCATGCCTGTGAAGAAGTCCTGAGGCACCGGGCTGACTTGGAGTTCCTCTCTGACCGGAACAAACTCCACCTCCAGTACGAGGTGCTCCACCTGACTCAACAGATGCAAGGACCCTGCCCAATAGTCCCATGTGTACCCTTGTCTTACATATTCGAGATCCCCTGGAAATTTGAAGTTTCCTTCGTCGTGTGGTCCCTTAATAGCCAGTGTCCGCAGCAGGGGGCTGCAGGCAGACAGCTGGCCAAGGAGGGAATTCAGACTCTCCTGGGGCAGCAGGGGGTATCCCTTCTCCTGGGGCATGGGCTTTCTTCATGGTGATGCCAAGCATCTCAGCGCGCCTGGAGGACTGCGCTAGCCAGGTGAGGTAGCCTGGTGCTGTTGTGTTTTGCAGCAGGAAGGCCATCTCTGCCCGCTTTGGTGGATTCTCCAGGCACATAGCTGACCATCGCTTGCAGACGAGCACCGTATACTTCACCCTGCGCACACAGCCTCAGATGATTTTTGAAGAAACGCAACCTTGCCTGGATTTGCCTTGCGTCTCGGAGCTACATTCTTCCAGCAGATAAGTTTCAAGCGGATCTTGAGGCCTCTCGAGTCATGAGCTCGGATGTATAGGGCGCTTGCGCGAAATTTACCGGTCCCAGATTTACCTCTCTTTGTAGTCGAAGCAGTCCAGTATCCTCAAGAAGAGGTCTTCAAGGAGATTGTCCCAGTGAGAGGTCGCCATTCTCAAATGCGCAGATACCTGTGGCAATTCTTGCAAATTTTCCACAGCAAGGTCTACTAGGCCCTAAACCCGACAAGCACTTAAAAAAAAGCAAGACATGCTGAAGCAAGTCATGCATTGAATTTTATTTTCTGGTTGTACTGTTCACCTCACATTGTTATAGGTGTGATGCCAGGTGGGTGAGCCTGACAGACCTGCTCACCAAAAGCTTCATACATTCAACAGTGTACGTATCATTCAGACTTTGTTCGGAGACATTTCTGGATCTACAGCTTTCAAAGAAAACCATCTTCCTGCATGCCACTTTGGGGTTGCATAGATACTGTAACCTGACTGCAGTTGCCAAAATAACCTGGGTTCAAAATAACCTTAATCGTCATTGCGTTCCCTGTCTGCCTACCCAGTGTTTCATTTCTTCCTTCAAGGCACCTGCGCCCTAAGCAAGCCCTTTCCTCAAAACAGGACAAGCAACAAAATCAGCAGCAACTATGACCAGATGTCCCTGATATAGCGCCCCTCCTTGATCATCGCGGCCAGGTGGGCAGCTGCATCGGCGGCTGCCAGTCCGCCATGGGACTCCAAAATTGCAAGAAGCGCAGAATGCACGTCCTTGGCCATGTTTGCTCCATCCCCACACACAAAGATGTGGGCCTCACTGTCGAGCAGCAGAGGGCAGAGCTGCTCCCCCTGCAAAAGCCAAAGGGATTCAGGGGCACTGTATTCGGACTACCCAGATGTGATGTATTATAAGGGGCTGATGGTGCAAGCCTTGGATCCATGTCAGTGTCTCCCGTAATTAGTAAAGCAAGCACCAGTTCCTGCGACAAGCCTCTGTTTTCAATGAGTACAAGCACATCGCTTGTGTAGGAATATGAAGGCTCCAAAATTCTTGCAATGGCAGCTACGACCAAGATTGATAAAGTGGAGTAAGCTTCTCCTTGCAAATGCAATCTCAGAAGCAGGGAAAGGAGAAGAAGCCGTTGTAGCTGTCCCACAATCTATATGGGAAAGAAACACGCCTGGGCACGCATGAGGTGTTGCACGTACTCCTTCTCCAGCCCCGCTCGCGAGAAGGCCACCTCCAGGCGAGTCAGGGTGCCATCATGCTGAGCAGCCTCCAGCTCCTCCCGGTACAGGAAGTCTTCCTCAGCCCGTCTGCACCCGAAGTAGAGCACCGCCGGTCCAACCTGCTCCCCTCCGTTTCTCTTCGTGAGTTGTCGCCTGCATAGTTTCACAATTTGTGCACTTGGGGAGCCAAGTGATCATTGATTTGCAAACAGAGGGGGGACAAACTGCACGGAAGCAATTTCTCCTACAAAAGTCAGATTCAACAAACAGATAGACTCCAGCTCCATGAAGCTACTGACATTCACTCTGCGAGACCACTGGGAAAATTGGAGAGGACTTCATCATTGATGTCTGCCTCCCAGGTATCCCAAAGCCTTGCCAGATTATGCGCAAGCCTTTTCCCCTCTCCTGAAGGTACTCATTGCCTTTCCAGTTAGATGGAAAGCGGGGAAAGACAACTTTGCAAAGGATTGACTGCCATGTCAGGTACCAAGAGGCAAGGTTCTTTCAATGCATGCAGGGCTCTGGTGCGATACCTGTGCTGGATGAACCCCCTGAAGGGCGCCACCCCTGTACCCGGCCCCACCATCACCATGGGAGCCGCCAGACCTTTGGGGTGGCCGAACGAGCCGCCCTTTCGCAGGTGCACAGGCACCCTGATGGGGGCGGATGTGGCGGATCCCAGCAGCAGCGGTTCGACCTGCCTCTCCAGCCAACCTGCAAAGCCAGCTCAAATGCAGCCCTCGCAATGCTGGCTGAGTGGTGTCATGACCCTGTAGGAAAGCAATGGTG
Source organism: Chloroidium sp. JM (assembly GCA_004335615.1). Classification (NCBI taxonomy): domain Eukaryota; kingdom Viridiplantae; phylum Chlorophyta; class Trebouxiophyceae; order Watanabeales; family Watanabeaceae; genus Chloroidium; species Chloroidium sp. JM. Next base: position 827,670 of record QAXI01000410.1, read on the forward strand.
TGAAATTCTCAGCTCCAACGCCCCTTCCATTTGCACCCTCCTCTCCAGGTTTGCTGTGTGTGATCATGCTCCAGGCAGGGCAGGAAAGTTCTGCTATGTCGTTGCCTGTGGACCTACCAATATCTGAGGGAGGAGGATTGAAGAACACCAATTTCACACACATTGCCACTCCAAAGCAGGGCAGAGCCTCTCTATGTACGCACGCACCTGCTCCAGTTGGCAAAAGTATGTTTGGATGGGTTTCCCAATGGAGTAAGTGCAGGGGAAGAAAAGGAAGTGAAGCAGGCAAGCAGCCAACCTGTCGCAACTCCCCAGCGGCCCTCCACATCTGTCTCATCCTTGCCACCTCCAAAGTGGGCGATCCCATTCCCGTTCTGTGCTGCCGCCGAAGCAACATTGGCAGCTGGCTGACCGATCCTGACAACCGAAAAGGCCACGTGCGCGCTTGTGCCGTGCTGCAGGGGGGAGCTGGAGATGGAGTAGAGGCGAGGGGCCAGGGGGGGTAGGGCGTCCAGGAGGGAGGCCAGGGGGGGCTGGCACGAGGGATAGCGGCGCAGCAAGTCCAGGAGGGAGGGGCTGACGGGGGATATGAGGGCAGCATAGTCTTCCCTGCCACCTGCAGCAAGCGCAGGATACCTTGTGGACACTATTGTGGCTGGGTGCGCCTCCTCAATTGTATGCTCTTGCATGATAAATCGTGGCGGGGAATGTGTGGATCTTGCAAAGTGAGTGTGTCTGTAGATCAAATCACCTCCCATATGCTATCCCCAATCCTATTTCAACCTCCCTCCTCTCCCATAAATTCGAGGCCACACAGCAGAGCATGATTGGCTCCCAAATGTGTGCAAATTGACACAGCACAGAATCTAGACAAAAGCCACTGGTTCTTGGGGATTAAACTTGCCTCGAGAGCTGAGGTGCAGAAGCTGGTGCTTCTCCTTGGGGTCCGTGCAGTGCTCCGCCAGCAGCCGTAGCAGTGACTTCCTGCAACGCTTGACCAATGAGGCCTCGGTGTGACTGCCCAGGTGTCGAAAAGCAGCTCTGTCCTTAATAGCATCATATTGATGCTCTGCCAGTATGACGCCTCTTCCAAGTCCAAATAGAATTTGAATGCATTCTGTAAAATATGCAGAATGTCCAAGGCAAAGACAGCACCACTTGCAAAATAGGAGGTACAGTAGCTCGTGGAGTGTGTGGAGGGTTGCATTATTCCCAAAGTTCACCTTGGGACGGAGGTGAGGTCACAACCCCTCTGCAATGCGCTGCGCAGGGTGCAGGGGCACCCGAGGTGGGGGAGCAGCCCCGCGGGACCCCCTTCCTCCGCAGCCACCGCCTCAAACCTCCTGCCACCGCTTGCCACCAGCCGTTGCAGTAAGGCATCCACTGTGGCATCGGAGTTCAGAGGGGTGACCCCCAAGGAGTCCCCTGGCTGATATTCCATGCCGCTGCCTGCCAGGTCAAACTCCAGATGCAGCACCTGCATGTCCAAACATAATTTTGCAAGCAAATGAACATGTGAGATTCTTCCATTCTTGCTTGATGACCACAGAACTCAAAACCAACGCCCAGGCGATATGACTTTCAAGAAGTGTCATTGTTGACAGCCATTTATGAGTGCCCCAGACAATGTCCCTGGGCTTATGGGGAGAACATCGACAAATGCAGTCTCCCGCATAATTCTGGCCCAAAGTCAGAGGGACCTGAGTTTCCAATAAAAGCAGTGATCAAAGGGAAGGATTACAGGAGGGGAGAGGGCAGAGGAGATGAGATGTTGGGGCCAGGATTGGGACGGAAAGAAGACCTTGCGATCTGAGGAAGACGCCGTGAGGTATCTGGCGGAGGTGACTCTCGCCCAGAAGGGCTGCTCTGGACTGTACATCCCCTCTGGATCCCTCACTTCCAGGTCGCTGGCACTGGGTCCATTCGCCGCACCGCTGGGTTCCCTGCAGCGATTTGTGTCAGCAACTACACCTCCTGGGCTTTGATCACGTGCAGCAATAGCCATCTGCAGAACTTGGAGCAAGCCTATACTGTAGACTTTGGCGCAGATCCACAACCAGCACTTTCCTATGTTCTGCGACTGTGCTCTCAGATGGTACAGTATGCGCTTCCTGGGGCGAGTTTTTTGAAGTCAACTTAGTTTCTGCTTGTTCTGCTTGACGGTCGAGGCTGAACAACAAGAAGGGGAAAGTGGGGACGCACCCAGAGGTCTCCTCTGCATCCCCAATCCAGCGGAGAGCGACACGACAAGCTGGCAAGGCAGGCACCCCCACTAGCCCATCCCCCTGGCTGACCGTCGTTGCTTTTGGTGCATCTGCTGCCGCCTTCACAGGCTCCTGCAAAAAAATTGAGTGAAACTTGCCACTGAAGTTGTGAGAACTTCAACCATATCCTCATGGTTGCTGAGGAAAAAAAGCATCGTCAGCTCAGTACTGGTGCACTTTTGAGCACAAGGATATGTTCATTCGTATTTTTGTCATTTCTGTTTTTGGGGTCCAGAGTGGGCAATCAGCGCCCCAAACAGAAATCCCTGAGCCTCTCTCTCCAAAGCTCTAGTGTACCCAAACTCAACAATATGGGCTTCGTGGTGCAGGAAAGGGAGTGGGTGGTACCTGGTCAGCCGCTACCGCCTCTTTGAGGGTGGGCCAGAGGTTTTCTATCCAGGGGTCCACTGTTGCTTCAATGCCGTCCACCTCATCAGCTTCCGCCATCTTGTAAAATACCTCGGCACCTAGCTCCTGCACACACATGAGGTCCATTTCTGTCCGACAAACAGACACTTCAGTACTGCAAAGTAATCTTCCTCTCCCCAGACAAACCATTCTGGAGTACAGAAATCTTCGACCAATGGGGCGTGCTGAGAGGTTGATGAAGCAGGGGAAAGTATAATTGCGACCAAAAAGGCTATTCATCTGGCTTTCCAGGGGTTGAAAACCTGTGCTCAAACGCACAGCCACATTGCATACGTGCATAAGCCCCCCTCTCCCCCTGCTCATTTGGCATCTCACAATCCTCCTCCAATCTGTGGTACTGTTTCACTGGTTTCTGTGATCTCACTCCTGTACGTGAGTGTCTGCGGGATATCTAATCTATTGCACACAGATTCTGCTGAGACATTGTCAAGTGATTTCTTAGAAATTATGTTAGAAGAAACTTTCAGAAAACACCTGTAGCCGTATTCTGATTGCGCGTGAGACGCCCATGTATCGCGTGTAATTTGAGTCCCCCAGACCCAAGCATGTGAACTTCACGCCCTTCAGTGCGCCGGCCTCTTGTGTCCGCCTCCTGCAACCACCAGCGACGGTATTTTTGCTGTGGAGCCACAATCAATCACAGAAATGCTGCTGTGTGCTGTGCTGAGATCACTCCCAAAGTTCATTTGCAATAAGAATGAGAAAGCAGAATGTGAGGAGTTTACGCGGTAGGGGAAGGCAGGGGCGGGTTTGTGGGTGTGCATAGAGCGCGATGGACAACAAGGAGAGGGGGTGGTGGGGGGGGGGGGGGGGGGGATAAAGGAGAATGACACCTCATGGTGGCATAGAACTTTGCGGAATTGTCAGGCGGTTCCCCTTCTCCTGTGCTGGAGGCAACAACGATGAGCAGCGGAGCTTTGCCGGCTGCCAGTGCCTCATAGGTCAGCTCATTCAATGACATCACCTGCAAATCGAAGAGATATATTGTGTCGATCGACTCAGAACCAATTCTTGATCCTGCAATCACAAGCAGAGGTCTTCAATACTTTGCAGCATGCTCTGTGGGGAAAGTAAGGTGTGCATTGTGAACATGTCCCTTCTGCCTTCATACCTACAGAGCTTGGAAGGCAAAGCTGGCCCTCTTTATGAGGTGCAACGGAAGAATATCTGAGAAGTGGCCTGGGCGCAAGAATGCCATCATTTGTGCAAGGCCCTGTATTCCTCGACCCCTGTGTGCCAAAAACCTCTCCAAAAAGGCTCACCTTGGACTTCACGCCGTGGGAGGCAGATTCCGCCTGAATGCCCTTGGCAATCTCGTGGGCTGTGCCGGTCTGCGAGGCGTATGCCACAACCACCTCCCGCTCCTCTTTCACAGCCGCCTGAGCCGCCTTCTGGGCCCTCTGCTGCCTACAAGGGGAGGAGAATGGATTGTGCTGCAGTGAATCGAGAAAGAGAGCGGAGAGTGTCCATGATGTGGTGCGCTGACAATCTAGCAACATCCCTCTGCTGTTGGAGCTGTGCTGTGTATGACTGTAAAGGAGGAGTTGCCAAATGAATGTGGAAACAGACAAGGTCAAGGAGGGTATTTGACATTTTGGGGTTAAGAGTCAGATGTTGCTATATTGCTGCCCATCTAAGCCGTCGCTTTTCTGTCGACCGCCAGAGCTCATGATCGAGATTAGTCAATGGACGACAACCTGACGCAAGCTGTGATGTATTTAAATATCGTATGCAGGAAGAGCAGGAAGGTGGGCTACTACCTCAGGCGCGCCAAAACGGCCGCCCCTCCAGTCTGAGCCACCCGTCCGGACGTAGAAGCCGTGCCATTTGGGGCTGGGGCTGTGCTGGGAGGGCTGGCCCTGTTGGCCGCAGGGGTGGCTGCTACCACTTTGGCTGCAGGTGGTGGAGCCTCCTTTGGCTTGGGCTGCTCCTGTGTTGCCCCCAAAGCACCCTGAATCCCAGTTGCTGGCTTCTCTGTGGGGGCACTAGTCACCACAGCAGGTCCAGGGGTCTGTGCTGATGCAGATTTATCCACTGCTCCCCCTGGACTGGCTTCCGAAGCCATAGCAGTTGGTGCTTCAGCCTGGGGAGCTGCTCGGTTTGCCCTCTCTGCCTGTTGCTTGGCCAGGAGTCTCTGCACTGTCCTGTCCGTGGTGGTCATCTGGGCGACAGGCGGCCTTGATGGAGAGAGCCTGGCCTGTAGGTAGAAGATGGCACCTCCCACGAGTATGGTGCCGGTGATTACTTTGGCAAAGGATGGGAATGAGACGAGACCGATGACCAGGATGATGCTTGACAGCGCAATGGCCTGTCTGGGAAAGGCCGGAGGCATTGCTCGGTCCATCGTGTCTTGTTTGTTTGAGTTCACAGCGACATTCCGCTCAGAGAGACATGAAGCAAGCACGAAGATTGCTTTAGTTGCTCCTGTACTGCGATACCTTCCGTGTCAGATATTTCAATTTCTGAGCAGTACTGCTATTACTCATGCATGCGAAACTCAAATAAAAACGCAGCATTTGGCTTCAAAATCAATTGCAGATCTATCAGCTGAGTTTCTCCCATCTTCATGATTCGGTGAGAAGTGTTGATCTGGTGAGAAACGTGCGAGCAACACGTTGTTCTTAGCTGCTGCGTGTGAGGCTCTGTCTTGCTTATTGCCTGAGACATGGGTTTCCATTGATCATCAATATCACAATACTGCCATTTCTGCAGCCATAATGTCAAGTTTGAAATAATCTGAAGCCTGCTTCACCGTGTACAGCTGCAAACAGACGACAGCACTCCTTATCAGAAAATGAAAATCTACACAAAGGGAGGTGACAAGGGGGAGGCTTCCTTGTACAACGGGGAACGCAGGACCAAAGACGACCAGATCTTCCATGCCCTGGGTGATGTGGATGAGCTGAATTCCACCATCGGACTGGCGCGGGAGCACCTGGAAGCATTTAACACCGACCATGCATCGAAAGTGGTCAGCCAGGTGCGAAACACTGCTGCTCTCATAGTTTGCCCAATAAGCATAAAAGGGCATTGAAGCGTGGTCTTTGTGTCGTATTCTCGCCCTTCAATTTCAGTGCATAGCACCAATGGCTGCTTGATTTGGCGTTTGGCATCACTGTTTGAATTATCAATCAATCGAGAGGGGCAAGGAAGTGGTGTGATCACTGTTGCTCCTCTTTCACAATTTCAATCCTCGCTGGACCTGATTTGGCAACTCACGCCCTGCTGCGGCACTTTCTCAGTCGTTTGTCGTTTGCATCCAAATTTTTGGTTTGGCAAATTCTTAGAATTGCCTTACTTTCAACATTAAGAGCATAATTGTTGAAAGTTCAGCCCAGTTATCAGTTTGCTGGAGCATCTATATTAGCCTCTCATTATTTGGCATGCAGTTGGCGGAGATCCAATCCAGGCTGTTTGACGTCGGGTCAAACATTGCCACCCCTGAGGCTACCTCTGGTGAAAAGAAGTTGCAGCGCGTCAGGCACGTCATGATACGAAGATCTCCTGAATATAAGAGCATCTGTACTGCTGACTACTGGGGACACTGAGAGTAACTTGCATTTTGAGCGCCAGGATGAGTCTCATCTTTGGAGGCCCTCATGTTCTGATCCATCTCAATCCTGCAAAGGTCTCTGTGCATATTGTATAGACAGTACCACGTTTTAAACTTCCTTTGCTGGTATGGATACCGTGCAGAACTTCCTTGACCCTTCTTCTGAACACTGATGTGCAGCATGCAGGTTTGACCCATCGGCAACACAATTAGTGGAAGCTTGGATAGATGAGTGGTCTGAGGAGCTGCCCCCCCTCACCAAATTCATCCTTCCCTCAGGTCAGCCATTCCTGGATTGCACTTTTCATTATCCTGCTTGTGAATCAATTGATTTTCCATACAAGGATATCCTTGCTTGTTCCAATTCCAATTGCACAATCTCGTTAATTTGAGCTGTGCTTTCTTTGTTGCCAACTCATCACCATTGCTCGTCTTGAGACGTCAGTATATCCAGAAGTCCATCTTGGCAATGCCTGTGCTGTTTTTGCCATTTCTGACCTTTGAAATTCAGAAGTTTGACATTTCTTGCGATTTACAGGTGGTGTGGCCAGCGCGACCCTGCACCTTGCCAGAACAATCTGCAGGCGGGCGGAACGCAGCACTGTGTCCATCTTTAGGCCTACGCAACTGTTGGAAGATCCACCCATTTTGCCATACCTCAACCGTCTGAGCGACTACCTGTTCACAGCTGCACGGATGGCGGTAAGCTTGCTTGATAAGCGGCCCTGGTGTGGCAAAGGATTTTTGATTTGGTTTGAGGTGATGGACTGTCGCAGCTGAATTAGCAGATATGCGCAAAGCATGGGCTGAGCCCTTCCTGATCCAGGCATGGCATGAGAGCGAAATATGCTCTGGGTGCAACTCACAACCGAGCCGTAAAGAGGATTTCCTGTGCAGGCGCTGTTTGCTGGCAAGGAAGAAGTCATCTACTGCAAAGCCAGGGATGAGGGCTGATGCAGAGCTGAAGATTCGTCTCTTAAATTGAATTCGATTACAGCGTTTGCAGAATAATTGTAAGATTGCTCAGAAACTGCCCCTGGCATGAATTGTCTGTCCTGTACAGCTCCCAGGCGGAAGCGGAGCTGCATCGTACCATATACTCATATCCTAGGCCCATGCTTGGCCTGACTTGCCTGGTGTATGTATATGTACCATTGATTGCCTTCTCGCAGCTCTGCGAGGGTGATTTCAAATCTGAAATTTGGGTTTAGGGTTCTTAGACCTTTGACCAAATGGTCGTTGAGCAGAAGTTTGAAAGCTTCAAATCTTCATTCTTTCATCCTGAGTTCTTCCTGAAGCAGAACTCCGGATGACATCTCCAGATTGTTTTTGGGAGAATTTGCTCAAAGACATCTACTTGACTGCCTCAGCCTGGAAGACAGGTGATTCTTGGGACATGTAACTGCCGTGATTTCAAGAGCGGAAAGGGAACAGCATGATGCCTTAATACTCCCTAGTCTTGAACCTCATTTTACGTGCGGTATTGAAATTCTTGGACGAGCGCAGCCTGATTTCTGCAATCCTCGACATCGCAGGTTGAGGGCGTTGCTGGTGTGCAAACGATGGTCCAAGCTGCGCTTAAAAATCCCCCACAGTATGCAGAGATGACCAGCCAGCTGCAAAATACCAGTATAGCGAACCCAGGCTATCTCTCCTGGCTTGCCAAGTCAGCCATTTATGTGGAGGAGCTGCACATTACAACCCTGGACCCTGAGCCCTCCAGCAAGGAGTACCCTCTACTGCCAAAGGGAAGCCTGCATGGCCTTCTTACCATGCTCTCCACTTGCAGGCCCAAGCTGCGCAAGCTGTCGATCACGTGCCCACGGAAACGGAAGGTGTTTGATGCGGCTATTCTCCTCTGGGAAATACCTATCAGTGGCAGGGCTACGTCTGGGACCATTGGGCAGAGGCTTTGCAGCTGATGAGACAGGTGGAGCACCTACACCTTAACATGGAATTGGTCCCTGTGAGGAAAAGGGCCCTATTCATTCTTTCCACCGCCAAAGGACGTCTTCAGGGGACTGGCACTGCCGGCAAGCACTCCGCTTGCCGCTCCTAGCATGTCTGTTTGTGGCTTGCTTGATCGTGAGATCATATTTACCACAGGGTTTTCCGGATAATCAAATTGTCAAATTCAACTCGCAGCAATATGGTCATGACAGACATCTCAGGGCAAGTGCAGACCTATGTGGATCTGTTGTATTGAGGGAGTGTTCAGAACAGTATGCAGTTTAGCACTGCTCCTTGAGGAACCATCTTGCAAATGAGTGATGTCATCTAGCACATGCATGAGTAGCCTCAAGACAAATAATCTTTTCATCCTCTCTGCAGCCGTTGTCCTTGCGGGTGGTCGAGCGTGGTCGTGATAATTTGCTGCACACTGTGGCACTTGGTAAAGCACTGCGGGCCCTGACAAGTCTCACCTCCTTGAGCCTGGACTATACCCATGATCCCAGAGAATGGGGCAACGGTTCTGGGGGTACCTATCAAGGAGATGTTGCTGAGGCTGTTGTTTACATGACTGAGCTGAGGTCTGCCTGCTCTCCTCCATGCAGTGGTTTCTTCCACATTGTTGTCAAGTGCTTGCGGGAAGGCTTTGCCTCAAGGTGATGCAGAAAAGGTAGGGGGGGAAACAGGAAAACCCTCTTCAGGAATGCTTTTTAGCTGCTATGAGCCGCCAGAATCTGAATCAAGAAGCCCACGTTTGTAATCTCGTGATCTTATGTTGCAGGTGTTTGTACTGGGCAAGCAATATGCCGATTTGCCTGAATCCTGGCATGTTAGATCTGTCCAATCGGATATTTCTGGCTTCTTTGGGATTTCATCGTTATATACCTGGGATATCAAATCTTGCAAAGTTGTCGAGCTTGCACCTAGGTGGCCCTTGCGAAGACTACCAACCACTTGGGACCAATCCCAAACTCCAGCAGCTAGCTTTGCAGAACAGTCATGATAACCGAGAGGAATTCCCAGATCTCCTTCCGCAATATCGTCACCCGGGCATCCTCACCAGGCTGACCAAGGTGGCAAAAGGTTCATCATGGTCCTTGTACAGGTAGGCTAATCTGTCTGGGCATTCTGAGTAATCTAATCAAGATCTGGGCATGATGCAAGTTGAATAGTGCATTTTGCTGTTGCTTTTCATCGTAAGAAAGGCAATGTCTTGTTGCAAGCTCGTATGCTTCTGAGGGATTTTGAGCTGCCTGATCTTCAATCTCAAGGTCAAACACCATGCAATCTGACATCAATTTCAATGGACACACAATGTCTCGTATGCACTCAGTACTGTGATTAACAAGCCATGCTAAATATGCTGTGTCCATCTGTCTGCATCACCAAAGCTATGGAAATTCCATCCTACTTGATTATTTGACCGCCTGTAGTGATGATTACAGCTTTTTATTTGATTTCTGTCTCTGCAGGAGAAACCACTGTCAATGTCGAGCATGTGTGTATTCCTTTATTGACCATTGAGAATCATGATTCTCAACCATCTAGCCCTGCAACTCATGACTAGGGAACCCCTCCATGCCAGCTGGAGATACCCCTGGCCAGGGCCGCCCCCTACCTGACTCACTTGGATTTGAGCGGCATTGGCTTTGTCAGCCTTCCCATTGCTATCTCAGGTCTTGCAATTCTGCAGCACCTCAACATGTCACACAACCCGCTGCAGCTTCGCCAAGCATGTCTTAAGGTTGTGATGTCTCTGCCAAAGTTGCGCATTTCGGAGATGAGGAAGGAGGCGAGCAGCTGTATCCTTTTAAGCCTTGGTGGCACCCAAGAGACTCCTGCTGAAGGAAACTGATGGCCAGCATTTGGGAAATGCTGCCTTAGTAAGATTTGTAGTAATTGTAGTTTAGCTGCTCCCGCTGGGTTAAAGTGCCACAGCTTGATGAGGAACTGTACATGTTCCTGAACTGAGAATTAGAGATTGCGTCAGTGGCTGAATTGGCGTAAGCATGGATTGAGGTTTGCATAGTACTTATACTGTCCACTTGCTGGGCCAACTGGGCCACCCTGCGTTTTCTAGCTAATTTCAGGGCGATAGCTGAAGTGCACCTTGGTATCTGCAATGACATAAAATGAATTGGAGAATCTATGGACGAGCGACATATCAAAGTGATGGTTCATGAACTAGGACAGACATCTCTTGTAGATTTGCATGATGTCGTCGCCGTATATTGATAAGTTTGTTGCAGAAGAGATCCTGCTTGCTAAGCTATGTCAAGAATCGTAGGCAAGCTTGAATGTTCCAGCTCAGATGATTGAAGGTGCAGCTGCAACCTCATATACATCATTCATAGGCATTACAGAGATTGACTTCAAATTGATTTCACTCATTGCAAAATCGGGATGACATCAGGTTGAGTTATCTGAAAATCTGTTACCCTGGAAGACTCATAAAGTTGTAGAGAATGCTAAACATTTGTCCTCCTGTTACATCCTGCCTTCTCAATCCTGGCAAGCCATCACAGCAGTATATGGCGCCACCAAGTCTCTTGTTTTACTCATTTGGGCTTTGACTTCTTGACCTTCGATGTTTTCCGCTGTCCAAAATTCGCTTTCTTGCTCTTGGCAGCTTGGTGCCGGCGATAGGCCTTGCCCTTCCCCTTGCCCTTAGCTTGGTTCTTGGATGCTTGTGTCTTAGCCGCTGACTTCTCCTGGGTTTGCTCTTCCTCATCATCAATGGCTCCAATTGCAGCCTCATACTCTGCCTGCAAGAAGTGACTGAATTTCAGCTTATGCTTGATGCCTCAAGCGCATGTCAACTGCCTAACAGGGAGAAGGCTCTTAATAAAGAATATAAAACAACTACAATGGCTGCAAGAGATTGCCAAGGGCTTTAAGAAGCCCTATGTAATCACTGCCAAGTGATTACAGAGCTCCGGTGGGATGGATATCCATGCAAGCAATGCAAGTCGCCGCAGACTTTGTCTGCCTGCCTGAAGCGCTTCACCTTCTTGAACTCACGGGGGGCGGGGGGGTGTACCTCAGTCATCTTTCCCCGCTTTAGCTTCTTCAGCAGTGTGTACTCCTCGGCAAAGTCTGACTCATCCTGTCTGCCTTCCAGCAGCCGCCGCTTCGCCGCAGGAGCCTGTACAAATTCTCCTTGAAGGGACTCTGGGCTCCCAAGCCCCCATCAGAAACCAATGCACAATGAACCCCATCTGCTGTATCCGGGCGAGACAACTTTGCAGGAATCCGCAGAGTCCCTATTGTTGCATGCCACGCAACTGCAAGCGCTTCCTAAGACGTGGATCTCCAAGGTCTGAGGCAAGGGTTTTAAAATCCTCTAGCAGCAGGGATGACAGAGTGAGGTACCCGCTTGACCTCTGGCTGGCTTCGTTTCTGCCGCTCAGGCTTGGAGCCCTCTTTTGCGTCCTGCTTTTGCAGCATCTCTGCAGCCTTCTCCGCCAGCTTCTTCTCCCTGGCCTTTTGCCTGGCTTTGTCCAGAAACTGAACATGGAGAAGCACATGAAGTCAGAAGCATCCCCTCTTTTCTGTGTCAAGGATTTGCAATCAAGATGACCAAAAATTTGTCACTGGCTGCTTCACCATTCTCAACCTTATTGCAGGTCAGCCCTCACAGTTTACCAGTGCTGTTGCCAGAATAGATATCCTCCAAATATGCTATTTACTTGATTTGTCAGCGCAGCCAAGATCAGTCGAACGCGCGCGGCACTTTGCCCAGTGCCTCCTGCCGTCACAGATGATGGATTGCCGCATGCAATCCGCCGCTGCCGCAGATTTGCCAGCCCTTGTCGTGTAGCCACCAAGCAGACTGATCGCACAAGATCTCAAGAGGTAGGATGAGGGGCAGAGTGGGTACCTTGACATCGTTGGGGTTCTCCTGTGAGGGGTTGAACCCGCCGGCCTTGCCTCCCAACTTGCGGACCTCAGGCATGCGGGGCAGCTGCAGCAGGGCGCAGGCATATGCCAGGTCACCGAAATGCAGGTCCTGTCACAGGCAGGCCAGTCACACACAGTTGGTACGACCAACGGAATATGATAGCCCTAAGCAAATACTGACTGTCAAATTGAACAGAATGAACTTCTATTTCAAGCCTGTCAGAATCATAAGGCAGTGATCCAGGCTGGGGCAAGCTGGCGGGAGCTTGCCCCAGCCTAAAGAGGGCTTACTTTGCACAAAGAGGGCACCAATGGTCTCTCAAATCCGATCTGACAATCGTTCAGCAGAATGCAATTGGTCCCATATTGATGCAGCATCTCAAGATCCTTCAAGCCGCAGCTGCCCCTTAATTGGGCCACAGTATCTGATTCACAGATAGATGATTCACTGAGGCGCCATTGGGACAAGAGAATCTGACCTGGATGCGGAAGATGTACTTGCACTGGTGCTCCTTATACCCGCGCACGTAGGAAACAAACGCCCTGATGCCTTTCTCCAGGATGTCTCGGTCCTGCAGGGCCAGTGCCCTCAGGCTGGGCATCAGGTCTGCAGGGGCATCCCCCTCCTCCTCGGCCTCTTGCAGGGGCACCTGCGTGCATGAGGTCTCCGATCTCATCAGTCTTTTTGGGTGAGAATGGTTGGACTGTGATGCATGCTGATTTCGAATCGTTGCTATCGCTGCTGTTTTGAATTGGCCAGAGAGCTCCTCATGTCTTCAGGAATCTCCAGGGAAGCAAGAGAGGTCTCATTCGCGGAACAGTAACAGGCTGTATTGCCTTACAAAGCCAAGCTACAGCACAGCTTAGAGATGTGCATGAAGTGCACAGAATTGGGGATCCAGTGATAGTTGAGCATTGGGTTGCAGCACCGTGAATGAAATTCAGGATTTCAAAATTTTCTGATCTTCATAGATACGGAGAAGAGGAGGCACTTTCACTGCAGCACCGCAGATGGGGGGGGGGGAGGGTGGTAAGAGGTGACAAAAGCACCTTGCGGACGCGCAGAAAGTCGACGTATGCCGTCTCATGGGGCATGAGGAAGATGAGAGCACTGCCACTGCGCCCCATGCGGGCCGTGCGCCCCACACGATGCACCATGGAGTCCGGGTCCTGCGTTATAAACCCCTTTCAATGTTATGCAGACCATGCACAGCACCCACAGGCATTTGCAAGCCGTTTATCCTACTGGCTTTACATCAAGCAGAAGGCAGACTGGCCATCTGTGGTGTTTGGCATATTAACTCTTGTAATGGATCATCGAATGGCACTGGTGTCTGAGAGAAGCACACAGATAGAAGCCGCCTCTATGTTGTAACGAATGATCATCCCCATTTTCGTTGTTGAGGTCAAGTGGAGATGGCAATTTTCTCTCACTGAGTAGATGAAACTGGTCAAAGTTGTGCCAGGGGTTTCAGGAGATATTTCTTTCAACAACCGGCCCACTCCACAGGAGTGATTTTGGTTGCAAGAATGGAAGCTGATGACAATTCAATCAACCTCCATGGCCACCAGAATGGCAGGAGGGCTGGGGGGGAAAGAGATGACTCTCAACTCACCTGCGGAGGATCCAGCTGCAGGATCCACTCCACATCAGGTATGTCCAGTCCCCTGGCTGCCACGTCAGTGCACAGCATACACCCTGGCAATGCACGGTAATTTTTGGGAAATTTCGTCCTCCAGAAATTATCAAACAACAAGCTTCTGTTTGATACCAGATGCTTGCTTGGGACCACATGCATCTCCGAAAATAAACTTGTATCACTGAGAAGATCTGTGCTTTTCACCCAATTTGCACCAGAAAAGACTCAACATGGATTTGGATTCTTCTGGTGGCTTCCTTACACAACAATTACCAAGAAAACCTTGCCCAAGAAGGCCTGAAATTATTGCTGCAACATGACTGGATACTTCTTTACAAAACAACATGTGGCTGAATCCGAAGCAGAAAACGGAGATTTCTCTTAAGCCGCAATGAATAGAGAGTGATTACAATTTCAGGGCAAAAATGCGAAATCTGACGGCCAAATTAGTCACCCGATTTCTGGGCAGCGAATGCCTGGAGGGTGGCCTGCCTCTGGCTCTGCTTCATGCGGCCGTGAAGGGCTTTCACCTCCAGCCCCTTTGCCGCAGGCAGGTTCTTCAGCAGGGTGGCATGCAGATCCACACAGGCACACGTCAGCATGAAGGCTATTACCTTCTGCTCCTTGTGTTCCTGCAAGACAGATGAGAGTATACAACTCAGATCTCTGACTCCATTGTCCAACAAGAAAGAATACATAATCAGGCTTGTTGCTGCAACTGCTGCTTTCAGTGCATATTTATTCGGACGAATGGGTGTCTGTGTACCCATTAATTGAACTTCCTGGTCATCCTCCCTTCCAATTTGCGGCCATTAAAGCTCAACGACTCTGAAGCTGGCGATTTTCCATGTGAGGCATGATTTTCTTGTACCTCTTTGGATGCCAATTGCCACGTCTCAGAATTACCTGGAGGAAGCAGATGAAGTGCGCAAGCTTTTCAGTGCTCCTGCACACCCTGTAGTGGATCTGCAGACCCAGAGGGGTTCTTTGCACTGACTTCCTGTGGTTCCCATCCCCCTCCTGAAGGGCTTTGACGGCCACCTTGACCCTGATAGGGTTCCTCAGCCCCGCCCTGGCAAGCTCCTCCACCGCTTCGGTCTGGGTTGCAGAGAAAAGGCCTGCAGGAGGCGTGAACTGTGAGATGGCGCTCTCTCTATTGGTATATATACCTCAAATTTCGACGCATTGCACCCGACTGTGTGGTCTAGTTGGTTATGACGCATCACTCACACTGATGAGGTCCCCGGTTCGAGCCCGGGCATGGTCACTCCGGCTAGTGTTTTATTGTTTTGTCCATTCCGGCTACAGTATCCTATGTGAGCTGCTGAACTTGCCATGGTAAGCTTCAGAGCAGTAAGTTGTGTCCAACGGCACATTAGGCTGATGACACACTAGCTTTGGACAGTCAGAAAGTCATGTCAGAAGCCTAAGGTGTCGTTGGACATGACTTACTGTTGGACAAAAGCCTAATATGTCCAAAGACATGCCCACATCCTACCGCAGTAAATGATGGCTCAAGTATTTCTTCCTCTTTCGAGAGGCTTGCCAATTGCTAGGAGCAGGGGCAGTAACATCGCTTTTACCTGTCCTCCTTTGCTTAGGAAGCCTGCCCATGATGTAGTCCAGCTGCTGCTTGAACCCCATGTCCAGCAGCCTGTCAGCCTCGTCCAAAACCAGCACCTGGAAATATGACAAAGGATGCATGAAGCTTCTGGTGATGGTATGGCGTTCAATTCACCTATGTCTTGGTATATTTTGATGATAACACGCATAGTCAACTCTGTGGGCCTGGTACCATTTGATGCCATTTGCTAGTCAAGCAAGAGTGGAATCAACAAAGTAGGGTTGCTCAAAGGAGGTCTGGAAGGGGTAAGATGGAAGGAGTGCAGGAGAGGATAGGGAAGCCACCTCCAAATTCTTGCAGTCCAGCGATTCGCAGCGCTTCATGACGTCAGATAGGCGGCCGGGTGTGCCGATGATGACATTGCCACCCTGGGCATTGAAAGCAGACACATCCAGCAGTGGGTCCCTGCAGGAATACCAGGCATTCCAGGACATCGTGCTTGCTTCCCCAATCTCCATTTGACAAGGCATTGTTGGACCATATGCACGTTTGTCAAGGTGGGTGTAAATTTGGCCAGCACAGGCATTGTGGCACCCCATTGGTATTCCATTCTCAACAGTGCTGTTAACAATTTCCAGCATAAAATGGGGAAACTCACGAGCCACCGGTGAGGAGAAGAGGCTGAAGCCAAGGCAGCGTGTCCCAGAAGGGTTTGGCGACCTCATATATCTGGCGGGCGAGCTCTCGTGTGGGTGACACAATGATTGCCCCAACCTGCAGCAAAACCAATCGTTGAAATCCTTGGGTATCCCCCATCGTGTCAGCTGATGCTCTCAAAAGTCTGGATACGGATATCCAATGAATCTATGGGCTTTTGAGTTGTAGAATGATGAGCAGCAAGTGCCCAAAAAGTGGGCTGGATTGCACCCTATCTCGCTAGGCAGGACATTGAAGTGACCTAGCCAGCGTGTCTGGGGGCCTGCTTGACACAGAGAAACCTTGGAGAGGAGTCAAAGCAGCGCTCTCTGCATTCTTGTGAGCGAGGATTCATTACCTCATCATTGCCAGGACATGGAAAGTAAACATCTCAGAGCAGCATCGACTGACCTGTGTCTTACTCAGCTGCGTTTCCAGCCTGCTGAGCTTTTGTAGGATGGGGATCACGAATGCCAGTGTTTTGCCCGAGCCTGTGCACGCGTCCACTGCCACATCCTTGTGCCCGCAGAACAGGGGGATGCAGGCCTGCTGCACGGGGGTGGCTGTGTGGAACCCCATCCCCTCCAGAACCTGCAGCACGTCCCATTACCTGGAGAATCACTCTTTACTGTGGGAAGGCTAATATTGAGCTGAAACAGAGACCCTCTCATGCAAGGCAACGGGCAAGACGCGTGTCTGCAAAGATGATATGCATGTTGAGTGGTGCATAGTGAGAAATCATCTTCAACTGAGCCTGAACATGGGCTTGCAAGCAATTCATTAGGTGATAAAGACATCCAGCAATATGGGAGCCGTGGCTTCAGATGTACTGGTGGTATATTCATTTGCACGTGCTTCCTTCTCACTTATGGAAAAGTGTGTTAGCCACCCCGGGGCAACAGTGGGAGACAAGACCATCTTGAAAATGTGGCATTGTGGGCTGTGACGCTCGTAGCTCACCTTGAGGGTACTTGGAGATATTTCAGGCATGTCTTTGAACTGGGTGTTGCTACCCATGGCTGGTCAGTCCTTCAAAAAGCGTCCCAGAGGGCAGATATTCAATTATCTATAGTCCCTTGCTCACAGCCCCTCTCTCAGAGCTTAAGGCTGACTGAACCAGGTGGGCTATCAGTACCCCTCAAAGACCTCTGGGTGCTTTTCGTACAGCTCCTTTCCTACAGCCAAGAGAGACACAAATTCATCGCGTGCAATTGTACCCCAGCATTTTTGGCATGGAACGAGGACAGCCAATCCACTTCATAGGACATTTGCGAGGAAAAGCAGTCAGGTGATGTGTCAACGGACTTATCACTACCTGTGAGATTCCTCAAGCCTGCTTGGATATCTGCTTGCCTCTGCTGCTCCCTAGCTTGGGCCTCCTGTGCAGAAACACTGCTTTTTGCCACAACTGCATCCTTGTGTGTGAAGTCAGATCCTTTCTTGGGGATGCGGTGAGGACATTGCATCTTGCTGGAGCACTCGTGGAGAGGGAATCAAGCTGCTTGGTCATTGGCAAGAGGCCAGCGCATGATACACTCAAGCTGTGCATCCCGACGACACATTTTGCAAACATAGCCAACGAATTTTTAGAAAGCGCTTTTTGCTCTCGTAGTAGTAGCATTTGCGGAAGACGCAGAAAGTGTGTTGAATCACCTGCAGCTTTATTGCATCCTGAGCTTCCTTCCAGGCTTTGAATTCAGACGGTGTGAGAGCCTGCGTGGGTATCCCAGGCATGTTATGAAAGCCGCAGCGCTCAGTTTGGCATCACAGCTGACTTTCAGAAGCAATCTCACTGAGCTAGGCCTAGCTAGGTTAGCATGGGAGACAGCCATGATGGATTCCGACATGCAAATGCTGAAAGCGCCATTTCGGACTACCTGCTGAGAGAGAGAAGATATAAGTTGTGATCATGTGAAGTGACATGAATACAATATTTGTTCTCATAGCGACCGTTGCGATACAACAAGATGGCTTGCCAGTGCCACACGGTCGCACTGATAGGTCGGTGAATTTAAGCCATCTGCACCATGCCTGCTTGATTGATGTGGATCCTAACGAGCTCTTCTGTCCCTCCTGGTGTCAAACATGTTTGCTTTAAAACACTGCCCAAGCGGCAAAAATGGAAAGCCTGCTGTGACATCTTTGGTGTTGCTCAGGCCCCCCAGACGTGACAGCTGCAATGCTCTCCCAGCTCTGTGGAGCAGCGTTCCCCGGGGTGACTGCGATGCCTCCAGAGGTGGCCTGGGTTACCGGCTGCACCAAGGGGTACTTTGATCCCCAATCAAGGCCAGTCTTCTCGTATTACCTTCCCTCTGCTTCAATTACAAGCAAACCAGCATGCTGAGCACTCTGAAAAATCTGCTCTGTGGCACTGCAAAATCCGGCATACAAGGTGTGGCATTGTTCTGCTGCACACAAAGATCACAAATCGTTTGAATTGTGCAATTTGGGCCACGTCTGAAGCCCAGCAGGGTAGAGGGGCAGTGTGCAATACAAAATGCCAATTCCGACATATGAGTCTTTTTATGGGAGAGGAGAGGTAACTGAAAAAGAACTATTAGGCAGTACCCCTGCTTCTCTTCAAATTCATCTCTTTAAATGTGATTGCTGTTGGAATTTTTTTCTGCTTTGACACCCTGATGTTGCCTTTTCAGGGTGTTGTACATTCAGCTGGCAACTCCCAGGAGCATATTGGACCTGCACCTGCACAGGCTTGTCAAGGGGTCAAGGAAAGAGGACAGTGAAGGGCTGCGGGGGGCCTTGTGGAAGGAGAGATGCAGTTTTCTGAAGTCGGCGCTGCGGCTTCTGGTCAGCTGCCACATTGTGGTGTGGGCTGAAGAAGGAGCTCAGCTGTCCAGCAGCTTCCTGGAGCAGCTGCGTACTCTCCAGGCAAGATATTCACCTTCCCCTTGGTGTCCATTCATGATGCACACGTAATGTACTTTGCACATGTCAATTGCAGATACGTGGGCAGAATGAATGGATCTGCATTAAGGTTTGATTTCGAAGAGTCAAAAATGCAGGCCCAGAGTTTCTGTTGTTATTCTTGAAACGTTTCTTAGGGGAGGCAAGATTAGTGAGGCAGACATACAAGCCCTTGTGGAGCAGGGGCTCGGAATCAATGGTCCTGGACTTGAATCCTGCCTGGCAGAAGGCTACCGCACAAGGATTGTTTGTGTTTTTGACTTCCGTTAGCAAGCCAAAGTTCCTCAGCTTGGCTAATTTCAGGAAAAAAACTGATCCTTGCAGGCAGCCAAGCAGAAGTGTCCTCCTTCCCTCACCGTGAATGCGCCTCCAAAACTCATCATGGCCTTCACCTGTTCCCCATGCGGCCAGGCTCAATCTTCACTCCTTCAGGCCCAGGTCACACCCTTTCCCCCCCCTTCAGTCCTCTTCCTCATACGCTGTCTACTCACTTGATGACTCATTTTGAATAGTTGTTTCTATGTTTGATTTCTAAATTTCAACTTCTGGTGTCTTCTGTCCTTCAATCGCCCCCCCCCCTCCACCATTCCCATCCTCATACAAATATGCTGTAAATCTGTGCATGTTATCAAAGGCAAGTCCAGTTGCACAAGTGCCTCATCCTTCCGGAGGACGATCGACTGCTATTCTGTGGCAGGTAGAAGCTGCCAGGAAGTTGCTGGATAAGTCCTTTGTTGGTGCAAGTCTGTATCATACCGCAGAGCCCTCCCACGCTTTCATTCCGCCAGTCGGGAGGTACCGCCACACTATGATGGATCAGGCCCTTTCCGCCATCCGCGGCCTGGAGCTTCCAGAGGAGACCTCTGGTGAGGCTCACTATGCAGAATTCCCTTCCTGTGGACCAGCTGCTGTGCCCCTTGTGGATTGGCATCAGCGCTTGAAGTGGAAGGGTGGTGGTTTTCATGGTTCTGGTAGGGGCACGCATGGTTTCACTCTTTATATTTCTGTAAAATATGCATAAATGCTTGCGATCTGCTCCAATCGCCAAGAACTGCCTTGGAGGATGTAGGTCTGGAAAATTGCAGCAAGAGTTCGACTGATCCACTCTGTGTAGGCAACTACAGATCACTGTGTGTGGCCGTGACATCCACAATAGCTGGCCTGAGACAAAACGGCTCTCAGGCCCCAGAACTCAATGACTGGTGCAAAGCTTTTGGGTGCGCCTCAAATGCACTTTGCCTTTTCATTGTTGGTCAGTTTTGCAGGATCGAAAATTTCGAGTCGTAAACAGAACTATTGAGGCCTGCCATTGCAGTGTGGGTTTTGCATTCCGTATACTGGTACATAAGAACCAAACTAGATTGGCACTCATTGAAGCCAGACTACAGGGCAGTTGAATACTCACAGAGCAGACGGAGGTCCAATCATCTCAAAGCCACAATTCCTGCAGGAGAATAATGGGGGAGAAGGGCCCTGCAGTGGCAAAGGGGGTGCCCAGAACAGCGGGGGAAGGAGCACCCCTCGCAACTGCTGATCAGGCGATCGACGACCTGCAGGATCCCACTGGACGCTTCTCAGCTCACGTCTGCCAGAGGTGGCCACTTCCACACTCATATTTGTTTGGCTCCTCACTGCACTTCCCTCTACCATATCCAGCCTCTGCTTTCCTACACTTCCCTCAGCCCTATCCAGTGATTGCTTGGGTTGATGAATTGGACTCAGTGATTTGTCTGTTGACTGCAGAGCTTTGGAGAGGGGCCTGGCAGCGTATCAGCGGGACCTTCCAGGCAGCTACACACAGGAGGTGCACGTCGCGGCACTTGCCAGGGGGCTGCGCCATTTCTCAGCCGCAGCCAGAGGTCCCATGCAGAGCGCGTTCGAGCTCAAATTGAAGCAGGTGAGGCATGCAGCACCTCATCTGCCAGTGTTTGGGAAGACTAATTTTCCTTATTGCACCATAGCTTGCCAGCTCTTGCCCAGCGAGGATTGGCTCTGCATTGAACCTTGAGCATGCATTTCCCTTCAGCAGTAGCCTTCACTCAGGATTCCCTTCCCCACTCCCAGATTGGTCAGCCACCTCGGAATCGAACTGAGTTCACAATGCTTCCAATTCCTGTGCGCTACCTTCTTGGATCGGTTTCTATCGACTTCACCACTGCAAGCTGCCAGTTTGCATACCTGTTATTCTGCAGGCGTGCGAGCACCACTGGAGGTCGGGGAAGCAGGTGTGCGGCATTCCCAGCTTGACGGGCAACCCCTGTATCCTACCACCCCATTCCCCTCGGACGCACCAGGGGGACGCGCCAGCAAATGAGGGGGAGAGCCACGACAGTGGGAAGACTTTCAGGAGGGCTGACGCTGCTGGGATGGGCAGGTCTGCCACTGCCATTTTTTAGTGTTCTCCGTATGTAATCAGGTTTTTCCTGTGCTGATGGAGTGACACCATGTCTTAGTTCACCATTTTACCTGTAGTAGCTGGGAAGAAACCAATGAGGCAACTGATTGGTCAACCTCTTTGTATGAAGGTATGCTTATGGAGGTATCCTGGCCCAGTCCTGCCACATCAGTACATGCATAAATTGTACATGCCTGCTGAATGTATGCTCACATAGCCCTGCATGCCTCCAGAACAATCCCCCTTCCCCACCACCACCAGCCTTGTTCTTACGAGCTCCAGCCAAATCATGGTAGAACTTCACCTTTTATCTGTATTCTGAGTGTTCCTGCAGTTCCACTTTAATCACCAGGCCATATCCCGCCATTGTTGCAGAATCCAGAGTGCAGACCCCTTCAGCATCGACGCTGCCAATTCGCTGTCCCCAGACCTCCAAATTCCAGGGGTGGAATTGCGGAGTTTGGGGTTGCGAATGTGCAGGCAGGGGCAAGGCAAGGCGGATACTGACATTTGCAAGCCCTGGGCAAGCCTGGCTATTCACAGATCTTGGCAGGTTGTTCCTTGACGCTGGCTGCCACACAAATAAGCCATCCTTCGTTGGAACAACAGTTCCTGCATTCGAACACCATGATAGGGATCTCTCATCCTATTCCAAGAATTACATAATTTTGTGGAACAGAGAGCGGCAAGGGTTTTGCTGACACGGGTTGCAATATCTCAATGGCTGTTCCCATGTTGATCCCAGTATGTGATGCCTGACACAGATCTGACAGATCGTCATACAGTAAGCAAAAGTATATCTTCTCAAGGCCTCAAGAACACAGCAGCTTGAAAGGAATATGTATCAAGTCTCATTCCAACTAACAATGATGCCACCTGTCCATTCCTTCGGCTCATGCTGGCCTGCCATTCTTGGCACTGAAGGACCAATTCTAAGGGTAATCTGTCATGCATTCAGGCCTGAAAGGCGATGAGGCAAGCGTTTCCCACAGGGCAATATGGGAGATGTGTCAGCCATAGCAGAGGGGTTGGACACAGGGCAGGGCTGCCTGGACGGCCTACCCCTGCCCCTGCCCCCACAAGACACAGCAGATGCAGAGGAGGAGGCGGCAGCCACGACCTCGCCGGAGGAGCTAAGCAAGAACCTGGACCTGGAGTTCCCACCTCTGCTGGCCACCATTGCTACCCCTGCATTGGGTGAGATTATCTGATATGTCATACTACTACAGACATCGATTGTTCGTAAATTCGACATTTTGAATGTGAATCAGTTTCTGAAGTCCACGCAGCATAATATATGTGACACTCGCAGTTGCTGGGATTGCAGGTGTGCAGGACGGGAAGGAGGCTGCAAAGCTGTACCAAGAAAGGAGGGTTAAGGAGAGAGAGCAGGCACAGAGGGAGCTGGTGAAGGCTGGGTGGCCGGGCTTGACTTGGAAGGAAGTTGGCAAGGAGGTGCATTTCTGCTGATGTTCTCACTACCAAGCGGGACTGGCGGTATGGTGACATTTGTGGCACGAGAGGGGAGTGTTGTGAGGGTGAGGGGTCAATGAGATGCGGAGTAAGCCCAATGCAGCGGACCATACGACATTATTTCATGAACCCAATGTTGGAACGCTAGCTCTGAGCTGTGCCGAGAGCTTTGATGAGTTTTGGGTGGCATAAAGGAGACATTCGCATTTATTCTGAACAGTAATTTTGGGAAAGTGTATATGTAGGTCCTCCATGTACCAAGCCATATGAAATCTAGCATGTCACCCCTTCTCCTTTTGCATGCATGCTTTACCCAAATCGACATGATCCTGAAGAGGTCACTACATGCAGGTCCAAGAAACTCCCAGAAAGGGGCAGGGCAGGAGGGCAGGCAAGGGAAGGGGAAAAGCGGACAAAAATGCCTCGCAAGCGGTGGTTCCTGGTCAACAGGACATCCTGTATGCTGGCTTTGAGTACGAGAGCTTGGAGGTGAGGCCTGGCTGCTGGACCACGGGAATGTACAAGGCATGTTGTAATGAGACCGGCCAAATGTACCTGAAATGCAGGATTTCTGAAGGTGGAGGTAAAGGTGAAGCATAAAGTGTGTCCCTGTTGACAAATTTCTCAGCAGTATGTTCTATCGATTATCTTATGCCCACTCTTCCAGCTGAATGTCAACAATCTAGTAGAGCCCTGCTGCTCAATCCTAGACACGACTGCATGTTTTGCAGGGCAGGAGATGCTTTCTCACCCCACAAATGCTGCCTGGAGGCAGCAAGACTGATTCCAACGCCAAACAACTTTCCTTGATGCTGAGTCGAGACATCCCCTTGGTCGTTCAGCTCCCCAAGAAGCAGCAAATCCTGCAGAAGACCTCGCAGCCGTCAGACTCTGCCAGAGGATCTCCCCTGAATCCCAACGCTGCGGCTTCAAGACCAGCGGTATGTGTCTTTCTATTACTCAATGACGATTGAGAACTACTCACTTGGATGGATTGTCTCAGAATGTGCACAATTCAATCTTGCAAATACAGTGTGCTGCCCATTACCTTAGTTCAAAGAGATTGCAGTACATACCGAGCTGCATTCTTCAAGGAAAGAAATAATGCTTGCAGAATGAGCTTGGGCAACTCATGCGGATTTGGGTGGCTGCTCCAGAGGGCTCCCTGCGCTTCCACCTCTGTCCGGTCATGCATGTCGAGGTAAATTTCTCTTCCCTGATTAGGTTGTTCTTCTTTGGCAGTGTCAGCATGCACAACAAAACAATTCATTCAAGCTGCTGGCACCAACCCAATCCCCACTCGATGAGATGCAGCTACATCTCAGCAGCAAAATTTGAGAAGGATGTGACTGCCAAGGCAGATGCACAAGAGAATACAGCAGGTCAGTACAAATTTACAATGAAGCTGACGCATTCGCCAGGCCTGGCTGTGTGGCTCAAATTTGACAAAGCAACCTCATAAGCCAGAGATTCGGGAGGATTTTGCTTAAAAGGGGTTGCCCATGCTTCCCATCTGGAATGTCGTGTCATTGGAAATGAATCTGGATGCAGGGTACGAGCTTCCAGCCTCAGAAAGAGGTCCTCCTCCCTCCTGGCCATGTCTCCGTTCTGACTTTGCCGCGATTCTATGCTGCTCCTGAAGCAAGAGAAGGGCAATCTGTCTCCGACAGTAAGCGCTCACCCACAGAGGGGTCCAAGGGGGAGAAAGCGTTGGAGATGCATGCAAGCAGCAGGACTGAGAAGTCGTCAGCCTCGTGGAAGGTCCTGGACGTGGTGAAAGGATTCGACACTGGGCAGAGGGCAGTTCTTGTATGCGGCACTGCCATCATGCCTGTTTGACAAAGCGTTTATATTCTTTGCCGTACTGCCTGTCACTTTGGAGTTGCAAACGTGCCGACCTCACACTTTTTAGAGTGTGGGGTGAATAGAGGCTTGCACCATATTTGCCATATGTGCGATGACGCGCTTGATTCCAGGAAGGATTCAGTAGTAGAGCTTGAAGAAGGACTGCACCAATTGAGTTGACTGTGTTGGCATAGAATAATAATTGAAATTGTGTTCCTTGGAAACTAAATTGAAGACTCAGGCCATCACTTGCTCCATCAGATTCCCCTTCACCTTCACCACAGCCAATCGCTTTTGCAAATAGGCATGAAGCTAATAATATACCTTACTTGTGAGAGCCACTGTTTGAGCAGGAATTCAAAATGGACAGATCAACTCGAGTTTAAATATTCAGATTTCTTTCCCCGGCCAGCTTTGATCAATTCTGGGCAATGTTTGGAAGTTGTAGTACAAGTATTATTTGACCCCGCACAATCGCACCTCAGACGGCCGTGCTCCTACAGTGTCTTGGCTCTGCCTGTCTAACTGTTATTTTGTCGAGTCAAGCTTTCCAGCAATGTCTTAAGCTTCTATTCTTTCTCTCGCTGCGATTTCGGAACACAACCTATTGCAGCAAACAGCACACGATTCGCACAATACTTCTTGCAAAGCGCATCATTCTATCTGAAATTTTGAGAATACGCTGGCCTTATGCCAGAAACGGAGACGAAGGAATTGCCTGCAAGCCTCAGTGCCTTTGCGTCATGAATGGCCTTGGAAATTATTGAGTGGGTGAATGAGGGGACTTCATGTAAAATCCCAGTCCTGAGGTAAAATCAATCTGCTTCACTGCTTTCCAAAGCTCAATGAACAGACAGATATTCTCTTAATTGCATCTTCACACATGTGATAATACATTGTTGAGCTGACACACGTCAAATTGCATGCCGCATCCATATTGCAAGAAGCTTGCATTGAGGTGGTCTCTGAAGGTGAAGTCAGCCTTGTAAAGTATGGTGAACATTGCTCATGGGGCTAATCAGTCAAGATCCTTGGTGCACTACACTCATTTACTCGATCCTAAACAATTCTGAACACTGAGACACTGGCGGGGAACCACAACCGGCGTGTCCAGCTTTCGCATCACAAGGACAGCAACAGCCATCGTCCTGTCAACCAGAGGGCGAAATTAAGTGTGTGCAGATTGGAGAGGCAGGGGATCGGATATGGTGACCGGGAAGCACTTGAGCGTGGCAGCTCCCCGCTCCGGACAGGACCACACAGAATTGCGCCTGGAAAATGAGCCAGACACACCCATGCACCACTCCTACAGGTGAGAACCACTTCTCACCTGTTAGACTCCACTCTCGAGGAAGATCATCTCCCGTGATCTTCGTGCATTCCCAGCATTCCACACAATAGCAGTGTTCCAAGCCATTCTGCCCAGCTATGGCCATGTCTTTGCCCTTCATCAAGTCATGCCGAAAGCACAGAGGGACCTCCACCTCAATCTGTCGCCGTCCCCCTTTGCTCTGTCGCGGTCGCATGGATTTTTGACTCCCTTTCCCAGGGGCCCATGGCTCCACTGCCCAGACTGCAGATTTTCCCCCATCTCATCAGTGACCCTGTATCCAAGTGATCGGGCTGGTTTGTTGGCAGGGGCCTCTCCTCTGGTGCGTGGAGATACAAAGTGGTTCGCTGGGTGCGCTTCCTCATGATCTTCATGCTGATTGTTGTCACGGCCACCTGGCTGTTCGTGGACTTGGATGATCTGCACATACGCGGCAGGTAACCCCTCTGTGTGACCATGAAGCAAAATCCTGACCTTCCTGCCACAATCTTTGTGGCTTTACTTGAAAGGTGCTCAAGGTTGCATATAGCACAGCGAGTCAAGTCTGTTGATGTCTTAAGACCTGAAACCACATGAATTGGGTTGTATCATCGCATGCCTTCCATACCAATCAGGATATTGCCTTTCTTGGATCTTGCTGTTATATATGTAAGCTCGTGTTGTATATTCTAATCTTGAGGATCTGCAAACCCACTTGGGCATGTCATCTCTGCTGATCCTAGCCGCATCATCGATTTGGTGAATGGGTTTTGACCACGTGGGATCTGCTGCAACCTCTCTGATAGATGACAACTGAGCCCAGGTTTGGGAATTTAATCACCCGCGGGTCTTCCGCTCATTCCATCCCTGCATTTCTTACCAGGCTTGGTGATGCAGGGGAAAGGGCAGAAGATCGGAGAGGGTGATGAATGAGCTGCCCAACGGCTTCACCAAGCGGAAGGCGGTTCAGGAGTCGGACGAATTTGCAGCACTGCGCAGCTCAGCTGCCCTTCTCGACGATGTCGACTACCAAGGTATTCAATCCTACCTCACTTTCTGCTTCTCCGCATTGAGTCTCTTTAACAGACACGCAGAACGTGGGGCTTGGGGGAGAGGGGGACGGGGGTTAAAGAAAAAGGTAGGGGATGCTCTCTCAACAGATAGGATATGCCAATTCTAGAAATTCTCTCTTCAAGATACTGGCTCAACAAATCAGATGGATGCTCTTCCAACCATGTCGCCAACCTATCTCTGTTGCAGATTTTCGATCAACAATGTCAATAGTATGGAGCAGCTGCTTTTGTAAATTGATGATGGCAGCCCATGAATTGTCCCAAGTGTCCAAAGTCTGCATAGAATTGAAAGTGTTTCATGCGCCTTCAATAAAGCAATTGAAAGGCGCCTTCAATCGGATTGCAAAGCAAGCACAGAGGAATTGCTTCAGTGCCTTTCCGTTTGCAGCAAAGCAGGAAGGCCGGCTAGAGAGCGCCGATTTTGGCTTGGGCAAACGGCAGGAGGCTCTGCTGGAGGACAGTGAGCTGGGGTGGGGCGTGGCGGATGTGGACTACGAGGAGGATGACATCGTCTCGCAGGGCGCCCGCGAGAGGTGGCTGGCGGTGCTGGAGCCCCTCTCGGTGCAGCCCCTGACGATAGAGGGGCTTCCGGTCGTGGACAAGTCCCTCCCGGTGGGCAATTCTGCCATTTCGGACTGGAGAGCTTGTACAGCCCTGATCCTGCTCTGGCAGGCCCCTGGGCCGCTTCCCCACTCCTGAGTGACCCCCTGAGTCCCATATTGGTGTCATGTCCGTTTCGAATGCTTGCACCCTCTTGTTCCGTTCGGTAGAAATTGAGGCCTGAGCCCCTTGTGGTTGTCTTGCGTTGATGTGACAATGGCCAGCCAGTACAGTTTGCAAGCACTGCTTGTCGCCATGCGTTGAAGGATTCACAGTCTGATACCCGCTCATCCTGAATGCAAAAGTTTGACATCGATTGCTCACCCTCCCACCCAGAAGGCAACTGTCTGGCACCGCAATAGCTGTTCGGGTACTTCGTCCACCTGCCAATTGCACCGTGGCAAGGATGTGAATTTACAATCTTGTTTCTAGGGCATGATCCCCCTGCGCCCTTATGACAGGTGGTGCTCCTGCTGCCAAGCTGCTGCGAGATCGAACCCCTGACTGACGCCAGCGTAGATGCCTGCCACAAGTATGTGGAGGCCTCTTGCAGACCCTTGGAAGCCATTTCCTGCTATACCACAGCCCTCTCAGCTGCCCCATGCGGAGCATTACAAGCAGAGTCTCCAGACCCTAGCCTGTCGTGAGTTTTCTGCCCTCCCCTGTTTCCCCAATCCTGTCCTCATCACCACCGATACCAATTGCCCAGCATCCTACCACCGCAGTCTGCCCTTTCTCTGTGGCAATTCCACCATAGGTACACCTGAACTGAGACACAGGTGGAATATCTGTGATTCCTCCCCTTGCTTACATGCATTCACATTTCCGGCGCCACCATTCCGATGCAGTTGACCTCCAGGAGTTGTACTAAGACAGCCAATCAGCAATTATTCCTTACCGCATACTTCAAAAGGCACTGAATGTAGCACAGACGATTTTTACTTACTGGACAGAGCATGTCTGGCAGATTCTACGCTGGACTGCAGAGGCTTGGGCCCTTCCTCAGACGGGAGAACTGGACAAACTTTCAAGTCTTGCAAGCCCCACCTGATGGCACTGACACTGCACAGGTCCAGCACTCTCCTTGCTTCTCACTGCAATCTGCGATTCCTACCGGGGGTATATTGTGATATGGGAGAGAATAAATTGATACTGATCTCGATGTGGCGTGGAACAGCCTGTGCTGCTTTGCCCTTTGTGCCTTCAGCCTCAGGGCTCTCTCAAGTTGAACTCCGATTTCATTGATTCATAGAAAGCCAAATGCTATTGTACAGGGGTAGCAATATCCCAACATCTGTTGCATGTGAATTGGTAGTCATGGATCATACTTGGTGTGGCAGCTCATTGACACCAAGGGCAATATGCAGCCAGTTGAGCAAGCGCTGAAGCAGGCAAAGATCATCCTTGCCGATGCTGGCAATATTCCCAACATGGTCAAGTTGTACCAGCAGGCTGCGTAAGTTTCTCCCCTCCCCCTCTCCTAGCTTCACCTGACCCTGCCACAAGCATTCAAATCCCCCCAGCTTCCCCTGACCCTGCCACAAGCACTCAGCCACTGTCCTCCTTTTCAGTATTGATACTTACCTAATGAGCAAACCTATGGCTGTTGTAGATTGCGCATGAGTAACAAGATTCTCACCACGATGACGGTTTGATGCAGACACATTTCATGTTGGCTGTGCCACTTTTCAGACTCCTCCCCTGATCCTGAAGCTTCTTGAGATCCATATTCCTCTGCATGTCCACCTTTCTGCGGTCTACAAAGCTATAATTACTCTCTAGATCTCGACAAATTTGCAGATTTGTGGCCCTGGATGGCAGTCCCTCCGCCACACTGCCCCCATCCCTCACCAACTTGCTGGCCAATGACCGGGTCAAGGCGATCTGGCGTGCACAGATTCTGACCCCTTCTGCTCCTCAGAATGGTCCACTCCTCAATGGCTCCTCACACATGGCACTGCTGCAAATGCAGTACCCTGCATGGGAAGGTGTGCCCCCCCCCCCAAACTTTCGCATCCAATAATCGTTGATAGTTAAATCCCGTACCATGTTGTCCTTCAAACCTCCTGCATCCGCAAACCACCCCCTTAAGCCAATTGTGATGCTGTTGGTAAACAGTGCTTGAGACCCATACCCCCTCACGACCCCAAACCGGACATTTGGTGCAGGCAAGGTTCAGCTGCCAGCAGGGGCGGGGTCGGGGCCGGTGGCAAGGCATACACAGAGGCTGGAAAGCATCATCGCATCAGTGGCGTCAGATAGGAAGGTGTTGGTGTCGGAAGGAGAGTTTGGGAGCTACGGCGCATACCTGCGGCAGCTGATGGATGTGAAGGTGGGTACAGTCCACACCCGACACATGCAAGTTGCTGAGCCGTTGGCATTTCGTGTCCCTTTATGAGCAGGTCGTCATTTGAACCCTTTTTTGGGGCAGACTATTCGAAAACTCTTTCTTTGAGGGCTTGCAAGTTTGTGTGCTGTACAAGCGGCCAAGGGAGAAAGGGGGGGAGGGGTGTTCTTGCGGTCCATCGATTCCAACTGTCGCAATACACTTTTCAGTCTTCATCATTGATGATTGACCTGTGAGCCATGTGTTCCTCTCATCTGCACTGGTTTTTTGCCATGACGTAGTTGACATGACCATCCTCTCGGCGGGCCCGATTTTTCATAAGCCCGAGGGGACTAGACTCTATCAGACCAAAAACTGTGTTTGCAGCCAAATTTTCCCTTGACATTGCACATGCATCCCTGAGAATGAACTTGAGTACAAATTATTCGTTTCGCAGGTCTTAATAGTCCCGTCCCAGGAGGCAGCAGAGATGACAGAGCTGGACTTTGAAGCCACGCTATGTGGCTGCCTGCTGGTCAAAGTGAGGCTTGCCGCATGCTGTACAAACTCAAGAATTGATAAAACTCATCTGTCAAAGCACAAGTCTCAAACAGTCTCTTCTAGAGGCATGCAGCGTCTTCTCCCATGTTGCATTCCTTCCACGTTTGTTGGCAAGATCAGCAAAATTTCGCATGTTTTGCATACTTCCCGTCCGCTTACACTGCCGTGTAAGGGAGAACCAGTGTCTAGCTGCAAAACACATGTGCAGCAGTGTGAATCTGCAATTCGGTGAAGGTGGAGCCTGGCCTCTATACTAGTCACCCAGACGTCTTTCAGCCTGTCAAATACGTCTATGGGGTGCCAGCTTCATGGCAAGGCTTGCAGGAGAATCTGCATATGTCACTGGAGGTAGTTTCCCTACCCCGTGTTCCCTTTCATTGCAGGCAACCATAAGAATATTTTTTGTCGAGAGAGGGAGGCTTGTCAAGATGCATGGCATGACCCATTTGATTATTCCTACACTGTATGAGTCCTGGGCATGCCATCAAATTGCACCTTTCCGATTGCAGTAAGGCTGATGAAGATTGCAAATCAGATTGGATGTGGCATTTGTTGGATGTAGAATGGTTTTGGGCCACCACATGGGAGCCCTTCCCAGGACATACTGGTGAGGAGAAATGCATAACGTGCAGGCAAATTCTTGTCTGGGAGCTTTGAGTGTCATGATATATCCAGCAATAATCTCTTTTCTCAAGGCGATGCATCCTGGGAGATTTGACCTGGAAAAAGCAGCTCTGCCGCCTCAAATCCATCGTGACCCCCCTGGCCAGAAACCACTCTATCTGAACGCTCATGGCGCCAGGCAATGTACCTAGTGAGGGATTGCGTGACTGCAGGATTTGGAGCACTCTCAGAGGATGGCTGATCGGGCCACTCACTTGTTGTTAGAGCACAGTGATATGACACGGTATGCGGGATTGGTCGACGCAGAGCTGACTGCGCTTGCCAGAAGCTTAGGATGAACCAGCTATGGAGGGCTCGCCAATTCTGTATCGAGGCAATGCTGCTTGCGCACGCCCCATCCGCGTTGCCCCCTGCAGAGAGGAGGCACCTGTAGGTGGAGGCAGGCTTGCTTTTCATGCCATTAGCTCTGCGTTCCAGGTTGTATGTGCGTCGAAGGATGAACCACATTGGCAGAAAGCAAGGACCAACCTTTCTGCTTTCTTCTATGTGGGGTATTGCTCAAGTGCGTCGTGTTTTCATGAGTAGCTCCATGAATACAAGTTTCGACTGCTCTTGAGGACCACTTGAGCCTATTGAGCGTGCAGTACTGGCTTGCCATCAGGGTTTCTCGCTGTTCCATGATAGATGTGCGGTGTTTGATAACATAGGAGCGGACTCAGAAATACTTGATGCAGCTCACCATCTGGCCTTTTGCCCGGTCATATTGCCGCCTTCTCTGTACTCTCGGAAGGAAAAATACCTGCTCAATAGTGACATTGTTGGAATCGTGCTGCTCCTTCAAGGAAAGGCATGATGTATTTGTACTAAGGAAGAAGGATTGGGATGAGGTGGAAAGGTGGGGCACAGCCGCCAAATATCAGCCCAGATTAGACAGAGGACACCAGGTTGAAACACGTTCTTGGGGGAGCGAAGACCCACCGCCCCCTCCCTCTCAATAGAGCGCGTTCAAAATTGAGGGGCGGACTTTCAATTCAAGGTGGCACAAAGACAGCTGAAGGCGGACAGCTGCTGTTCATCCCCCTCCACCCCCACAAAAACTTCTCTAAAGTTACGATAAATCGTTCTCTGCATGATTCTAAGCTGCGGGTAGCTCGAAAAGATTATATTTGGCTCTTGAACGGCCCTTCCTGTACACACAGTCGTGATCAGGACCAATCTGCAGGCGATGGCAACGAGACAACGGTGAACGTAAGCAGGTATTTCCAGTCATCAGGGAGCTTGAAGATTTCATCTTGTTTGCTAACGAGGCATTTAGACGTCCAACGTTGACACTTGCTATCTTACCGATGTTTTGGTAGCAGCACCCACAATCATTTCGCAATGTGATGAAGTTTCCTCGTCCGTACCGCCAGGCAAATTTACTCATGTATTTGCGATGTAGTCGTTGACACCATCCTCTCTCCCAGGTCGATGGCAGATGTGGACTCCGACGACGAGCCAATAGCTTTCACTTCCAGCGCCAAGAAAGGTCATAAAGACCCAGCGCATGAACCCAATAGCAAGGCTGAGGTGGGGTTCGGGAAAAGAAAGAGCACCTCAACAGGTGCACTGGGTGGCAAGCCCGAGCTAGACAGCAAGGAATCAGAGCCAGGTTTCCCCCCAGCCTCACCCAATTCCCCAAATCATCCCCTTCCCAGAGCCATCACTTAGGCCCTTTTTCAGATATCGGATCAGCTGTTAAGGGCACTTCGGAGAACAAGGGCCAGAATCCTGCTTTGCAAGTGCTGTGCTCATGCTGTATTGCTATTTCACTGCAACAGCAGGTATTAGGAAGTGGTCGAGAGTTGAAAATGCACCTCCAAGCTTGATCATTTGCAGGGACCACTGTGCTGCTTTATTATAGTCGT
Organism: Chloroidium sp. JM; assembly: GCA_004335615.1. Lineage (NCBI taxonomy): Eukaryota > Viridiplantae > Chlorophyta > Trebouxiophyceae > Watanabeales > Watanabeaceae > Chloroidium > Chloroidium sp. JM. The sequence continues at coordinate 860,704 of QAXI01000410.1, forward strand.
AAACACACATTTGTGAGGTCCTCTTGCTGCAGGTATTCTGTCAATGTGGAGGCAAGGAGATTAGGTAAAAAAGAGTTCCCAAAAGGTCATCGTTACTTTGGAGAAAGGAAGGAAGCTAATTTTGCAAAGAGACCACGTGATAAAGAAAATCTGGCCTTTCCATGGAGTTGCTGTGCGACAGGTGGGGGGGAGGAGAATGACAGAGATGGAGAAGGGGAGGGATCTGAGGGGGAGGAGGAGGCTGCCAGCGAGCAGGAAGACGAGGAGGAGTCTGCCGATGACTCAGCAAGCGAAGAGTTGAATGCCGCCGCCACCAGGGGGAGAGGCAGGGGCAGAGGGGGGAGGCGGGGAGGCCGGGGGAGCAGGGGTGGGGGCAGACGTGGGCGAGGCCGTGGCAGGACGAGTCGGGCGGCATCACCCGCTGGTGCGCACACTGCACCCGACTCCTGAATTCACAGGAATTGTTGGCATGACTGCCAAAGAATCAAGCATAGATAATACTAGATCAAGAGCCGGAAAGGCTCTGATTGTGCAGTGAGTGAGCGCATGAACTTGACACCTTTGCTGCTGGTATCGTTCCCGGAGTTTGGTGGCACTTGCCTCCTCACTTCGGACATTGGTCCAGGAATTTCAAAATCAGGAGCGGAAGACAGAGCACAGACCCTACTGTTCCCTGCAAGACATACTAAAACCCTAAAAAAGAGACAATGGTTTTGCGAAATTGGTGCCTTATCATCATCAGACAGTCACACCCAGCCAAAAGCCACAAAATACAGGGAACATGCTTCTGCTGATTGTGCTGTTTGAGTGCAGATGAAGTGGAAGATGAGGAGGAAGATGAAGAGGATGATTCCGGTGACGAGGACCAGGGAGTCGATTCCGGGGATGAGTTTGAGGCCGGGGGGACGGCGCCGAGGGGTCGGGGTGGCAGATGCGGCAGAGGGAGCAGGGGCGGGGGTAGGCGGGGCAGGGGGGGGCGCACAGCCATGTCGCCCTTCGGCACGCCCAGCAGTGGAAGTGAGCCATCTTCCATGGCTTCTTGCATGCTGCACAGATGTTTGGATGCCCTTTGAGGCTACCTGGTGAGGGGGTGCCATCTCTCAAAGGCCGACTGGAAAGAATGTAAGGAATTGCTGCAAGCCGTGGCCAGATGCCAGCTCGTTAATAACGCAGTATCTGTAAGGCAGTCTGAGAGGCATTCAGTGTGGTGAGAGCCAGCACGATATTGATTGTTTTGTCTTGACTGAAAAGGCCACAGGTGAGGCTGAGAGGACGGATCCTACCCTATCCCACCCTTGGGGGGGGAGGCACACATTCTCGACCCTGAACACCCAAATTTTCGCTTTTTGCAGGGAGAGGCAGGGGACGTGGGAGGGGCAACTGGGGGGCTCGCACTGGCAGTGGCAGCCGCGGCAGGGGTAGGGGTGTGCGGGGGCGGGGTCGGAGCACAGTGCTGACTCCGTTCCTGGCCCGCAGAGCCTCCAGCGATTCGGACGATGCCACTCCCCTGCAACCCCCCATAGACTATTGTGAGACTCCTTCTCTGACCGCCAAATTCTCCTTCCATCAATTGGAGATTTGCAGGAACGAGTGGAGAGACCATGCTTCTCCTGGACGATTTCTCAAGATGACAGAAGCTTGACACCCTCTCTGTTGCTTTTGGGAGCTTGGATAATCGGCTGCCATGTACAGCAATATAGTCACCCTGAATAGTGAGATGACTCCACTTGTCTATTGAAGTAGATTCTTGGTGTGTCAGATAGTCAATGGTGTAACTGCACGACTCAAGCCAGGGAAAAAGTCTCACAAATGCTTTGACTTGCAGACCAGGACATCTCGGATCAGTGGGAGACCACGTCTGACGAAGATGAGGCAATTGTAAAGGAGGAGGAGATCCCCTGGCATGTCGTGCTGGAACGAAATGGGGATCTCCCGAGCATATCGGTTCCCAGAGATTGCATGGGTGAGGTCCTTGCTGGCTTGGCTTGCAACCAGCTACATGGGTGATATGATCTGAAGCACCCGGCCAAATCTGTGAACATGCTGTCAAATGCAACCAGCGACTACCTGATTGGCCAGTCATCCATCGATTTTGTAGAAATGCCTGAAGAAATCCTCTTGGGGTCCATCTAATTAAGGATGCACGCCACAATTATTGCTGGCAGATCTTGCAGCGTATCCAAGCATGTGGCATGTCAGGCAGATGCATCACTGCCTCAATGATGATCATAATGTTGACTTTCTGGGAGCACTTCAGGCCTCCCTGGTTGCAGTGCCTCACCATGGGTGTTTTTCCAGGCTGCGTGGCGGTCGCATACAGCCTCCTGAGGGCCTTCTCCTAGAGCACCTTAGTGAGTACAGTGCTCTGAATCAGAAGCCAGTTTTGTCATGGACTCTGCATCCAGACATCCCACATCAAAACGTTCGCAGGGGACGTGGCGGCTGCATACAGCATCCTGAGGGCGTTCTCGTGGAGCATCAGGCTGAGTCCGGTGCCCCTGGAGGAGGTGTGCGCCGCCCTGTTCCTGGGGCGCTCCAACCCCCTGGCAGACGAGATCTTCCTCTGCCTGCTGCGCGGACTCGCCCAGGTCCGCTCCCCTCATACCCTCCCTTCTCTTCTGGTCCAATGTGCCTTAGTATTGCCTCCTGCATGTAGGTCTTCAACATCAAATTTGCAAGTTCACCTCATCTTGCACCTCTGCCTGCTGCGTGGACTCGCCCAGATCTGCTGTCCCCTTCACCACCCCTTCTTCACCCTCCCCTCATTCTCGTGTCACCTCCCGTACAGTTGCCGCTATCCCATTCCAGTGACCCCTTTCCTCTCTCTGATGAGTCAAGACGGTGGGCAAGCCTCGAGCGAAAACATCAGACCTTCCCCAACGTCAGAACAAAATCCTTATGCAGACCTGGAGCTATGCCTCTCCTCTGCATCCCTTAAACTTAAGGATATCATGTGCCCTCCTTCAGTTTTACAACACCACTGCAGGACGAGAACGGGGACCACAGGGGGGCGCGTGCCTTGGACCTGAACAGCCTGGACCATGTGACGTGGCCCGAGTACGTGTGGGAGTGGCTACGCATGACGGGCAACCCGCTCAGCAAGCACAGGAGCTACTGTACCCCTGTCCTATTGGTGAAAATTTCTCCTTGTCACCTGCCTGCCCATCGTCCTCCAGTCCATCCGAGAGGACCCAACAATCCCTCCACCTCTTTGCAAACGGTCAGGCCAAAGGCGCAGCAGTGAGCACAGCAGCAATGGGTTGATGATAGGCATATCCAATCCTTAAATGAAGGGGAGTGTGCAGCACAGCTTCAACTTCTGACACACAGCGCAGCTGTATGCTTTTCGTTTCAAAAGCAGTGCTAAATTTGTATAGGCTTAAACCCTCACAACAAGTTTTCTTGCCACAGCAAACGGAAATTGTTGCCTGAATTCCTGAATCAACCTCCTGCAGACTGGAACAGAGGACGCACGCAACGAACAGAAGTCTATCAACCCTACAGAGGCCACATCCAAAAATGCTGCGGCTGCACCACCATCCACTCAGCCAAATGGTCTGGCCGGCAGAAGTAGGTCAGGACCTCAGTCGGCTGCTGTGGTTGATGCTGAGCCATCCAAGGATGCTCCTGGCGAAGCAGATGCCGCCTACATTGATGCAGCTGATGGGGAAGCTGCGGATGCCAACAACCCGAAGGAGGAGAGGGACAGTGAGCCGCGGGAGGCTGGCTCTTCAAAAGATGCCTCTGCTGGGCTTGGGGTTCCAGTGGCTGACCCACCCTCCTCAAGCCAGAGTGAGCCACCTCCCGGTCTGCCCGAAACCCTGGCCCAAAATCTGCACCCTACCTTCGCAAGCTTTCTGTGACGGCTGCAGACATGCAGGACTGCGCGACCACTTTCTGGCACTTGCTCCTTTTTAAGGGCCCTTGAATGTCTGGACTGCAGAACAGCTTCGCCAAATTGTTCTGTCATGTGGGTCTCTGATTGCCCAACGTGCCTTCAGGCTTGTGGGAGAGGATGGGAGGCCCGCCCTCCAGGGTGAGGGATCTGATGACCCGCCAGCCCTTCATCAAGCAGCAGCGAGCCGAATTCCACGCTCTGCCACCAGTTGTCAAGGTGTGCATCTCCGCACGGACAATCCCTCACCTCCCAGTGTGTATGAGTGAGGAACTTCTGGGACTATGAGAATCCAAGACTTTCCTCGAGCCTGACAGCTTGCATCCTGCTTACCCACGCACTTGTCCCTGCATCTATTCGGATCACAGAAAGGGACCCGGATCAGCTTCCAAAGAGTGCCCTCTGTGAATATCACAGGCCCGGATCCTGGCTGCTCTGTGCGACGATCTGCTGGTGACGGTGCCCGTTCGAGCAGAGATCGACCGCCGGGAGGCGGCAGGGCAGTTCATTGCTGGCAAGGGCGGGGAGGGGGGGCCGTACCCCATGCGGACCGCCGAGGAGCGCAGGAAGCGAGCAGAGGCAGTGGAGAGAGAGGTCTGTTCTTCCCCTCAAGACCGTGCCTTCCCTTGCGCTTGCAGCATATAAAAGGCATCCTTCCTTTTTCCCAGATGATGATCACCACTTTTTGCTGGTGAGCTGTCATTTGGAAAACCACACCGCTTCCGATTCCGCCAGAATTCATTCCATGCAGGCTGGGAAGGTCACAGCGGGGGAAAGGTGGGTGATGTAAAATTGGCACGCCCACTTCAATGATCACATGGGAACAGAACTGCCATGCCAGCTGGGCGGACGAGGTTTGATGAATCAAGGATCTTCCAGGATGTTTGCCACGTGCAGGAGGGTGAGGCTGGGGACGGCAACTGCGATCTGTGCATGCTGTGCAACCAAGGAGGCTCACTGCTGTGCTGCGACGCCTGTCCAGCCGCCTACCACATGAGGTGCATTGGGGAGACTGGCAAGAGCCTGCCGGAGGGCGAGTGGCTGTGCCCTGAGTGCGCAATCGGCGGCAGAGGTCAGCAAACCCCCCCCCCCTTCCTTCCCCTCACCTTCCTCTATCACAATCCACCCTTTCTCCCCAGGATGCAGCCGGATCTGGTGGGCTGTGGGAGACAAGAAGCTTGTTGCCGAGCCCAAAACATCTTGAAGGGGATACAGTAAAGATGCCACAGGACAATATCTCCATCCCCATGCAGATCTCTTGCCTCCTGAGTGCATTGATAACTTCCCTTCCCCTCAAGAATACCCACTCCCCTGCCCTCCTCTCCACCAGGATGTCTCCCTTGTATAACATGTGCCAAAACCTGACGCCCTGTAAGACTCCAAGATATTGATTGCCATGCGTTTGAGCCCGCTGAGCCTCCAAAGCAAGTGCACTGCAGTCTCATGGCAAGGGCAACTTCAAGAGCATCGAGAAGTGTGGGGCCTGCGCCCACTGCCTGAAGCCCCATCTCAAGAAGGCCTGCCTGAACCCCACCCCCCGCCTGGCCGTTGATGACCCTGACGCTGGCCAGACCCCGCAGTACGCTGCCAAACCTCACTGCATCAATCTATGTGTACAAATACTTTGCTTCGACCTCTCCATTGGCCGAATGCATTTAGTGATGATTTCCATTTGATATGTCCTTAACTCACAAGCGCAGACAATCAACGCATTGTTTATCGCATGTGACAGGTGGAGCCGTCTGGCAGTCGGTTCTCTTTTCTCTGTTTCTGTACTGGAATCGGGGCTGCCTGTCGTCCGTGAAGAGCTTTTCCTCTGTGCAGCCTGGCGTCTCTCGTGATCCTGATGCTACGCACGGAGCGGGAGTGGTGGGGCATGATGGAGGGTGGCTGGGCTGGCAAGGACTATGCTGCCCACCGCCAGAAGTGGGCAGAGGAGGTGAGCTTCGCTGTTGTCGACGCTTTCTGGCATTGAGGCCTGCCTGAGGGGTTGAGCCAGATTATCAAAGGGTGGACAATGTAATTGACATTTCAGAGAAGGGGATGAGGACTGAGACAAGGCAGGAAGATCCTCTTCAATGTATTCACAGCTCCGCTTCCTGCTCCGGCAGATTACACACACTCATCCAGAGCAGAAGCGCACTTTGAGTCTCTCTGGTGCAACAAAAGAAATTGCTTTTTTCGGCAATCAAGAGGATGGAACACCATTTGGGAATAGCTGCATAGACATCCGACCATGCATCTCTTGCCAAGCCAGGGAAGCCCTTACAAGCAAAACCCCTTTTAATTGCCAGGTCAAGGCGGCCGAGACCGTGGCGCAGATGAAACGGCCCCTCCTGGAGATGGAGGCTGCCCTGAGGAAGTCCGCCTTTGCCGAGGACTGGGATCCCTCGCGACCCAGCCAGGGGGGCAAGCAGGCCCCGCAGGTGCCCTTTGACCTGCTGAGGCTCACAGTGCTGACGCAAGGGGACCCAGCCCCCGGGAACTTCCCCTTCTCACGGCGAGGGCCCTCCCGCTGGGTGGATCCCGAGCCAGCGGGCAAAGGTACACCCCTCACCATTGCTCTGCGTGTCTTCGAGACCTTTTTGCCTCGTGGGCCTGACCTTCCACCTGCATCCTATTCTCTCCCCTTTATCTCCCTGTTGATTGAGGGAAGGAAACAGTTGTCATCTTGATGCTTGATGCATGCCAGATGGGCCAGAGTCATGCAATGTGATGATCTACATGTATTGGAGGCCAAGGGGGAAGAGATGTACTCTATCTGAAATCGCGCAGAGACCCCAGGACGCTTCATAATGAAACCTCAATCAGCAAGAGGCTGCTCGATCTCATTCATTGATGATTTCAAGACTCAGCCCACCCCAAGCCCTTGACAGCCACTGTCATCGTCAATGCAGGTGGATGGAGAGGCAGGAGGAGGAAGAAGGTGGCCTCGGAGTCTGATGACGAGGCGGAGGCGAAGGCAGCGGGGGATGAACTGGAGTCTGACGTGCTGGTCCAAGACACCGCCACCCAGAAGTTCGCCAACTGGTCGATCTCGTACCGCGGGCGCTGGACGCGCTGGGCGGGCCGCCACAGCCTGCCCCCCGCCATACTGAAAGCCGCGGCCAGGAGGTGATCTTGAGCCCCTGAGATCCACTGCTGGACTCAAGCCTTGCGGATGCCCTCCTGTGTCCGAGAATCTCTTTTGCATTCACAGCTGGAACTTTGGCGGGAATGGGGATCTCAGTGTCCCTGCCTCTCAAGGCTGGGAACAGCTCTTTGCAGCCTCTCTGTCCTTCTCCCAGATTGAATGTCACTTTTCAAGGGCGCAGCATGATGGAAGTCGTGAAAGGGGGAATAAGGGGGAAGTTTCGCTCGCAGCCTTCCTTCTGACCACTTGCACATACATTTAAGAGAGTTCGCACACCGCACACGGCTCCTCGGGCACACCAGAGCAAAATCTGCGCGTGCAGCGGAGGACGCAAGCGCATTCCTGGCGTGCGCTACTCGGCCACCCATCCCCTGGTGGCCCCTCGGACGGCGTGGCAGGCAGCCTGCAAGTGCGCAGACACTGCCGCAGAGTTGGGGCTGCAGCTGAGGGCCCTGGACGCACAGCTGCAGTGGGAAGGTGACTGCAGTCGCCCCCCCCCGCCGGG
>QAXI01000410.1:874607-971482 GCA_004335615.1 Chloroidium sp. JM
CCCCCCCGCCGGGGGGGGTCCCCATGCCTGGCTTATCGTATGCGCACCATGGGGATGCAATTGTCAAAAGCCCCTCTTGACAACCATGGTCAAGCTCAGATTTCTGAGGAGAGAGAAGCCCTGAACTCTTGCATGGAAGATTCTCATGGCCCTGGTGTGTTGGCAGCAGGAAGTCGAAGGTTTGCATATTCCCCACTCCCTTCTCCTGGCTCTTGGGATTTCTTCTCTACTGTGTCTGCGAAACACAAGCATCCTGCTCCTATGTTTCATTTGTTGTTGAAGACTCTGGGGAGAAGAATTGAGTCTACTGTTCCATCTGCATGCTTTGCTTTTCGGGGTGCAGAAACTTGATATGGTGAGCCAACATTTGCTTTCCTGCAAACCGAAAACCAAAATTCTAGCCTTGCTGTTGGCACTGCAAAGACATATGTGTCGAATCCCCCTTTGCACAGCCTTTGTGGCTCAACATCAAGTATCTGCAGGAGGTGGAGGATGGTGACTTCATCTGCACGCTCTGTTCGGCTGCCGTGCCTCCCACAGGCAATCCGGAAGGGGCGGAGCCTGCAGAGACAGGGGCCAGGGATGACCGCCGGACCCTGGGGCACCCCCGCCTGCAGGAGCTCAAGGCTGAAGAGCCTGCCCCCAGTATCAGGGTACTCCCATTCTTCGCTGGAATTCGACCTCCCCTTGAGCAATCCCGACCTGCCTTCTTGCCTGATGGTCATTCAGCAGCTTGTATGTGTGATAACACTGGCACATTGTGCGTCCTGATTTCTGACTGTTGTCATTGATAGCATTTATTCCTGTTGAGGATGTCAAGCCGCTAAGAAAAGGAGTACCGCAAAAGCAGAATTGGTGACATGTGGGTGTCAATAGCAGACATCACGGTTGCAAGGCTGCCCTGCCACACATCTCCTCTGCGTTCACTTCCAGGTGCGCCCCAAGGCGAGGTCATCGATGAGTCATCACACCCTGTCGGGACCCACCAGCGGCAGGAGCGGGCGCAGGGGTGCCGCCCTGGTGGAGGACTCCCTGGACTCGGGGCGATCCTGGCAGGAGGTGAGGCGCAGTGTGTGTATCATCGAGTATACTCAGCCACGTGCCACTCTGCACTGTGTATAGGGTTTACAAGGCTGGTGTTCTTCAAATGGGCTTTACTGAGGCTCAGCTCAGAAATCTTCCCTGCCAAGAAGGCATCATTATCGCTTGGGAGCAAGTCTTGCTTACCACCAAAATATTGCCTCAAATGGAGGAGTTCCCCCCTGCAATGCAGTAGCAAAGCTCCTCCAAATAATGCAAGGTGCACACGACAGGAAGAATCTCAGCATGTCATACCACCCCTGGCCAGAACCCTTAAAACATCCGGCTAAACTGCACACTGCCTCAAGAATCACCCCACACCGATCTGTCCGGCGATGCTGTGCTGTTGGAAATCGCCGATGACTGCATATGCAGGCGGCCCTGGGTGCCCTTCGCAAGGCCATGGCCGACTTGGTCACCAAGCCCTTCTCCACGCGTGTGCTGGACCGCGTGGCGCCCGAGTACAGCAAGGTCATCGCCCACCCCATGGACCTGTCCAGGATCAGGCGCGACCTGGAGGTCCCGGAGGCCTACCAGACCCCTGGCCAAGTGCGGGCCGACATCGCACTGGTGGGAATCCCGCTCCTCATCATGAGCCCCAGCAAACAGCTGTGCGTCTGTTCTGTGATTCTCATCGGTCACAGCAGACAGATTTGGTGTATCTTGCATCTGCTTTCGAGGCTAGTGGTTTGAGTAGTGACGAATAGTCTGGGCGACTTGGAAAGTTGCACAAATCATGATTGAGTCTTCAGCTATGGTATCGCTCAAGCTAGACTCACACAAAGAATCTCAGCTTGCATAATGTGCCCAAGGCAAAGATGTGTTGGATGTGGTTATATCATGACATCGTTCAAGACCAGTAGCCAAGAGCGATGATAAAATGTACGCTTGAAGGTTGGTCACTGGAGGAGCGAAAGACTTGTGCAGCTCAGTGGGCAATGAAGTAGCCAGAATACTGAGAATCCACAAGTGACAAGCCATCTCACATAAGCCACATCAGCTGGGGCTCCTGTGCAGGTGTGGAAGAACTGCAGAACGTACAATGAGGGCCCGCATGAGATCCTGGACATGTGTGACCGGGCACAGGCCCTCGTGGACAGGTTGATTGCCCCTGCCTTCACAATCACCCCTCCCCCAGCCAATCCTCCTAGACTATTTGACTGTTATACCAGGCTATGGCAATCATCACTTTGTTGAAAGTGAATATCAGCATGGCGGTTGCAATGCTTACCAATCAAATGTATTCGAGTGAAGACAATGCTTCACATCTCCTTTCCTCTGGCGGAGGAGCTTCTCTTTGCATCTGCCATTGCATTCCTGAGGCACTCGTCTATGCACACACATGATGCACACAAAGGATGACCAGAATGAATCTGCAATGTGAAGCATGCAGTGAGAGCCAGGCGCTATAGGAAAATCAGTGTCCTGAGACAGGACGTTGGCGTGAGGTCATGTCAGCATCGGACAAGCGTTCTTGGCCCCGGCCGATACAGACGATGTACCAATCGGCTGCAGGTGCTGGGAGGAGGCTGGTCTGAGCAAGGAGGAAGCGCCAGCCGCAGCCGAGCCCACCCCTTTGGGCGGCAGGAAGCGGCGATCAGAGGTGGAAGCCGTGGGGGAGCCGGCGGCCGAGAGCGAGAAGGAGGACAGCGATGCCGCAGCCTCCTGGGGCGGGGAGACAAGGGAACACCCGTCCAAGCGAAAGAGGCTCAAGATCACGATCAGCGGAGCCACCAGCTCTGGCCGCAGGGGTGGTGCGTTCCCTCACTGCTGTGGAATTCAGCCAGGCCATGAAGGTCTGGTCAAATTGGATGAATGGACTCTCACAGTCCTGACCGATTTGTCGAGATGCCGTGCGGTTTCCTTCATGCCAGGGAAGGGTAGCTGTCTATGTATGAGCAGGACAGTAGTATAGTGACCATCTCCATTTCTTCCTTTTACCCACCTCGTGTGTCTCCGTTTGACCAGGCTTGGCAACAATTCTCGTCCTGTGTGGAGCGCAGAAGCAGCCCCTGCATCCTGTGTCTCCTGCATGTGCACGCTCCTCCACCCGCACTCATATCTTCACCCGAAGTGCAGGAACGTGTGGATGGCCTTCGACGGCGGATGCTGCTGCAGGGAGGGGGAGGGGTGGGTCCGGCGCAGAGGAGCTGGCAGCTGCCCGGAAGGTGGTGGCTGCCGTGGCCAGGAGCGAGCATGGCGCGCCCTTTGCCCAGGCCGTCACCCCTGAGGACGCCCCTGACTACGGCGACTACATCCTGCACCCCATGGACCTGGGGACCATCACAGACCGCCTCAAGCAAGGGCACTACGCCTCCTGCGGTGGGGTCCTGCTCCTTCTTGTTCTGATATATAGAGGGAGTTTGCGTCTTGAGCGACCAGCAGTGCCTCCAGCAGAGCAGATGAAAGACACCATCGTGAAGCGGACCTCTTGGAGTCGTCAGTCATATTTCGAAAGCCTGCGAGTCTTTGCACCTGCTCCATGTTTGGAGCCGTGCATTTGTGAGTTGTGTCTTCACCAGGCCACAGCTGGTCTTCTCATATTTGGATCCTGCGGTGACGCACTCCTGTGAGTTCTTGCTCACAACGTCTTTGTGTGCAGAGGAGGTGCTGCAGGATGTGGAGCTTGTGTGGAGCAACTGCAGGTGAAACCTCTCTCCCCATTATGCTCACATTTCACTTCCGTCATCATCATGATCACTCCCTGGATGTGCACAGTATCCTGTCCACATGCTTGACCCTCTCCGCTCATCCTCAGATGAAACAGGATCTGAAGAAGCGCCTTAAATTTCAAATTCTTGGTCAATGGGCAGCTCATGCGTTGGGAAAGATGCCCTTTGTGTGGAGAATCTGAGCTCACGGCACGACATGTGCCAGGTTGTACAACACAATTCCCGGCTCCTACATCCTGGAGGCCTGCCAGAAGGCAGAGGCCAGCCTGAGGACGGCCTGGGAGAAGGCGGGGCTCCCGGGGGTGCCATCCCTGCCGGGCGGCAGGAGGCAGCAGGCCAGCGCGCCCAGCCAATCAGCCTCACAGCAGCCTCCTGCAGAGGTGGGCATTCGTGTGCCCTCTCGACAGTTTGCAGGGAATGCATAATCGCCATTCCAATGCCACTGCATTTCCCAGCAGTGAACTGGTTTTAATGGATTGATAGTACACGGCATCAAATGAATTGCGTGCATTGCATTCAGAGCATGGATTGAATGGAGGAGATTCAATGGTGGAAACTCTGGCGAACGAAAACGATTGAGGTATTCTGATTCTTCAACAATTCCGACCAAAATTGAGGAGGAGTAAGTGACACTGTCATTGCATGGCCAGCAGGAGGTCTTGGATGGGACTGAGCATCCTGGGAAGGCTGGAGACGACATAGTTTCAGAGGCGCCTCCTGTCAGCTCACCTCGGCGGGCCAGGTGAGCACCCTGTCTCCAGTGCAGTTATGCAACAAATGAATGCCACCTGAATGCCAATCAGTCTCCGACCTGTTTTACCCTGACCCCATCAGGATGGCAAGCACAATCAGCTGTGGTGTGTTGCCCATGGGGAGCCGTGGGCCGGATGATACTTTGCTGACAGCTGACAAAATCGCAGGGACACAGCGGCAAGTGAGGACCCACCAGGTCGTTCTCACCCCAAGTCTCGAAAGAGGCAGAGAGAAGCCGAGGCTGCCGACGCGCCAGACGCCAAGGAAGGGAACGACCCGGCTGGCCCTGAGCATGACTCGCAGGGGCAGCTGCAGAGTGCTGCTGCCAGTGGGCCCAGCAGGGCAGGTATCGTTTTGCCTTCGTGGCCACCTTCCTGGTACATGCCAGCTGGACAGCCTCACACAGTCGCGTCCATCAACCTCACCCTTGTTCCTGTGCCCCTGACAGAACTCGATTCAAGGAAGGGATCCTTGCAATGAAACAGCGCATGCTGGAGGACAGGCTTACAATCATTCTATCACTTCTCTGCTTGCAATGGTGTGTCGCCCCTGGTGCCTTTAGGGGAGCTATGCAGTATCGGCTGCCCAAATGATGGCAGCATGTTTGTTGCAGCCCGGAGCAGGGTGGGAGCGGCCAAAGATGAGCCGACTTCTGCAGAGGAACCTATTGCAGCGGGAGCAGCTCCAGAGACGGGCAAGCAGGCTGCTCGCAGTGGGAGGGGTAGGAAAGCCATCCAGGAGGCTCCTGTGCAGGGCCGGGAGCAGTCAGGCGGGGATGGGCTACCGTCAAAGTCCTCCAAGTCTGTGGTCAGAATGCAAAACGCCAAGGACTTTGCCGCGGCTTTGAGGTAGAGTGTGCTGCGGTCACCACAGTATTGATTTCAAACCCAATGGCAATTTTTTGTTTACCAGGGCAGATTCCAGAAGAGATTCCTGAGCTCTGCAGAAGCGCTCTTGGGCTCCAATCAATCAACGACCCCACAAGATCCACACTCGGTCCAAGATCTTGCACAGTCTGAACACAGAGATACTTCTGGCATTCAGGATGAACACCATTCCCAAATCAAGACCACAGCTGCCCCATTCTTGCAGTGGTGCAGAATCGCAGGTAGCAAAGACTGACACTAGTTGTGCTTTGGCAGGGTGGTGCGGGGGTTGGCAAAGACTCGTGCAGGGGCTGTGTTTGCCGCGCCTGTGCCCACGACAGAGGTGACGGATTACCTGAGCATCATCCGCCGGCCCATGGACCTGGGCACCGTGGCAAATGACCTGCGCAATTCCGTCTACGCATCCCTTGGTGCAGCCCCCACTCCACTTCCATCACGATTGATCTCCCTTCTTACTAGGGAGAGAAGCTAACCCCTACAGTTTCCCCATCGTAATGTTGTGGCCCCAGGAGACTTTGCATGCATCACCCGCGCCTACTTTTCCCTTCCATGACCCCTCTACATGGTCTGCAGCGCAGAAAGAGCACCCTCAGTATCATTTCTATGAGAAAGGAAAAGAGGGATGTGATGTGCATGCAGGCTGATCAATTGCCCTTTTATGATTTAATACATTCCTTAGTCCATTACGTCGGTACATCTGATGACTGATAGGTGCCTGCTTGCAGACGAGGTGGTGGCGGATGTCAACCTGGTCTGGGCAAACTGCCGAGCGTACAACCCCCCGGGCAGCCCTGTCCTGGAGGACTGCAACACGGCACAGATGGCGTTCCGGGAGCGCTGGCTGCTGGCGGGCCTCCCCCCGGAGAGGCTGGACCAGGAAGTGCCCCTGGAGGACGTGCTCTGCACCCCACCCCAGGTCTGTTCCCTGCACACCCAAGAAGGGCTTCTCACATGCTCTGTGGAGATCTGCCAGGCGCAGCTGCTCGTGTGCACATGCAATGCTCCATGCCGCGTCATCCTTCAGTGCAGTTACCAACAGGGAAGTGAGGCTTATCAAATCAGAGAATGGGATATTGCAAGAGTATGAATGCAAACATCTTCATACACAAATCCTGCTCGGGCCGCTGATGTCATGCTTTCCACCAACGCAGGCTCACAGCAAGCGATTCTCTCCTGCCATGAATGCCTGGGATTCCAAGCAAAAACGAAAGTGCTGCAGGTGGGACAGAAGGGCGAGGCAGGCAGCGAGGCACAGTCGCGCCACCCCAGCCCCATCAAGGTCAAGGTCAAGCTCTTGGGGCGAGGAGGCAAGGCAGAAGGTGGGCTGCAGCCTTTTGAGTTGTCTCTTCTTTGTTGGTGTAAAGCTCTTCCCAGTGAGCTTGCATTCCACCTGAGGGGCACAAGAGGGTGATGTGCGCTGTCGAACAAAGCCTTCCCTACAGATCAGGAGGACCTTGCGCCTGCTCCGTTGAAGGCAGTATATGCAAAAATGCTCTCGCCACATTTCTGCAGTATGCATGCATTGTGTCATGAAATGATCATATGCATTCAGACACCGTATGCTTCCAGGCCTCCTAAGCACCAAACATATTGTGTTGCAAAGCCTTGTCGTATGTGACAAGCCTGCAGAAACGGATATTGGCATGACTTTCTGGATGAAGGGATGTGAATGCAGGAAGCGCCACTCACATGTCCATGGCAAGCCTGGATCATTTGGTCTGTATGACGTGCATTGCTTGGAATTGCAGGCGCACAGCCAGCGGGTCGCAGGGACACACGGGACAGCGGAAAGTCTGTGGCGGCAGCCTCAGGGGCAGCGCCCCCACCTGCATCTGTCCGAGCCTCCAAGGGGACCTCTGCTGCAGACCAGAAGGGGACCAAACAGGTGGAATACCATCCTGCAGTGCTCCTGCTACATCCAGATAGCTTCCCTGTCTTGTCAAGAATATTGATGTACAGCTCATGGTCTCTTTGGGTGTTCAGCTCCAGACTGCTTGAGTACGCCTTCTCACAAAACCAATTCAATCTATTCCTTGACTTCACATTTGCCACACTTGTCATTCCCAAGATCTCTTATCACTGCTCTCGAGGAAATGGCGATTCTCTTTATGTACTTTTGCTGCACTACTTGTGGCTTGATGGCGTTATGGACTGGAGACTATATTGCTTACTAATCAACTTCCATGATTGCTGTGTCATGATATTGCAGAAGGGAGTAGATGATTGTCTTGTTTACTGGATTGAGCTCGTTGTTTGCAAGCAAATCTACAGGTCAAAGAGTGATTGCTTATTGCGTCAATCCTGGCTGAATTACGCAGGCGGAGGCAAGGCCGAGTTCAGGCAGGAGGACCCGGGGAGAGGCCCCTATCGATGCGGCAGCACCTTCTGGGACCAATGACGCTGGGAAAGCTACCCATCTGGAATCCAGCAAGGTTCCCAGCAGTCCAAAGAGCAGGGCCGCAGCCCGGAGGAAGGACGATGCCAACGCAGCCAACGCTCCTGAAGCCGCCAGCAAGTCGCCAAAGGCCAACCGGAGCGGAAAGCCAGTGGGGGAGAAGCGGAAAGCGGATGCGGTCTTGGAGGACGGGAAGCCTTCAGAGGGCGGGGAAAAGGAGGCTGGCAAGGACACACCGAAGGAGCGTCCTGCCTCTGGGAAGAGGCGGGGCAGGGGTGCGGAGGAGATCAAGTTGGAGGCGGAGGAAAAGCCGTCCCCCAAGAAGCGCAACACGCGGCAGACAGGTGGGCTGTCCTATATGGATTCAGAGGCGTTTCTTGTGATTTCAAAGCCGATCCGCAAGGAAGATTGAAGCACTAGCCAGATTCTAGTGCAGCTGTGGCATTGGCGTTGTGCACAGTCATCGTTTCGAGTCACAAGTCTTTCATCGGCCTTCAAACCACGTGTTTTGTACAGAAACGGAGGAGGAAGCCAGGGCAGTAGCCGCCACTGTGGGGAAGACGAGGGGCGCACAGGCTGCAGCAAAAGAGGCTGCCAGCAAGGCTGGCTCTGGCAAGGTGGGTGCCCTGGATTCTTGTGATTCACCTTGAGACTTTGAGATTTCAAACCATGGGACACCCAAGGCAGCACCGCTGTAGTGAAGGCACAGACATAACCTCTTTGTGAATGCTGGTATACATAGCCCAACTCGTCAGAGGATTTGGTTACTATAAATTGGGATGACTTGCCGATTGGTGCATAGCTGAATATGACAATTTTCGATCTTCTCGGATATGACAAATTTTTATACACCAGCCAGTCAGTACTGGTCTTGAGAGTCTGTGGATATTCAACGCTGGCCTTGTTGCAGGCCAAAGCAACCCCTCTTGGAGCTGCCAAGGCTGGCAAGACCCCTGGCCCACCAAAGAGCAAGACCGCCAAGACTCAAGCCCCCGAATCCAAGTCCACAGCTAAGAAACGCCGCCGCTGATGATTTGGTTCATCCTCTCGGACCTGCAGAGCCAGGGGTGAAGAGAAGAATGTTTGGTGTGAATGGATGACAGAATGTATTCTGAATTCTGGTTGAATACTGAGTGCTGTACAAGCCATGTCTGAGTTTCGTGAATTTGTATCTGTTGAGGAATGTTGTTGGCATACATGTCATGGACAGTGGTTTTCGACGTCAACAACCAGCAATGCAAGGAAGTCAGTTTCAAGCCTGGTGATCCAAAGCATACTATGGTACTCTGCAGCTTTTGGTACCTTTTTGGACATGTATGCTTTCAGCAAAGTCTTTGCAAAAGCAAATGCAAGCGAATATTTCAAGCCTCTCTCGGCCGAAACAGATCCCGTGTCTGAAATTGAAGAACCTGGTTGCCTGCGGATGCCCATCCCTTGGCCAGCTCTCTTGCAAACAACTGCAGCACATTCTGAAGTTGGACTCTCTGGTATGGGATCTTAATCAGCATTCTGGTGGCTCTTGATTTATGCTCAAGCACTTGATCATTAAGCCCTTCATTCGGCAGAAACACAGGCAAGTCAATACCTCCAATCGCTGTGTGTCCGGTGTCAGATACTTCTCCAGCAGTCTCCCAAGATGTGGCTTCCTGGAGTGTGCTCTCGGCACAGAAACTATACAGAAGTCATCAGGGATTGGGGCCAGGGGTTGCCAACCCTTTGGTGCTGCCAGAAGCATCTGCTCGTACGGCTTGTGGTGTGCCATGCCCTGCAAGACAGAGCTTGTTCAGCTGACAAACTGCACAACTTTTCCTTTCTCGGTTCTTCTCCGGGTAGTGCGACATAGTGTTCAGCTTTCTTTTTGTGGAAAAGCAAATTGCACAGAAGTGTTGCAAAAGGGCTGACCATGTCGCTGATCAGCGTCCCATCTGCTCTGCATTTCAGCCAGTACCATGTTGCCAGCGGCTGCAGCTGCCACTTGGGGAGCAATTCTGCCTCCACAAAACGATGCAGCTTCTCCCTGTTCGTGAGCCAAAGAACCACCAGACCGCCCACCTGCACACCTTTTTTTTTTCCGATCTCCCTCTTTGGCCAACTCCTCCTTGACCAGTCATGGACCGAATTTGGCTGTAATGCAGATGCCATACTGCAATCTTGAATGGGCGCCTGGCCCCTGTCTGAATATACGTGGGTTTGAGACTTGCAAGAGTGGAGGTCCAGGTAACTGGCAGCTCCTCTGCTTAAAAAAGTACGCCAATATTAGCTAAGCATGTTGATGCACCTGTGCAATAATAAGCTCATTCCGTGGAGATAGTTATGATGATCTCAGGGCACAGATGCTTGCCTGGGGCAGGAATGCAGGAATGGGGATGCTGAGGAAGTGGCGACTGGGCAGAGTGGGATATAACTTTGCCCGCCGTACACTGGCATTTTCCCACGGTGGATCCGCCACTATGCATCCATAGGAGCACCCCCCTGCAAAAGATATGATGTAGCTATTAGGCCATGTGCAGGGTCCAAACCAGATTGCCTTTTCAGGCGGTCTCTCGGCAGATTCACAGGAATAGATGAATACCATCAATGTCACTCCAGTCATAAGTATCACCCATCTCCAAGAAATGTGCGTTTCTGTTCTGTGGCACTGCTCGCTGAATCTCGCATAAAGGACCACCCAGGACTGACATGTTGAGAAGAATACCCGAGGAGAGCAGCCTGAAGTCCTTGATGTCTGCAATAAGGAAGCGACACTCTCCAGGGATCACCACCCTGGTTTCATGGGCCAAGGCCTCCCTGTCACTGGCCCCATTGTTCTCTATCATTCTGCATTGATATTTAGTCCTCACATCAATGCCAGTGTCTCAGGGACCTTTACACACAGCAGATATTCACCAAAAGTTGTCTAGATTTGAGTGACTACAGTCGGTGAGCTGTGCAGTCAAAGTCGCTATGCCCTTGTCCTCGACATCTCAGATTGGGTTTCACCCTTCATCTCAGGCAGGGCATTCATTCAAAGCACGACATGCGTATCTGAGAAGAAGAAATGCAGGGTGTCTCAGAAACCACCTATTGAACAGATTGCCGCTTCCAGTCTCGTCGTCGACAAACTTAAATTTGGGCTTCAGCACTCCAGCCATTTGTGCCAGGCCGAGGAGATCCAGTGGCGGAGTGCAGTCAGTGCTGCCTGATGCGCCTGTGCCTCCGCTCTCTCCATCAGCGGGAACGTAGCCTTCCATACCAAGCTCTGAAGTGCTGGCATCTTCCTTTTCGCCACCTGGATCCTCCTCACTCCCTGTGCGGCTCTGGGGCAGCTGGGTGTTTTGCTTTGCTGCAGGCACAGGACTCCTGCTATCAGCGGCGGATCCGCTGACTGACTCGCTGAGCGAATCGCGCACAACAGCATATTCATCAGCGTTTACAGGAGCTTGGCTGGGTGGCTGGGGATGCCCAGAACCCGCATGCCGATCTTCCTTCCTGAGGGCCTCTTTGATCGATGTGGCACCCCAGCCGCCCATCCACAGCCGGAATTGGGTGTGGGCTTCCAGTAGGCTCGCTTCCACCCTGTTGTGCCTGGCCTCTGCCTCCAGCTCTCTTCCATTCGGCTGATGAGGTATCCTCTTTCGCTTCTTGGATGGCTTCTCCTCTGCTTTCGTCTCCCAATGGAGGATTGCAGCGTCTGTAACACCGAAGACGAGGTTTATTGATTAATCATGCGATGGTGTATGCGAGCTCTGGCAGTATTTGGTAAGAAAAGATATCAGCGCTACACCTTGCATGCCATGTCCACCCTCGTGCGAAGCTACGTTTGACACTGAAGCTTGAGTATCTGGCACAGGCTCAAACTGAGTGTAGTGCTTCGAGCTTTCTGACTCGCCTGAGAGAACCGCAAAACACTTAGCGTGGTACATTCGTCCGTTGCCATATAACTGCAAATTCACGACCTCCGTTGACCTTTCTCACTACTGTCTGCATTTCGTTCTCCTTCGTCTCAAGGTGATGCCCAAGGAAGCGCTTTTTTGAAATCCGACTGTTCCCTAAACCCGACAGTTTTGGAAAAGCCAAGAACTGCCATGATGTCGCATTCGCATTATGGGCATTATGACTTGCCTTAGATTGCTTCAACTTGATGCCTAATCTATCGAAAAGCTGCTGTTGACGCGCAGCGGGAAGTTGCAAGTTCGTCCCACCATGCAAAGTTCGAATAGTTCGAATCCTAAGTCTCGTGCCTGCGCCCCAAAGCGAGATCATTTCCTTCTCGTACCGCCCCAGAGGCAAAGCAAATGATAATTCACTTTTGATACCATCTGAATGCCCATGGTAAGCACAGCTGTGCACCAAGCTCCGCTTATTGTAACGCTGCGATGCCGTCCCTGATGTAGGAAAGTTGCCTGTCTTCACTTTAGATCCTCTAATTGTCACAAAGGTGCTGCAGATGCAGACAATACAGCACAGATCTCCAGGAAGACCTTCTACACCGAAACAGCTCCAGCAGAGGGATGTCCTGCTGCGGGGAGCTGGTGGCGAATCGGGGAGGCTATCTCTGCTCACGCTATGGCGTGTGCTGTCTGTCTGCCTCCTGCTGCTTACTAATAGTGCTCTCAGCCATCAGCGCAGGCTCTGCCCGGGACTACACTGTCCTAAGCCGCAACAAGGGGTGATGCATTGGCCCTCCTGCCTGCTGTACTAATGTGCTGTTTCAGTATTCTCATCTGTCCAGCTAGTCCAGCTTTTGACATGAATCAGCTTTATACACGAATGAGAAGGGGGAGCCAGACAAATCACAATCCAAGAAGGGTTACACCATGGACAGCAAACAAACCGGAATGTACAAGCTGCCCATGGCCCTGAAATGCGTTGTATCACCAACTTTTCACTCTGTATCACCGAGAGGCACATGAGCAAGGAGATAGTGCTGTCTTGGAGACATGAGGCATATTGATCATCAGCCGGGCTGAGGGTGTGTCCAGGAAGATCACGGCGAGGTTGGGTGGTCAGACAAGGCGGTCGCAGCTGGAGGGGCAAGGGGTGGACGAGGCTCATCAGGTCACAGGAGATGCGGGCATGAGGAGGCAGAGGGCCAGGCCCCGTATCCATCAAGGTGCTTTTGCAGGTCCCTGTCCTTCTGACAGTGTTTGGTAAAGCCTCACAGGCATCTTTGGGGCTCCATTGACGGTCAAATTCGCTCAGATTGTTGGCCGGTCAGCCTCTGCAGATCACAGGCTGTTCTTATGGATTTTTTGGGTATGAGAAGTATACGTACTGGCAGGGTTCCTGAAAAGCAGGGAGCAGGCTTTGAACGTGTTGTCCGGTAAGTTTGGGGTGGAGTAAATCATATTCCGCTTGGGCAATCTCTGGCTGCCATCCAAATCACATTCCTTGAAATGTGATACGGCATCGCTTGTTCAGGCATTGCCATGGCAGTGGACAGAGGCCCAGACTTGGCCTAGGAATGGCAAAGGCGTGTTCAAACAGCAGCCAGACAGCCACCAACCCCCCTCAGAGCTCCTGCAGCCTAGCGACTTTGTGGTGGCCATAGCCAGCCAGTACAGCAACCAGGGGATGTTCACTGCCGGCAGAGCAGCCAGGAAGGTGAATGTTGAGCATTTTTGGTGGGTATTGCATGTGGACTGTAGGGCGTAGTGGCTGCTTTGTTTCCTGTCAGCAGTGTTGGCAGCGGCAATGGCTTAGGAGGGAACGTCAAATCACCACAGAGCAAAAGGGAATGGTACGGAGCAATAACAGACTGGCAATGGACAATTTGTGGTGGCAAGTGCGAAGAGGAGTGAAGGAAGATCTGTTCTTCAGGAAATGATGACGTATGTGGCCACCAACTATGAGCCGAGCCAAAATCGCACTTAACCCAAGGAGCCCAACGAGAAGTGGGGGTTCTTCCCAGACGACAGGATGGTGAGTGCCTTCCAGCCACTCAGCTTGCAGGCTTGAGATTTCCTGCATTAATATCATTGTAGAATGGCATTGGCAAAGCTCTGTAAGGTCTGATTGTGAATCCATCAACCAAGAGAAGTGGCTTATACGCTCTGCACATGTCGTGCTCTGCAGGTGCGGTCATTTTACAAGGGTGACGCTCGTGCTGCAGTGGTTCCTTTCACGGCCTTCAAGGAGCTGGGAGACACCTTTAAGTGGCTGTGAGTCGATCCGACTGCATCCCACCTTGCCATTGCCACAAAGCTGCTCAATTGATCTCTGCATGAAATGATTTCTGTGTGTCAATATACTGAATCAGGTGGGCTCGCAAAGCTTTTCTTCGGGGGCATAGTAAGATCTCAAAAGCCATATATCAAGACTGCATACTTTGCCAGAAGAGGGGTTCTTGATCTTGAGATGTGACCAATCTTATACAGCTATGAAGAGGATTTGGATGTGGAACATGTTATAGTATGCACTTCGTTATTGAATGCTTGGTGCAGATTCTATGGAGATGACGACACGGTGTTCTTCATTGATGCTGCCATCCGCACGGCTCAGGGGCTGGACCACAACATGCCATACTTCCTCTCAGGTTCTGATGCCTGTTGCTTGCAAATCTCACCGAATCAGTCACTGGTGTGCATTGACAATAACTCTTGCATCGCTGTCTCTGTAAAGCATGCAATTGCAGCGCCATGGCTGCTCTGGCAGGCAGCATAGGCTTCTTTGGCACCTCCTGGCTGGCACAACATTGAAAATGTACATGTGATGCCCCATAATTCCCTTGTCCCATTGTATTGGTGGCAGACAATTTGTGGTACAGCGAGCACTGGGTGGGAGCTCTCCACCCGCACGTAGGTCAGCGATCCCCCCTTTCCTGTCTCTGGACCCCATCTGATCCTTGCAGGTTGCTGACGCGACTGTCTGGCCCTTAGCCATAACAGACCCATGCTTTGCTTACCTTCGACACAAACTGCCCACGAGTGTCCGCTTCTGTGAGCCAAGGACTGTGCATCTACCCTGCAGATGCCATTAGATGCCTCCCGTGTGGATTTGACAAGTCCTCCATCAGCACCATCATGAAGATGGCGGTCGGCTGCCCCTGCACGCCCCAGGTGGATTCTCTTGGGTGACAGCAGCACAGTCTCAATAAATCCTTCAACCTGTTTCTGTAGCAAAAAAGCACCAGCCACCTATGCTCAGCCACCAGACCCTCGAAAATTCTCTTCTGTTCAGGTGGTGTGCACCCTGGACGATGGCTACCTGCAGGTCATCAGCAATGAGAGCTGTGGAGTAACACGGTAGCCCTCCTTTGCCCACATCCTCCTTCATCCCTCCTGCTGCTTTCAGATATCTAGGCTGAGACGCTGATGCAAGTGTTTGTGTGGCAAGTGATCCTCGGACCTGCTGAGCATCACAGCCTGCTCCTTGTTCTCTCGGGCAGCACTCCTGTAGTTTGGCCATGATGTGTGGCCACTGTGATTTTTTTTTGGTGGACATCCTTGAGCTCATCCTGAGACAGTGCTACCTGAGACATTGCAGGAAACTAGTCCATGAGAGCTTGTGCTCTAATCCATCATTACACGCCAGAGTATCTCTCCTGCTGAACTTCATCACCAGACCTGAGGGCTGCCCTGCAGAACACCCGTGCGCACGTACGCTGTCCACGGTGGGGCAGGCGTGCTCATCAGCGTGGGCCTCTTCCGCAACGTGAACTACCATTCGTATGTCCGCGCCGTGCGCCGGTCTTGGAACAGTGGCGGCGATGCCTTCTTCACCGCCGCCCTCTGGCAGGCATGCTCTTCCTCCTCTTCGACCGAGCCTTCTTCCCTTGTCCACGATGTGTGCGATGCAAACCTCCCTGTAGCTGCCCTAGGAGATTCATGTGAGGCAACCTCCCGCTGCATACCATCCTGAGCATATCACCAAGAATTAACATTCAACCTCCCCTCCCCCCCCCCCCCCCCCTTTTTTGGGACTCTCAATACAAAGCCCGCCTCCTGTTGCAGGCAGGATTTGTGGGGACAGATCCTGGGCCAAAGTGGCACCCAGAGTACCCGGAGATGACACGTTTTGACCCGCGCGGGCTGAAGATCTTCCATGCCGACGAAGACATCCTGCCCAAGAGCGCCTACGTGCTCTCCAACATGCTGCGGGTCGCCGCCGAGACCTGCCAAACCGGCAGCCGCTGCGAGGTGCCATTTTACATATGCATCCTTATCCTGCTCTTCCCAAATCAGGCTGGAAAGTTGCACTTAACTGGTCCCATTTTGGCTGGCATGTAGCCGCAAGACAAAGCACTCCTCAATCTTGACCTATGGAAGCTTTCCGTGAATCTGCTGACCCCCCTTTTCACTTTCAGCACAGGTTCAAGGGGCCTTGAAGCTGGATCTGTGC
The DNA here is from genome assembly GCA_004335615.1 of Chloroidium sp. JM. Taxonomy (NCBI): domain Eukaryota; kingdom Viridiplantae; phylum Chlorophyta; class Trebouxiophyceae; order Watanabeales; family Watanabeaceae; genus Chloroidium; species Chloroidium sp. JM. The sequence goes on from QAXI01000410.1 coordinate 890,714, forward strand.
ATCAGGGAGAATTCTGGTTGTGCACTGTACTTATCTTGCCTCAGCCTCATGTGATGTGCAGTTGGAATACAACTCGTTCGTCTCGCTGCATCTGCGTGCCAGGAGGATGGGAGGCAGCAAATTCGTGGCGGCTGCCATCATCAGGGCGTTCTCCAGATTCTGTGCAGCCCATCTCCGGCCCTCCACAGGTGCTCCATTTCCCACCCTTTCATGTCTGCATGCCTCATTTTCTCTTGCAAGCATGTTATGCAAAAGGGGGGGGGACAAATGGTAGATGGCATTCACATGAAGGATCGTCGATCAGCTGATTACACCTAGGAGTGCACAAATTGCCATATGCTCTTCTTGCAGTCAGCAGTTTCTCAGAACGTTATGCAGCGATGTCACAGCTTGGGTATTACCCTGAGGAAAGGAGTTTGATCTCAGCACTGCATGAGTCACGCATGGAAAGGAGGCATGTGTCAAAGCGCTTTTTTGCAGGAAACGTACCGGTACAAGACTCTGCCAATGCACATGATCTGGCTTTGGCAGATTTGATCGACGCCAGGCTTCAAGCAGCCGTGGAGGGGGTAAAGCAGCTAGGAGGTCTTTTCCAGGTCAGAAGCTCTGCATAACTGGAAAATGTAATGCCTGATCGTCGCGCAAGTACATGCATTGTTCTGATAACCAGCGACTTACCTCTCACCAAACCCGTTGACATTGCGCTTCCTAATCCTGCTGGTAGATAGTGCAGCCTTGATGCCTCTTAGAAACGCTGGTGTTACCTGAGCTATCAAAAGAAGATTTCGGCTGCGGGATCCTGCTGAGGGTGGCAGTGTGGGCAAGGATGCGCTAGACATTCCTAGTCATGTCATGGTGGATACGATGCAAGCCGCCGCTGTCTCTGCTCTTGCAAGGTAGCCATGCCATTAAGTGGCACTAGGACTGACTTGTTTCTCGTGTGAGGTGTGGGGAAAGAACAGTGCTTTTCTTCAGCTCAATGTTCTCCATGCTTCCAGGGTGCTGTGTGCCACGCAGCAAACTGCACCTCAAAAATCGGTTTGCATGCAGGCATGTTTTGACTCTGGCTCTCCAGGATGCGGTAGCTAGTGGAAAGGTCCTGCTGGCAGCAGCAAAGGAAAAGCTGAAGCAGATAGAGACAGCTGGAACAGCAGCCGAGGAAGGCCAGCATTTGAATGGTGGGGAAGGGAGCAGGGAGGATGCTGGGCAGCAGCAGAATGCAAGGATTTAGATAGGGTTTTGTGTGGAATGGCGTGCATACCTACAATGTATGCATATCTCAGAGAGAGACTTGTGAGGTGCGGAGCAAGACCAACTGAAGGATCAAGAATTAGGAGCAAATTGACTGTTTAGATCTTCACTAGTGAACGATTGAGAACTCCGTCTGCTGAACATTGCACTCTTGACTAAGCCAACAATTGCCTAGCAGACACATTGCTGCGCCCCAAAGAGGGCAGTAAGGACCATTTCCACATCTTCTGAGAACCATCTTAGCTTAATGTGACATAACTGACGATCCCATATCGCTGCTATTCCACTTTTCCCAGCATGCCCCATCAGAGAGGACCCCATTGAGGGCACAGCTGCAAGATCTTGACATCTCTCTCTGCCATCCTTGGGTCAGGAGGCAAGCACAAAATGAAAAACGCTCCAACGACCAGGTAGTGACCATGGAGCAGTCACTACTTCTTCGCTTCTGCTTTCGCAGCATCTGCTGCAACTTTTTCGGCTTCCGTCAAATCCGTGATCACTGCACCAGCCATTAGCATGCCGTCAGCAGTAGCAGACAATCCGTTGACTGACCCTCTGGGTGTGAGGGCTCCTTGATCTCATGGCATCATGAAGCTGCTCAGGAGGAGCACCCAATATTAGCAAGTGGTGGCACATTGGTGCTTACCGTTTGTGGTGGCCTTGCCATCCTTCCACTGCGAGGAGCGGAAGTAGACAGTCTCCCGTGTCTTGGCTGCAGTCTTGGCAGGCTCTTTCAAGGCAGCCCGCACCATGTCTGCAAGCCAAGCAATCAGGATGATTAAACCTGTATCACCTTGCCAAATGCTCTACATCAGTGAACACATTTGTATGCAGGAGTGGTGCATGAGGTGGTGCTTAATTGAATGACAATTTGGTTGCAGTCCCAAGTGCAAGGGGTGTGCAGTCGTCTGCTTAGAGCAACCACGCACCAGCACAAAGGTTCGAGTACTTCAGATAGTTCATTCCAGCTACCCTCCAGTAGCTGGAGGCTGCCGCACTGGAGGACATGCTTCCACTGCCAGTCAACCTCCTGGGTTCTTCCTGCATGGTGTGCTTTCGTGGTCTGATGTACTTTGATTGTCAACACTGTGTATGAGCTCAGCTTTGGATCATGCACTTTCTGGTGGAACTCAACCATCTTGCCGGTGAAAATACCTCCTGAATAAAGGAGGGCTATTGATTCCGAACACGAGATCTGATAGGAAATCGCGATGTGATTTGATCCATACAGTACAGCTGCTTTACAGGGCAGTAAGGACTTCGCCCTCACATGGCAAACAGCCATCTCCCAGCAAGTTGACCCAACCCAAGCTCATGAAAGCAGCATTAGGGGCCAAAGCGCTAAGCCCCGAATCAAACGCGTCACAGGAGCAGCTTACCTGTCAAGTTTTGTGGGTGAGACCTAGCCGATCCGGTTGTCTTGGCTCTTTCGCTACAGAGAATGCGACGAGCAGTGACTCAGTGATCCACACTTCCGTCACTCTTATGGCATGCGATCTGCTTTGGCAAGCAGATGTTGCCAACCTCAGCTGACTAAGGCTGTGATTCTTTGCAGAATCCTGGAGAATTCCAGAGAGAGTACAATCGGTGTTGAAATCAGAAGAGATCACATCGTACTGACCCAAGTCCATATCAATCATGCCTCGTCGTTCAGGTGGTGGAGGTGTGGAACTTTCCCCATGTGTTTCCACGAGTGCACCTGCGTATTCTGCTGCTTCCAGAAGATTACTGAAGTGCTATTTTGTGTGCACCCTGAGAGGAGGGAAGCCCAGCAAAAATTATAGATAGGTCACCATAGGAAAACTGCAAAGATACTGATACTGGGCAGCTGCTCCGAGTTGCTGACAGGGCAAAGGTGATAGCTTCAGAAACCCTTGCTGGGTTCCTCTGGCCAAACATTCATGCTCGGTGTAGGTGGCCGCAGGTCAGGAGGCTTCTCCTCCCCCAGTAGGAGACCCCAGCCAGCACAGCAGCACTCCACAGCAGCTCGGCCACCTGCACCTGCACAACGTAGGCTGCCTGCAACTTGCAAAGATCTGTGGAGAGCAGCGGAGGGAGCAAGGCCTTTCATTTTTCCGTACTTATGCTGACGTGCTACATCACCATCCATCCAGGTCGACTGCATCCTTCATCGATCGGTTGTGCTGCAGAGGCACCACCTCCTGCACAGTATGGCGGCGGCGGCGGAATGCTCGGCGGCCTCGGGGGGATGGTGGCACAAGGCATGGCGTTTGGGGGTGGAAGCGCCATTGCTCATCGCGCAATTGACTCCGTCTTCTCATCCAACAACCCTCCCCCCCAGGAGGCCCACCAGGTGGAACACCTTTCCAAAAACGTTGAGATTGGTTTGACATTTGATCCTGTCCTTTGAGAATCTGTCCACTTCTGACCTCACCATTAGATAGCAAGTTTTCTACAGGCAGCACAGCAGCTGGCCCAGGCCCCCGAAGAGCCATGCAACCGGCAGGCCAAGACTTTTGCGGACTGCATGAGCGAGCGGGGCGGGGATTTGGAAAGCTGCAGGTTCTACTTTGACAGTCTGCAGAGCTGCAGGGTCAATCTCAATCAGTGATCTATAGCTTGGATAGAAGATTTGCTGGGAGGCGCTGTGTCATGGAAGTCAAAAGATATTTGGCCGATGGGCGAGGGCAATAGAAGATAGATTGCTTAAGACAATGGAGCTGCTCTGTCATGCCAGAACTCACTAGATTGCCGATACTGCTGCAGGCCCCAAAACTAGCAAAATTTGTTGTGGACCCAGAATACCGATGTAAAACTACATGTCTTTCAGCCGTTTGTCAACAAAATTCTCCTCATAACAAGCACTTCTCTGACAATCCGTCAATCAGGAGTATTGCATGACTCGCCTTGTGTATGCATGGCAAAATGATACAGCAGATTTAGCAGACAAACAAAAGACAGGCTGATCATGAAGCAATCTTGACGCCCATATTCTTGGCCGTGCCCTCAACAATGTTCATTGCTGCCTCGATCTTGACGCAGTTCAGGTCTGGCAGCTTGATCTCTGCAATCTCCTGCAGACAATGGCAATGGAGGGGTTCAGGGTCAATGCTTGCAACCATTCCGCTCACAAGGGTGCACATCAATCGTGGGGCATGCTCTCGTCAAAAATCAGGGATAGTCCATTACACCCACGTTGCGACACTCCGATGTAGATGGGAAGGAAGCAATGCGGAGCACTGCTGTGTGCCACTCTTCCAGCAAGCGGCTACCGCTCCATCGAGCTTCCCCCTATCTCAGACCACCTGAATATAGACAGAGGAAGACCTCTGATGGCTCACCTTGAGCTGATCCATCGTGATGCTCCCCACCTGCTTGTCCTTGGGCTCACCCGAGCCCTTGTTGATTTTGGCTGCCTTCTTGATTAGCACAGAGGCAGGCGGCGTCTTCAACACAAATGTGAAACTCCGGTCCTGCAAAAACAATTGCTGCTGACATACCTGGCTGCTGGAGACGGTCATGGCTATCAAAATGACATCCAATCAATTCTCACCGTGTCTGATCTACGTCTGATCTACACAATGGGATGCACAGCAGCGCACTGCTCGTCATTCTGATGATGAGAATGAGGAAATGCAATACTGCAATCATTACTCTACAAGTGGCCGACGATATCATAGCAAGTGCTGTCGTTCCATGCTGCCTGGAAGGTGGCGAGCTGCTCACCTCAAACACGGTAATCTCCACAGGGATGACGGTCCCCATCTTGTCCTGGGTTGCTGCATTGTACTCTTTGCAGAATCCCATGATGTTCACACCCTGCAAATTTTCGTGAACTCATGACGGGCACCTTGCATTTGCTATCATATGATATGCAGCACATTTGGCAGATCTTTGCCAACGATTTCACACTTGTCAAGCGGGCGCGCACATACCTTGGAACCCAAGGCAGGACCCACAGGAGGGGCAGGGCTAGCTTTCCCAGCCTCTAGCGCCAGCTTGATGTATCCAGTCACTGCAGATAAGAAATAGCCGCTTGGAGACCAAGCATGCAAGTCCACTTAGTATTGTTTCGCTCTTGGGGGCGTCCACTGTGAATGGAAGGGTTGGTCAAGCTGCAAACATAATTTGCGGATCTGCTCCGAAAGATTGACGGCAAAAGCTGTGGTGCTCACCCTTGGCTGCCATGGTTGTGACTCGTCTCGGCCCGGCATGGCTGTGTGATTGATGCCGTAGGAAAGGTGTCTGTTGTGGGCAAAGTCTTCCCTCCCCCAAGAAAGAATTTCGAAGAGCTGTTGTCCTGACTGGTGCTTGCCTAGGACATGATCTCACAGAGCGGCTGCACACTTCCGGTCCTATGCTGGTCGGAGCATTCTCAAATGTGCCCTTCATTGCTCCAAATCGTAGTGCAACTCCACCCAGCACCCTGAAAGCTATAAGCCCGCAGCGTCTGATAGGAATATGACTCAGCCATCTTTTAATCCCCGGTCACCATCCAAATTTCTTTTTGAGGCTGTCGCCAAGGTCCTGTCTCCGAGATTACCATTGCTCTTTAAACGCACTCATGGCATCAGATTGGGAATAGTAGTTCCTGTTCGTGTGCTGCAAAAATGAGTCTCGAGCACACACACACACACAACTTGGCAGGGATCCTAGAAATAATTAGGTCTATGTGGCGAGTTGTGCTGAGCAAGCCAAGTCAGACCAGCGTGTTGCAAGCTGACAGCAATTCATAATAGATTCAATTCCCTCACTAGTCTATAAAAGGCTCAGTCTTGTCATTGATCTGTGGCACACACCCACACTTCAGCAAGGACAGGCAGCCACTAAGGTGAACAGGAGGATCCTACTGTCTTCTAGAGCGGGATATACATGGCTGCATGGAAGGGCATGAAGATTTAGATTTCTTGACTCCCGACTCGCTGTGTCTGCAGCGGTGGGAATCGCTGCAGCACAATGCACAGGCACGGACACTCACGGTCGCAGGAAAGCAGCGACAAACTCAGAGCGCCGTTCTGCCACCTGATTGACGCCGTCTGCAAGCTTCTGCAGCTCTGTCACCCCCTCAGCTCCCAGGTTCTGGCCGGATGCCTTGAAACCCAGAGGTAATCGCTCGAACCACACCTCGGCAAACAGGTTGGCCAGGGGCTCGATGGTCACTCCGTTCTTGGCGGCGTTGCCGGGCTCCAGGACCTTTGACAGTAAGTCTGCAGGGCAGTGCCTCAGATGCAGCAAGCTGCTGTGCTTAGTGTGGAGCCTTTCAAGGATCCAGCCTATTCATGAGCCCACAAAGGGAATGTCACCCAAGGATATTCGCCGAAGTTTTTACTCGAAATGACAGGTTTCTGAGGCGCATGTGAGACAGATTTCTGGGTGCTGCAGGGCTTTCAAGGAGGACAACCCATGATAAAGCCCTCAAATTGACCAGGTCTCAAGAGTCCCAAGCGCGCACGTTTTGAGGTCGAGCGACTGCATGGCAAATATGAGGAAGGCACCTGTGAGGTTCTGGAAGATGGCGAACTCCGCGGGTGAGAGGGCGTCGGCCAGGAGGGCGGAGGCGGCGCTCTTGGAGGGCACGCTGGTGGCGCTGACCTGGGAGGCTGCGGCCGGCATGAAGGGTGATGGCAGGGCGCAAAAGAAGGCCAGTATGGTGGCAGCCACCTGCTGGGCGGTGACCCCCTCCGGGATCTGCACACAGCGGGGCGCTCGAAAATTCTGGGTACCAGCCGAGCTTCTCGGCAGAGAGGGCCATATGATGAGGTAGAACTCAAATGCACCTGCGTGCACATCTCTGCAGGGCTCCCATCACTCCTAGGCAGAGCTATGTATGCCCCAAGCTGATGCCGATTGTGATGTAGACATTCTACAGCAACCAGCCACTCCTCAGCAGCCATATTCAAGCTTGCAAGTGCAAAAGAGACTGGAACAGTACCCCCGGCTCGAGTGAGAGCCTGGAGTGGTAAATGCCGATGTCCATCATGATAATTCCCTCCCCAACTTGCAGCAATTATTCAATTCCACTGCCACAAAAGCAGTACAGGAGGAGGAAAAGGCACACCCCCTGGCCCCTGTCCAGGGACTTCCGTATGTTGGTCACTGCATCTGCCTCTTCCCGCGGATGAGCGCTGGCCGGTGACCTGGGGCTGACGGCGTGGGCCATGTCCACTCCGTTGATGAATAGCCCCGGCGTTTGCAGCCTGCCTTGCTCCTACAGGATACACCATGCAGCTCAATTCACCCTCCATTGCTCAAGGAGTATGGACACCAGGATCACTCCTGGCCAGTGCGGCAGGATGCTGTGTTAGAGCATATTGGCAGGATGTAAAAGCCTGAGCCAACATTGCCCAATTGAAAGAATGTGGGGAATTTGGCAACTGTAGCTGCAATTTGTATGAAGCATATCGGCTTTCAGGATCTGGAAGGAGCTGGCAGGCTTCCTTCATGGCGTAATGGCTGTGTTGAGAGTGGGGAGCTGCTCCAAAAACAGAAAGCATGCAGTCTCCTAGGAGCAAGACGTGAAGGCACAGATCCTGGTGTGGAGCTGCGTACACGTAGGTAGCCGGTCAAGGCAGCCAGCTCCGGAGGCAGCAGCACACTGGCCAGGCTGGATATCCTGGAATGCCTCCCTGTTGGCTCCGAGGGATGTGTCAGAGCTTCAGCGGCCGCCCCCGAGGCCACGCGCTGGTGATGCTGCTCTGTGGCCTCTGCTGCTGTGTCAGATATTGGGATCACCGAGCCGAAGGCCTGCACGAGCCCCTCCACGCTAGAAAGCCCATCCTCCTGTCCTCCTGCACAGCTGGCATTGGGCTTAACATAACGATCTGAAGCCAGCGTCTTTCAGGGTCGTTCTGAAAAGCGTGAGAGTCTCTCTGCAATCTATGCCTCCCTGCACGACCCCGCCTGTTACATGTCTGTCGTATGAGAGATGCGGCCTAAAATAATGAAGATGGGGATTGGACAAGGAGGAGACGCAGTAGAATGTCTAGCTTTGTACATCAAAAGCTGCGCCCCCACCTGTTGCATCTGCAGCCCTTGAAACCTCGGCGACAGCGTTCTCTTCCGATGCCACGCCCGACTGCGTGCGGCTGAAGGCTTCCAGCTCCCCCACCGACCCCATTGATGACCTGCTGCCAACCTTGCGGTGCGCCTTTTCCCTGGTGTCCCTTGCCTGTGCCATGTCCATCTCTGCGAACGCAGACAGCGACCTCACATGCCAAAATGACAATCCCGGACGCCTTCAGAACTTGGGGTTAGGAGACACAGGTTTGATAGGTGCAGGAAGGCATGGACATGTTTAGCAAGAAATACCAGATGTTTGAGCACTGCAGTCCGTCTCGGACCATGAAATCATGCCTATGATGCTGTCCACGGCACATGCAGCCTCAATGAGCACGGGCAGGAGTGGGGCAACCCACAGACGAAAGCATGCCTGCAAGCGGACTGCCATGGAAGCTTGAGAGGGGGCTGTAAAAGTCTGAAGGGGGCCCATCGGAGCCCATTATGTTTCTCTGACGAGGCTTTTTTTGGGTTTTGATGCGCAGCGTCGGCGACCCCGACTGCCACTCCTCATCTGGCACCAGTGGCCTGCACAGCAATTCAAGGGTTTCACAAAGAAGATTGGATGCCCTGTGAATGGCACCTGACAGGACATAACTACGTGATGTGTGCAGCCCTGTGCTGGCCCTGTTGTGCGATCAAATCTGTAGCATGATCGTGCAGGTTCTGGCGGGGTAGATGGCGCTTCAGGTGCTTCAAAAGCAATAAGCAATTTGGCAGGGATTGGGGTACAGTCAGCAGACTTAATGCAACTACTGGGATGAGGTGTTTGATAATCCCGGAGGTGCTGATCTTTTTGAGGACCTAACCTTAACAGGAATTGCAATCCTGTTGCCTCCTTGACACACAATTTCCTGAAATGACATACGAGGATGCACCCTGTCATGGTCTTCTCTTTGAGGACCCACTGATATGTCTCTCGGTTGCTTCCAACCCTCATTCTTCTTGAAACAATCCATGGAGAGATCCTCCATGAGGCTATCCCCTCGTGTATAGGGCCAGCAATTGCACCTGGGCAGGGCCGCCAGGAGCGTGAGGGGCAGGCCGAAGAAGGAGGGCTGGTACGTCCCGGTGACGCTGCAGAAGATGTCGTTGCCCTCCTCCACGCGCAGCACCAGGATGGCGTCCAGCCTGCGGCCGTCCACCATGGTCAGCAGGGCGGCCGCCCCGTCCTGGCCCCCGTCCACCCAGATGCGCAGCACGATCTCCACCGCCTCCCCTGGCTGCAGCTCCCCCTGCAACAGTGGCAAACGGTAAAGCAAGCTCTGTTCGCGGCGTGCAGTCACTGGAAGAGAGAGGCTACACTAGTGCCGCAATTTGAGTCCCCCTAGGCTGCAGTGCATTACATGAGCAGTAAAGTGTGCGCAAAAGCATGCTGCAAAGTGTGCGCAAAAGCATGCTGCAAAGGGTGAAGGGTATGAATTCCAGATATACATCCCTTTTTAATGCTGGCTGACGTCAACAGATCCTTCCGAACAATTCCTCCAGCTTCCCAGGCTATGTAGAAGCAATCAATGATGCTGTCCGCCGGGCAGGCTGAGTAATTGAACTCCACTTCGGCAAGCGCAGTATAATTGGGCTTTATGAGCTCATCGTGGCCTTTGATGGGGTGGACAGGGGACAAGATGGGCAATGGGGAGAGAGAGGGGGGCACCTGGTCGGGGGCGACTCGCGCCCACCTGGGGCAGCGCCTGAGCACCTGGTCCTGCGGGTCGCTGAACATGCTGCCCGGCAGGCTGGCAAACTGCCAGGAGGCGGGGACCACGCCCGTGTTGCGCAGGATGAGGTGCACCACCACCTCCTCCGCATACCTCACCATGCCCGCGTCCACCGCCAGGGGCTCTAGGTCGCACCTGCACTTAAGCTCATGGTCAGAGTGGGCAAAATGGCACCATGCTGGATGTGTAATTTGGATGTGGCAGAAGAATAGGTGTCGTTTGGCTGCATGATGGGCTGGCGTACACGTGTGTTCAATTGTGGAAGAGGTACTCTTGCATGGGTTTTGTAGATGCCGATATGTGTGTGTAATCACAGGACCCATCCAGAATCGATCGAGAGTTGAGAAGGGCATGATAGATGGCAAAAAAGCAGAACAGATGCCATGCTGGTACAACAAGAGGTTTTACGGGGCATCTTGCAATGACCTTCCTCCCACTCACGCAGCAAGCTGTACCCTTTTGATTGAAGGTCTCAGCCTGCTCAAATATGGATGTAGGCAATTTTCACTGGCTCTGCTGATGAGAAAGGGAGTTGCTGTGGGATGTTCATTATTGTCACCTGGGCATGGAAGCCATCTCCCTGGCGTCCACAATCCTGCGAGCATTGTCCAGCGCACTTTCGACCTTGCTCCTGATATACTCCCTTGCCTGTAGAATCAAGAAAATGCGCTCAGGAAGAAGGCTTGTGTATCTCTTTTCAGAGTGAGACTGTATTCCTACATGCAAATAAGCACTCCAAGTCTGCTTTGGTAAGGAAGAGGTTGTTTGGCAAAGGCAAGCAGATAAGTCAGGTCTGGATGATCAACGTGCAGAGGAATGAGGAGCGCTGCATGCAGACTTGCTGAGCGGGCATGTGCAGTGGGTCTGCAACGCCTTTCGGCCATTATCTAGGAAATTAGGACGGCATGCAGTCAGGGGAGTCTACCGTGATGCCAAAGGTGGCCCCTACGGGTTTGTGGTCCGAGGCGGTCATGTTAGCGGAGGTGTAGGAGAGCTGCTTGATGCCCACGCCGGGCCTCCACAGGATGCGGTCGGTCCATGCAGGGGTGCGGCTCTTCTGCTCCGAGTCTGGCTTGGACCCTCCCTGAGGAAATGAATCATCAGGCATGCCCATGCAGCTCATTGCAAGCCAATGCGCACACCCATAATCACACGGCATAGCAAATCTGATGCTCTGCCCCAACCATTCTTGAGGGACACTGTTTTGTCGTTCCTATCGAATATCCTTGGTGGATAATAATGCTTCATGTGGATGTGCCGCTGATCGTTTATGTTATTCTTGAGACACACAAGGTACCGTGTGACTTTATGGCAAGCCTTTTGACAGGACAATGCCCGGAAGCCGAAGAGGTGCATGCCTGTGGGCTTGGGCTGGTACCAGAGATGGAGGGAGAGGCCGAAGATGCTGACAGCGAGCTGCCATCTGGCCCTTCCGTCTCCTCGTCCTCACCACCTGCAAGCAATCAGAGAGTATTGCTCCTGAATGCTGCACCAGATCCTCTGTACCATGCAATCAGGCATGCCAGAGGTATAGATTTGTATCTGCACTACTTAGCTGATTGCTCACCCAGGTAGGTGTGGGTGCCCCGCTTGAACTTGAAGGTGGGCGGGAAAGTGAGTGGTCCCTCCTCCCAGCCCTGGAACGCCCTCTGCTGCTTCATCATGTTCTTCAGCTCGTCGTGGTCCGCGACCTCTGCCAGGCTGCCCGCCTTGATGGCTGCACGGGCCTGTCACAGGTGGCAAATCTGGTCGATTGCTAAGCCACATCATCCGCTCCAGCATCAGATTTGGATCAGTCATCAAGTCCGATTCCGCAGGACTCCTGAGCCAGGCTCCACCGATGAATCCCACATCTTCGTTTAGATTAGTGTGTTCGGGCACTGAAAGCCTCGGCTGATTTGCCCTCTCATCCAGATGCATGAACACCAAGTCTTGTAGCCATCTGCAGACACTCAGTAATGCAGACATGAAGCTTTCCTGGAAAGGGGCACAGCATGATCCCGATCTTCTCGCCTCACAGACACAAGGCAGACACTCGAAAACCGACCTCTGCGTCAGGCATGGTGAGGCGATAATTGAGGTCCCCCATCCAGATGACATGGCTGCCATCCAGCAGCCCCTTGTGGCGCCCCCACTGCCCGGGGGCCCTCCCCAGGCCCGCAATCTTCACGTCCGGCGGACCGGATTGCGCAGCTGAGAGGCTGTCCGGCTCCAAGGTCGCGCTGTCGGGGGGGAACTGCCCCCGCCGCACGATCTCGGAGTAGTCATAGTTGCGCTTGAGCTCGTCCCCCTCCTGCTCGCCGGACGACAGGTGGGCGGCGATGATGGTGAGACCGCTGTCGAAGATGCGCAGCCTGGCCGCAACCGCGCCTGAAGCACGGCATTGCAGTGTGAGCGTTCTTGGAAAGCACAGCAAACGCAAAGATGATTCAGTGAACTCAAACTCTGCACCCTCCGTCAATTAATTTGTCATTAATCACGGATTGTGAGCACCAGCAGCATCATTGCATGAAAAGAGTTCCAAGCATCTCTCCAGATCCTGGCCTCTTGTGAACCAGAAAATCGATTTCAAACAGGACCAAAGCTGTGAATCAGACGGGCAGGCAGGATGCACACAATTTCACAAGCCCTACGATTTGATTTGCAAATTCACATCAAAGTGCTAGGAGGAGGCTCAGGGAAGCACCTTTGTTGCCCAGGTAGCCCATGATGCCTGTGCCGACAGTGGTGACCTGCACGCCCCGCACGTGGCGCAGCAGCGCCCGCTTCACCCAGATGCTCAAGTAGACGCCCACCATCTGCTTGCCCACCAGCTGCAGGTGGAAACTGAATGTCACCCAATGCCTTCTCTGCTGCCTATCACTGCCAGGTCCAGGGCGTTACCAGCCCAACGAAATGCCACTCATACTTTGTGCGCAATCCATCCAACCGAAACCTCTGCATGCGGGGTGCATGAAGGATGCAGCTGTCAATGGCAAGGGCAGCAGCATTTTCGCAGGGATCGAGGCTGAAAAGAACAAGGCACCTGGACGTAGGGCTTGGGACTGGGCTGCTCGTCCGAAAATATGGAGAAGGTGTCCTCCGCCGGGCTCAGGTAGCCCTCCAGGTCCTCGTGGTCCGTCAGCGCAGCCTGCGCACCCCCAATGCTGTCCCGACGCGGAGTGCTCTCAGCCTCTCCATCTGCAGCCTTCCCCGCATCAGCAAAGCGACGTACAGTAGACTTTGATTGTTAGTTGTTAGAGCAGTCTTTCCTAAGTGTGTTGAGTGGTGACAGCAGAGCGAACACCCCATTTACATCCACTCTCCGCAGCAAGGCTCAGGGCAAGGAAGGGTATACTTTATGGGTGGTCATTGAATGGCAAGAGCATGCAATTCGTTGCGGCAGAGACCAATATGCTATCATGTTGTGGTTTTTGGTCACAAACAAATCCCAGTGAAGCCACCAAGAAATTGCTGTGCAAGCGTAAGCATGCCTTCTGACTGGGAAATGAGGCTAATGGGGGCGGTCAAATTCAGGAGGAATTCACCATTCTGCAAAGAAGGCTCCATCGCGGCGTCCATCAAACTACTTGGCGAGTGTCTGGGAGAGGGTGAACGCGTGCCGCGTTCTCCATCCTGGCCCCTGACTACCGACTCGCTCCCACCCTTCCACGCCTGTGACTTGAAGACCAGATGGCCCTCTTCGCGCTCCCTGCAGAAATGATTTCCATCAGCTCCGGGACTCCTAATTGGTGGTGGGAAAGTGCTATGCTGGGTTGCTGATTCCACACAGTGTGTGAACGATTGTTGAAGATGATCAGTACGCAGCTTTTATCTATGCTCGCAACGGCTAATTGGACAGGAAGACTCAAGTAACTGCCTGTGAGAAGGACTTACGTTCCATTGAGAGCAGCCTCTATGAGTTGATCCCAAGCAGCTGCGGCTTCCAATCGAGCCCCTGCAACATACTTTCATGTCAACAGGGTCTACCAGGCCCCCATGCATGTCAAGCCTTTGGCTTTCATCCCAGGCCTTGCAGACCCAAGCCATTGCTCCCTCCATTGCGCAGAGCATAAGTTCCACAAAATCCACAAAACTTCACTGGCGCGAGATGTTGCAAGTACAGGTTACAAACCACCTCACTTACAGGTCTTTGAAGGCATTGTTCCCTTTTGGGCATCCTGGTTCGCAGAGGAATCGTCTTACAGTCTCCCTCCTGGAAACCTGGCGTGTCAAGGTCTTCCATTCCAGCATGAGAGTGTTCCAATTAATTGCTTTTGTATGTACCTATGACGACATTTTGGGCGTTGAGAGGGACAATCTCTTGGAAAGCCACAGCCACAATGTCGGCCCCCACCCCTGGCGCATCTATCCAGGGTTTGAGGTCTAAATTGCTGTCTGGCATGCGGCCATTGACGTTATAAGACCCCACCTGCAAATGAACCCAATCCCATCAGTTCCTGCGCAAGAAGTCAAAAGCAGGAAACAAGCATCGAGAACCTTCCCCCACAAATGTGCCCAATCCTCCTCAGGCTCCACTTCCTCTGGCATGCATTGAATAGAAATCTGCTTTGGCCTCTGGCTGGTTACTTGTGACACTGATCAAAGAGAGAACGCTCTTATATCTACGATATCCAAACATCTGATAGGGTGGTGTAGGCGCTACAGAGATGCAAGATCCTTTGTGGTCGGCTCACCAGTAGCTTTAGATTGTGCGTAGTCGTATACTCTTCCGGCGGAGTATTGAGAAACTCGATTTTCGCGGCCTTTCGCCTTGCATTTTGCAGCAGGTGCTCTATGACCGGGTCAATGTCTCCATTACCTGCAACAGCATGATGCATCTCGGTGCAGCAGTTTGCAATCCTGTGGAATGTGTACACACTTGGAAAAACCTCGCCCTTGGCCATGAAATGATTTGTACATTGCCTTGTGAGCACGACACATTTTTAATTGCTGCGCACTGAAACTTTGTGATGCAATAGGAATGGAGGATGAACAATGCATCTATTGAAGCATGAAGCCCCACAATCACAGAAATATGCGATGTATCTTCTGGCAATGAGGAGATTAGCAGCTTTGTTAAGACTGGGATCCACACTCTGACACTCTGAGGCTTTTGGGAGGTTTATATGAGAACGCTGACCATCCACCGGTGGCTGGTGAGCCAACTGCTTTTTGGAGGGGCTGGAGCTGCGGGATCGAGGGGTTTTTGCTGCCTCCTTCTCGTCCCTCCCTGCATGGGATGCAACTGACTCTGGATATTGCAGCAGGGGATGCAGGCATTGTGTCCAACAGGCACTTTGGCAGCCAGGCACAAAAGGCACAAACGCCAAAGGAAGATTTATCCAGAGGGGGTTTTGAAAGACACCTGATGGTTGAGGGTCTTCAAATGGCTTTTGAATGGCAGTGGCAGAGCCAGGTCTGCTTTTGGCCTGCTCCACTTTCTCCTTCACCTGCAAAGTGTGGTTCGTGATTGTGAGTGGGCCGACGAGGCCGCGCCTTGCCCCATGACATGGGGTACGATTGCCCCCAGCGACACTGCACAGTGCTCAGGCAATGCGCACGAGCACACTGTACTGCGTGCACGTTGTAGGTGCCAAGGCTTGCTCTACTGGGCGTCCAATGTGGTTGAGATGAGTGCACACATTGAGTATCAAAGCATCTCTCGACATGACAGTCCTACAAGACCCTCGAGATTTACAGCACTGTCAGTGACTGGTCAATATCTGGAGGGCAGGCAAATGTTTGCCTACCCAGTCGTAGTGTGGCACATTGAATGAGAGAGCCAGTGCCACGATGATGGTCGCTGAGACCCAAAAGGACGCTTGGAAAGAGGTCATCGTAGGCCATCAGGGCATACCAGGTTTGAGGCTTGTTTCGCCTTCAAGCCCAGAAAGGACTTCATCCTCTCGGACTGCTTCCCTCCACCCCCAGACTGATTTTAATCAACGATGTCTGAACATTTGGCCTAAGCTTCTAAGCACCTCTACAGATGCCGCTACTTTTCAAGCTTGAAATTAATGCACGAACCTGCCAACAACGAAAGCGCTTGCGATTATATGACACTGTGACAGAAGGCAATACAGCTATAGTAAAGACATTTGGCAGATTTTGATAGGGAAGGGAAAATTATTATTAGGGGTCCATGCTTTTGGTACAGGCTGGTTCACTTTGCCACCTTGTTTCACCTTGTTCACCAAGTCAGGGAAGTAAGCCGATCATAAACAAAAGAATCCCAATCAATCCACTGTGCTCTATCCGATCTCGGTCTCAATCTTGCACCCCTTCAGTGTGGTTCTCTTGGTCCAGAATGGCTGCAGTCCAGTTCACTCACCAGTGCTGCTGACTTTGGACTCCTAAGCTTGCTTGTACGATTTTGACAGATGGAGGGCAGCTAAGAAAACTCTTTAGTGCTGCATTTCGACGGGAGGTCTGGGACGGCAAATAAAGTTGCCAACCCACAGCGACGAGGTCCACTTGCTGGGGCTGATCCGAGGTGACGTCTGTCAGTACTATGCATGTTGCTGCCGACAAGTACTTGAGAAGGCGAGAATGCATGAACAGGTTGAAAATGGTTTTGCCTGGCATGTGTGCTGGGTCGCCTGTGGAGTTTGCAGTGGCATGAATTCAATGAACATGGAATATGAAATGATTGCCAAAAATCTGCAGCAGAAGGATGGCATCAGAAGAGGAGGTTGACATTCCAATCCTGGAAGGCAGGACAGAGCCAGACAGCGTGAGGAGGAGCAAGAAGCACCACAAGCCCCTCTCTCTGCTGCCTCTGGTTGCTCTGATCTTCTACGATGTCTCTGGCGGGCCTTTCGGCATTGAGGTGAAGTCCTCATGCATGGGCAACTCTGAGCAAGAGCCACTCTGGCGTTGAAAGTAGCAGGCTGCGTGGGATTGCATCCTTTGTCGCCCTTCACAGGCTGCGGAGAGGAAGACATCGCAACCTGCAAGCAGAAGAGTGCGATCATTGAGGAGAAATCATGCAAGATGTGCAGACATATTTGCAAGCCCATCCCTGTAACTCACTGTTCTGATGTGGTGAGCAGGATGCAGTGGGGTCCGCGGGTCCCCTGCTGGCCATCCTGGGCTTCCTGGTGCTCCCCCTGGTCTGGAGTGTCCCAGAGGCCATGATCACTGCCGAGCTTGCCACCGCCTTCCCGGAGAACAGCGGATACGTCGCGTGAGCTTCCCATTCTTGTCCACATGCCAACATGATGTTGCCTCCGCTGTGTCGCATCTTTCTCTGATCATGCTCAAGGGAATTGGCTAATCGAATGTGCCCAGCAGTCAGTAGTGTATAGGCTTGCCTGCGTTCGCAAACTGCAAGAAACCTTTGTGGCCTTGATGAAGCGTCCCCCTTGTGCAAGCTGCAATCTATGCTGCAGGTGGGTCACTGCGGCTTTTGGACCTTTCTGGGGCTACCAGGTAATCATGGCTTTCTCCTCCCTGGTCTGTTCAGACAAGACATGTCTGTTTGAAGAGCATCATCCTTCACATTGACTTTTGCTTGTCTCAGAAGCCATAAGCAATTCTTTGCTTGCCTTTCAAGCTGGTCTGTAGCGACTTCAGAAAGCCTTGCATTGAGCGCAGGAGGGCTTCTGGTCGTGGCTCAGTGGAGTGACCGACAACAGCGTGTACCCCGTCATGTTCATGTCCTACCTGGACATAGTGGTGCCCCACCTGGACAACGGCTGGCGCCGCTACCTCATCCTCTTCGTGGTCTCAGTGGCCCTGGCATACCTCAACTACAGGTCTGTTGGCCCCGCACAGGCTTTGCTGTATGCAGAGGGTTTGGCTGGTCATGGCGCGATATTGCTCAAGCTGAGCCGTCAGATTGTGATTTGGCTGGGAGATACAGCATGCACGTGCGAGGGCTTGTGCCAGGTTGCTGTAATGCTGGAGAGGCAATTGTATTGGCACTAGCCCAAGCTCAATTGCTCGATTTGTTGCAGGGGTCTTTCAATAGTGGGGAAGGTGGCAGTGTTCATGACGTTCTTCATCATCGCTCCTTTTGTCGTGATGGGCGTCATTGCGATCCCTCACTTGGAGCCCAGGAACTGGCTGGTCTGTGATCTCAAGAACGTCAAGTGGGGACCCTTCATCAACGTCATGTTCTGGTGCGTGAAATTCCAGCCTCCCCAACGCTCTCTAGCACATATGGTGGCATCACAGAATGCTCTGGAAGTAAGTCTGATTGTGATGTCCCGAGACGAGGACATTACCAATGATAATAAACGCCTGGTGCAAGAACACTTGCAGAACACTCTTTGAATTGGCCTTTCCTGTTCTTCTTCAGTCCTCAATTTCCCCACTGGGCTCCTCTAAGTGATGAGATTCTGGGGCAACATATGGAACTTAGGAAGAGAACAGCCCCATCAGAGACCACCGTCCTGACTGTACGACAGACTCCAAATGGAATCAATGTGTCAGAATAAACGGCTCTCATGCAGGAACCTGAACTACTGGGATTCGGTGAGCACGCTGGCAGGGGAAGTGCCCATGCCCCACAAGACCTTCCCGCGGGCCCTGTTCGGCGCCGTGGTGCTGGTTGTGCTGACGTACGCGCTGCCCCTCATGGTGGGGCTGGGCGTCACGAAGACTGTGGCGGGGCACTGGAAGCTGGGCTACTTTGCGGAAGTGGCCAAGCAGGTGCCCCTTCTTCCTGTTGGCGGCTGACGAACGCCTTGCTTAAGGTTTTCTGTACTATCATGAATTTACCCTGCTCACCCTTGTTGCAGAACCAAGGCTTTACACCACAGGCTTGGTCTTAGAGGTTTCCACTGTCAGGAGAAACAGGAGAAACAATTTATTGTCTAGCACCAATCCGTATATCGATGGCAGCTAGCTGTCCTGGTCAAAAATGGTGCAGCAGCCACATTGTGAGCGTTGATTTTCTTCGTCTTGCTAGCGCCAGACAGGCCAGCTGGCCGCTCACTCCACGATGTTGCATCCAAATACAACAATTCGATTGCAGGTGGGTGGCAGCTGGCTCTCATGGTGGGTTGTTGCTGCGGCGGCGATCAGTCAAATCGGGCAGTTTGAGGCAGAGATGAGCAGCGACAGCTTCCAGCTTCTTGGCATGGCTGAGCGTGGCTTCCTGCCTGCCGTGCTGGCCAAGAGGTCCAAGCACGACACCCCAACCCTGGGGGTCATCCTGTCCTCCCTGGGCATCCTGACACTCGTGACCTTCGACTTCACCCAGGTGCCTCTCCTTACGAGATGCTGGCATCAAGTGCTGTGCTGGTATTGCAACAGGAATCACAGCCCTGAGCCAATCACTGCAAAAGCGCATTGTCTGCACAGACTGTGCTTGTAGAATGAGTCCAGCCTGAAGTCTCCACCATGTTATGGCAATCATAACCGCTTAAAGTCCAGCATGCAAGATCTCTCCCCTGCAGTCTAGACAGCATGCATCAGAGAAGAAGCAGAAGGAGATAGTCAAGAGCCACGACAAACCCAGTGATGTGAGTTTGTCTTGTCTCTAGGGAATACCCTGGCTTGCCAAGGAATCTGCTCCCACCTTCAATGCCCTTGCAGATCGTGGAATTGCTGAACATCGTCTACTGCCTGGCGGAGCTCACGGAGTTTGCCGCCTTCATCGCCCTGCGCATCAGGGCTCCAGATCTCAAGCGGCCATACCGCATCCCCTTGCCCACGTGGGGGTGCGTGATCATGCTGCTGCCAGCCTCTGTGCTGCTGCTGGTCATCCTCGCCCTCCCCATCATCCAGGGCGACTGGCAGGTGGGTTTTCCTTCTCTCCAATTTGCAGACGCTGCACTGACAACACAATGCCACACTGAAGGACCTTGTGCGGTGATTGGCTTTGAAGGGAGTGTGCAAGCAAGAAGCAATTGTCTTGATTGCAAGCGACTTGATCGGAAGTGCAGACAGCTGCCAAGCACACTGTACTCAAAATCGCATAGGAGGATCAACAAGTCCTGCTTCTGTCCTGTGCAGGTGCTGACGTGGTGTGGGGGGGCCATCCTGCTGAGCACCCTGTCCTACCCCCTGCTCCAGCTGGCTCGCGAGCGCAAGTGGTGCAAATTCGTCGGCTCGTCCCCCCACGAATTCAAGGCGCAGCTGCGCGGCCAGCTGCCCTCGGCTCGCACCAGCTTCGCATCCCTGGCGGACGTCGAGGATCTGGAGGGAGTTCCCGCGCCGCCCACCCCGGAGCGGTCTCCGCTGCTGGGGACCAGCCTGAACGGTTCAGAGAGCGGTCAGATTAGCTGACACCAGGCCTGAGGCTGGCGTCTTGCTTTTCAGCGTTTCAGGGCATATCGTGCTCCTTGTCGTGAGTGTATGCACCATTGCTCAACAGACAAAGCAGCTCATGAGGCAGACCAGCTCCTACTGTGGCGACCTCTAGACTTGTGTGTGAGAATAGTTACATGTTTTAAATGCATTATGACTGGTTCTCAGTCAACGTCCACTGGCCCCAGGGTCAGATGTGAAGTTTTGAGAAGCGTGCGTTTTGACAAGGAGTGATGTCATGCATGCAAGTCAAGCATAGCTGGCAGTAGAGTCAATGTATAGCAATTGCAGTAATCTTTTCTCAGCTTTGCATGATACGTTACATGCTGTCCAAGGGAGAACAGCTGAGCGTTTGTGCTGCACAGTACCAGTCTTGTGAGCAAGCCAAAGACACTGTCAGTAAGAATATTTTTTTGATGCAGCACGACCCCAGAGCTGGACACAATAATAATCTATAATCGCTAATGCTGACATTGCAAGGGCACCATTACTGTATAATAATCAAGCCACAGTATAAGTGAACACCATGTCATCCATTAAGTGGATGGATCACTGCAGAAAGTATCATTTCGCAGGAAATAATTCTACGTTGTGTTGGGACATACGTTGGAGGAAGGCCTCAATCCAAGAACCACACTTTATTGATTGCGATTAGGACAATCAAAATTCAGGGTCCCCTAGGATTTTTGGGGGGTGGCAAAAATTGGGTTGGAGCATCAGTCTCAGCATTGAATCTCCAGGGGCAGGCGTATGACGGGTCGGTCTGGGTCATTGCTCCAGAGTACAAGGGAGGCGTTCCTTGCAGCCTTTGATGAATCTGTGACAACACACAGTGGATGTCAGTCTTGATGCTCAGAGGGCGCAGAAATGCATTCGATCCATCAATACTGGGTAGTTGCTGCAGGAACCGGAACGCTTAAACGTTGCAGTCAAAGCTCGGACAGGGTGTGGTTCAGATGTTCACCCGAGATGTTGAGGGTGACTGAAGTCAGGTTTGGACCTGAGGGCAGCACCACTTCAGTGGGGCTGACAGACAGCCAATCGACTGCTGGCTGATCGGCGGCACCCATCGTCCATTGCATGCTGCAAGGCAGCTGATGCGTGATTATTCTTCAAGGCAGCACATCGAGCCTTATTTGCGTTACCACCCTGTACGTTCCTTCTGCTGATTGGGCACTGACAAGCTTGGAGTTGGGCAGCGAATGTACCTATTCGTGGCAGTTGATGGGCCAGCCTCCTGAGTGCCTCCAAACACAAACACGCGTGTTTCATTTGAACCCTTATTCTCCGCAGTGCTGGGCGAGGAAGCCATAGGCGCCGATGGCAATCCAGAAGGGCCCAGTGTGAGTGAGCTTGCAAGTGTGTCAAACCTCCCGGTGCTGCCAGGAAGGATCTCCAAGCTCGTCCACTTTGTCCCACCTGGCACAGGAATGTTTGCATCATACAACAACATCAACATGAAAGCTGGCCTGGCGGCAGAGCATGATGACATGTGCATCATCTGCTGTGTGCTATTCTGCAATGATGGGATTTCCCACCTCATGCTCCAGCCGATGTCTGGTCATACAAGTCGCACGGAGGAATGCAATTCAGCCAGCCGATGGAGTACCTTCACAGGAGGCAAAGTCGCACAGTGCTCCCAGAAAGAGATGCAGCGGTCCACTGGGGAGCTGGTGTGGCGCTGAGAGGGGGCCGCAGTCGTCATCCGTCACCGTCACATCCTCCACGCCAAGTTGGATGGCCAGCCGGTTGCTGCCAAAGTCGGCACAAGAGCCGTTGGATGCACGGCTGGCCGAGGAGGTGTAGATGTACTTTTTGGAGCAGAGCATCATCACCCACAGAGTCCCAGGCTGGCCTGCATTGAGTGTGGCACCAGACTATGAGCACATCCCTCTCACGCTTGTGTTGCATGCTGGATGTACAGGTTCTATGCGTCGTATCGTTTGGTTTCCGGATTGTCAGACATCTCATATTCAGGCAAATTGTATATAACAAGCCAGTGGCTGAGCATAGCGAACCACACGTCGCCAGGAGCGTAATTGCGTGTTTCAGCGTGCTCAGGTCACCGGGCGCAGGAGACAGACCGTAATACAATGGCGGCTGGGCAGCGGTAGAGAGGACCAAGAAGTGGTTGCTGCACTGCCGATTCCTCTCTATGCTGCCCATGATTGTGAGCGGGAGGCTGACATTCTGGACGGCCTGTAGTGGCTTGGAGAGGTATGCGCCCTGCATTTCAATGCGTCTATGGTGCCGCCGAGACATCATGAACCGAGGAGAGAGTTCTTGGGAATGCAATTGTGGCTGCTGTTCTTCTCGTCTATCTGTGAAAGACGTACATAAAGGGATGGTGGGCTCATTAGACCTGGGGGCTGCCTCACCTGCATACTGACTGAGCCGTCTTCTGTGCCAAATTGGTAGCACAGGGGATCCTGTTCAGCCAAGTATTGCTGACATGTGACGTTGCTCACAGCGAATGTCTGCAAGTACTGCCTGGCTGGGTTCAACCAATGCTCCGGGTAAAGAATGTTCACACCCCTGGCTTCCACCTGACCAGAGGGATTTATTGAGTCCGTGAATCTGCTGTTTTGAAACTGAGCATCCAGTCCATTGCACACACAGTCATGATGGAGGAGTAATTTCATGCAGATTGTTGTGTTGGAAGAAAGGCATCCACACCGGGAGGAGCCGACTGACCGTGAGGTTGGCCTCGAGGGTCGCATTGCCAGCGTTGGAGATGTTGAGGGACAATGAGCCCTGCAAGGGGCTGCTGCTTGCCGTCAGAGATGGCAGATCTGGCGGGAAGATCTTGAGGACTGGTGGCTTCAGGCACTTCATCTGCAACGCATGATGTGGTTGCCCTTGTATCTTGCCGCAGCAAGACATGAGATGGTGTCTGGTTCAGAACTGGCAGGTTTTCTTGGAGGAGCTACTTCAGGCTCAGGAGTATCATCTGTCACTCTCCGTGATTGAACACTCCTCAATGCAGCAAGGCATAGGATTGTTGGAAGAGATTCTCAAGGCAGGCTGGTCCATTTCCACGCAGACCCCGTTTACAATTGCAGCTGTGCCCTTCAGAAGGCTTACCAAAGATTGCACAGCCCCGTTAGCTGCATTCTCCCCAGCTTCAAGGGTGCTGCTCACCCCCGCCAGTCCCTGTGGTACCCCCTGCCCCTGCCACGACAGGCGCACGCTGCCGGGGCGCAGCCTTCCCGGCTGGGAGAAGAACTCCACCTGGGAGGTGTTCCCGCCCATGGAGGGCAGGGTGAAGCTGACGACCAGCCTGTCGGGTAGGAAGAAGTACCCCATCTGCACAGATTGGTAATGCTAGTCGTAGATCAGCCAAGGGAAGGAGCCGAGGCTGACACAATGGCTCATCTAGGCCTTTGGGGGTCTCCGGGCAGGGCAGCCAAAAAAAAGGAGAAAATTGCCTCATAAGCTTGCGGCGCCAAAAGCACAATTGTGCATATGACCCAAACCTGTTTCATTCTCAAAGGCAGCAGCACTGAAATCATAAGAGGACCAAATTTAGCTGAAACTGCTTTCATGTGCACAACTGTGAATGTGATCACCTGCCAAGTTCCAGCAGTGAGGTCGATCAGGCTTCCTCCCAAGGGAGCAATCAACAGTGCAGCATGTTGAATTGCAGGCGGATCTGGCGAGGGAGCAGTGGCCCGTATTGGACCGCCAGCAGGAGCCATGGAGGGAGAGGGGGCTGCCGGGGATGCCAGCAGTGCGACTGTGGAGTTTGAGAACACGGCCACCCTCCACACAAGGGACTGTGCAACCTTGACCCCCACTGCGCAGCCATGCACTCATGTTGTGTCTCACACTGTGTGAATCAAGTTTTGTCTCTGACACAAACAAGGGCATCGATTCTCTGGCAAATTTTAAACTCCAGGGTTCTCTTGAAATGAAAGCTGGGCAGCCTCTGATACACGAAAGGGGTAAACAAGCACAAGGGATTTGCCTGGCAGATCGATGAGGTAGCTGCTGATATTGTTGATGAAGTTCTCAGAAGAGACCACAGTGCTGTATGATGCCTGATTGGGGAGCTGCTGGATGGTTTCCTGGCAGACCTTGTAGTCCCCCACTCCTTGCTGTATGTACGAGACCGAGAAGTTCCTTGGCTGAGACGCTGGCCTGCAATTGGCATTGAGCTAGTCGTGATGGATTGTTGCTCACATTCATAAATTGCCTCACAAGGTCGCACATTTACATCAGATTGGTTGCACATGCTATAAGCAGAGATGCGGTGAGTATTTATCCAGAAAAACCATGCAGAGATCAGGAGACAAGAGAGGGCCCACGAGAATCTCTGCAAGAGACTGATTGCAGGATTTGTGACTGGTGGAAGGACAGCAATGGCAGGATCTTCTTGGCCAATAGACTCCAGGGACAGGACAGGTTTCTCCTCATGGTGCGAGCCATCGCTGCCAGGGGCATCTGCCAGGAAGGCTTGCACAATTTGATTCTGCACACAAATATGCATTGGCCCAAGAAGAAGATGTGCCCTCCCACACAAATTGCAGCTGAGCACACCTAAACAGAGTGAGACAATCGTACAGCGTATGGAACGGTTTTCAAGGAATAAGAGAAGTACATGCTCCTTTAACAACCATGCGACCCCTACCAGCGGATCAGTATGAATGCAGCAATCATAAATTGATGCTGCTCATCGTTACTTTGCATCACGTCTATCAGAAAAGACTTGGAGTAAAGGCACTACCGGAGGTGGTCTGAATGATGGTGGGCGGCCGGGCACAAGAGCCATTGCTGCTCCAACATCCAAGAGACCTCCTGCATGCACATGCAATTGTCCCCCACCATTCCAAGTTCTTGGCAAAGGGTGTTCAGGTGATTCACCCAGGAAACAGCAATGGTTGTGATGTACTGCAAAGAAATGCTCTGGGTTCTCACCAGAGAGGGTGGCGTTAGTTAGAAATGGCCGTCGGGAAGCGGAGGTCACTAGGTTGTACTTGATGGTGGATGCCATCTGAGGGGCTGAGATGTTGAAACCCGCTTGCTGATAACCAGCAAGAAGGAGGGCAGCAGCACCAGCCACATATCCAGCGGATTGAGATGTGCCATCGTGATACCTGCGAGACAGCCTCAGGTTTTGCTGTTTTGCCACAGAGAATCATGGCTTAGCTCTGCCAGTGCCATGCCAGCCCCCTTGAATTGTCAAAGAATTCGTACTTAAAGTACCAGCAATACTGCCAGTGTGTCTGGCAATGAGAAGGCAAGAGCAAAAGGAGCTTGCAAAGGCAGACCATGCAGTCGTTGTTTGAAGAGTGGAAACTAACTCGTAGGAAGCGTTTGGCGTAGTGCTCAGGATTTTGCTGCCTGGAGCCGCAATGACCGAGTTCTTGATACCCAGATTGGAGTAGTACGCCAGCTGGTCGGTCTGGTCTGTGGCAACCACGGTCACGACATTGGAGTAGGGGTACGCGGCAGGGAACACCGGCGATGTGTCAATGTTTGTGTGGTTGTTGTTCCCTGCCGCGGCCACAAACAGCTGTCCGGCAGCTTCCGCATTCTTGATGGCTGTCTGGCAGCGGAGAAGGAGTCATCAGCAAGCTTTTAGCTTGGAGGTGATGGACATCAAGAGTTTCTTCAAATGGCAAACCAAGATGTTGGATGCACTTGACTGGCAATGGAGCTGAAGCTGAAAAGCTCACTTGCAAGGATTGTGAGTCGGCACCAAAGCCGCCATAGCTGTTGACTGTGACATGCGCCCCCATCTGCAAGGGAACACCAGCCTCATAGCATGCATGGCTTAAAACACCCAAAGTGACAGACAAACATCAATGAAATGAAAGTAGCTGCTTTTGTACACCTAAATCATTGCAGATTACTTTCGGTCAAGACGAGCAGATTAGAATGTCCTACCTGGAGAGCATATGACATGCAGCGAATCGCATCAGATATGTAGCCATTGCCATTGTTGTCCAGGAACTTGCAGGCCATGAGCTTGACATGCGGGGATATTCCAGCCACACCCTGGCAAAAGCAGAGGTCCTTAAGCAGAATATGCTGCCCCAGCAAGCATCAAGTGGTTTTGGCATGTCAGGTGTACTGGATCATTGGACATCAAGCAGCAGCATAAGCAGGCAGAGCCTACCAGGGAATTGTTGGTCAACGCGCCAACTATCCCGCTCAAATGGGTCCCATGAAAGTCATCTGCATCCACATAATTCATGCTTCTGTGGTGCTGGAATTCATTGTTCCTTAAGACGCCATTTTCAGGTGGTCACAGACCCACCGACCCACCTGACTGCACCAATCTAGTACAAGTGGCAAGGGGCCTGAGACAGCAGCCCACCGTCCATGGTGTTGGCGCTGTTATTCCTGAAGTTGTAGCCATAGTAGTCATCCACAAAGCCGTTGGAATCGTCGTCTATGCCATTGTCTGGGATCTCTCCCGGATTGGTCCATATATTCTGCTGTAGGTCAGGGTGGTTGTGGTCTATGCCCGAGTCTATGATGCACACGATGACCTGGCTCGAACCCATGGTCCTGTCCCAGGCATACGATAGCTGCTGCATTTGGGGGTCGGGGGCGGGCGCTGTAGAATTTTCTGGGGATAGATTCCTGTATGAGAGATGTGCATTTTTACATGGAGGGTGTCACACAAAGCATCACATTCTACAGCGTTAGTGGAAAATGTGCTACATTGATCACTGATCGCCTAGAATGCCACTGCAGTCATGGACTGGGGAATGAAGGCTCTGAGGTCAGCAGCACTCCACTTCTTCCCAATTTGATCTAGCCTATCTATAATTTGATCATTACGCTGTTTGATTGACCATGAATTGCACACTACGGAATACCAAACTGACTTGCCTGAACAATCCCAGGCGGTGCATGGCCCACTGCTGACCAATGTCAGAGTCGTCAGGCATCTCCGCCGTTGTACCCCTTCGGCCAGCAGCTGAACCATTCAGAGGCTGGCTGGCCGTGAATGCAGACACCACAGCATCCTCTTCCACATACTCCACATCTACAACCAGGCTCTTACATTCACGCCAACGTTCAGATTCAGACTTCAGTGGACTGTCACAAGACAAGGTCGCAAAGCAAAGGAATGAGCATGTGACAGAAATGCAACATCCAGATATGATTCGTCGGGCTAGACTATGGAGAATTTCCTGTTGTGTGGCACCATTAGTAAATAGCAAACTACCTGGGTGCTGACGCATGGCTGCCATCAGGTCAGCGGATGAGTGTGGAGCGATCTCCACAATGTCCACACCCGTCAAGCTGTCCAGAGGTGACACAGATAGATCAGGGGCATCATCTGCCCCACCAGCGATCAAGCTGCGGCCACGCCGGAGGTGGGCCAACATCTCTTGTTGCAGGTCCTCATAGAAGAATGACGACCGTTCAGCATGCGGCTTCCTGTGCTTGAACAGCAGGCGCTCCTTGGGCTCTCCTGCCACACACCCAGCTTAGCTGGTCAAACCGGCAGCGTACGCTGCTTGGCTAGTTTGGGATGTTCGCCAGTTGCATGCGAGAGAGTGCGTACAGCCCTTTTGCTTCAGCTCTCAATTTCTCATGAAGACCACATCTCCACAAAGGAGAGAACATGGCTCTATCCAGCCGAGCACATAGCTCAACATAGCAATTCAGAGTTCCAGAGCACTCACCCAAAGAGGCTGGTTCTGTCTTCTGCTGAGATGCTCCTGCTGCAACCTGTGAGACATTAATCTGTGATTGCGATGGGCCAGAAGCACCTTGTGCTGGAACGCAATACATCCACTCAGCACACCCAAGGCTTGCTGAAATCCTTTCGCCAGGTCCAATGCTCGACGGAGAGTGCTTGGCTGTTATCTTGGTATTACTGAGAAGGCGTATCGCAAAGGAGTCCATCAGAACCTTTTGTTGCCCACCTAGCTACACACATCGTGAAATATACAAGTGCTGAGAAATCACCTCATAGTGGCAAAGAGTCACAGCGACGATCAGCCACCACCATCGCCGCATTGTGCGTCACTTTCGAAACCCCATGGCAGAGATTTGAAATTTACAAACGCACGTCGTCAGAATGGCACAAGAGCTGATTCGAATTAATGTGAGACAGCAAGTCAAAAAGTGACACTAGACTGGCATACATTCTAGTGGATCCGTTGCTCTTTTTCTGGAGCAGCTGCTTCACTTCGTTGTGACGAGTTTCTTCCTCAAAAATCACCAGGCCCTAAACCCTAGATCAGCTCTAGAGAGCAGCAGACACGAGTCAAGTGGGATCCTTGATGTTCCAGTTCCTGACTTTGTGACCGTGTACGGAGATTGCCGACGGTCGCCGCTGCAGTGCCTTCAATTTGCCCTTCTGCACCAGTTTGAAGTCAACGTGATCAGATTAGGAAATCAAACAGTATTGACAGTCGAGCAAAAGGGGTTCATACCCAAGAATGTTTTCTTGATAGACCCTTTCTATTGCGTTTGCTGAGCAAGCCATGAGCATCGCTAGTCATGCAACTAGCTCCCTACAATAAAGCCTTGCCAGAGCCTGGATGTTTGCAGTGGAGGATCTGGACGATTAGTGACCTGAGAGGGGGTTGCACGGTCTGATGCAGATCTGGCTAGGCCGCTGTTCCTGGCCAGTGGTTCTGCAAGACAATTTGTTCTGTTCGTACCAGCTACAGGTACAGATCCATCCTTCTGGAACTCTCCAACACTCCTCAGTACCAAGTGATTGAGAGGAGAGTGCCTCCCGACATGCCTCAAGTGGTACGACATCAACATCTGAGTTTGGAGTCTTGCCTGATGGCCTGGGGGGTAAAGTGTGGGTATGCTGCTCTTCGCCAGCACTGTGGTCGTCTTCTGCCTTGCCCTTGGTAGCCTGCTGCTCGGCAAGGCTCTCCATACGCTCTAGTCTTGCCAGGACCTTTATTGAATTGAGTGAGCATGGTCCTTATTGAGGCGAAATGATGGTGGGCTTTGTGCTGTTCGCCACAGAGGCTCAAGCAGCAGATGACTCGCTATGCGTATTCATCAAGCACACTTCTCTCCAACACTGCCGTCTTTGGGACGCCCAAAAATCTTCACTTTTACATTTTTGTTAGGAGTGCCTACAAATATGGCTGATGGAACAAGATCTTGGGCCACACCTGCTCAATAGTAGAAGCCCTGGACCTGTCACTGTCACTGGTGCCCTCCCCCTGGGGCAGCGGCACCATCTGGCTCGTTCCTGCAGCCTCCAGTGCCCTTGGCGCCACTGATACTCTACCATTATGCAGGCCTTCCCAATTGCTGGCTCTTGTGTGGTATTGCTGGCCAGAGAGGGCAGCCTGGATTTGCTCAGCTGGCGACTCCAGCGTGTAAATAGATTGCCCTGTGCAGGTAGTGAGGATGTCATGCTGTGACTTTCCAGAACAAGTCAAGAAAAAGTCTGCGTGCATTGTATGGCTTCCTACATGGCAGCATGCAGACATTTCTGTGAGCTTCTGCTCTGTATCGAAAAGCGAGGATGAATGCAAATATCTAACAAAAGTTGGTTTCTTTTCTTCATAGATGCTGTTGGCTGACAGTCTGAACTTTCTGGGCAACAGAAATAATGCTTGAGGATAGGCTACTACCTTGGGGCTGGAGGATGGGTGGCCTGGGCCCCCACCATGCGGCCAATGGATTTTGCGCAGGGGGCACTGGCGTGAGTAGGGGTGGATGTGCCATGGGGTACACCAGCGGCGCTCCCACCTGATTGCCAGGCAGCTCTCTGGAGGTGATCAGTGCTCTCAGCTCACGCTGACTCTGGCTGTGCATCTCCATCAGCCGCTCGTTCTCCTCCTGCGAGCACCAGGGGGATGCTCATCCGCTTTCATTCAGGGCCTGAGGCCAAAGCAACCAATGCCATGGACACACTACAAGCAGGTTCTGTGATGTAAAAGGTAGTATGACATGGGCGCACCTTCAGTACTGCATTATAGTCCTCTGCTGACAACAGTCTCTCCCTCAGGTCTGCGCACTCCTCACCCTCCTGCTGCCTTCCTTGGAATGTGCTGCCTTCATCTCTCCGCCCCAGAGGATCCGCCTCTGCTGATGTCGTTGGCGTCTGCCAACGAAATTGCTATGGATTTATATTACAGCCACTATCTGCTGTTCAGGTGTTGCTGGACCCCATCCTCAACCTCTTCTCCCTCAGCTTTGCCAGCATGGTGCTAGTGACATGTCAGGGATGCAGCACAACATGACAAATTCCAATAATGCTGCCATGTGCCTGCGTTCAGAAGGTTTGACGCTGGATCTCACCAACTTGCCTGCACCTTACCTGTCGGCTGACGGAAGGCAAACCCTGACCCCCATCCCCAGCTGCACCACCTTGACCAGGGACCACCGCCCGTGGTTGGTCTCTGACCTCGGTTAGCCGTGACAACCTGACTTTCTCAGCCTCAGCCTCTTCTAGAGACTTCTGCATGTGTTCCATACGTTTCCTGTCCTCTGTATGCCGCGCCTGCACCTTGCAAGGCGGTCAGCAAGCAACAGCAAGTCAAATGTGTCAAGGGACTTCATGAGGCTGCTTGCAAAGATTGGATTGCAAGTGACAATGACACGGAAATACGAAGTGAACTGCATTGCTGGTCAAAATGTGGTACCACTCAAGTTTAGAAGGTCATATGCTGATGTTGGAGTGTTCCAAAAGGTGAGTGCAAATCACATCCAAAGCCATACGCAGCAATTAGTGAAAGGTTGTGCCCATCCCTTTGATCTTGATTTCTTACTATCAAATTGGTTCATCCTACTTCACTATTGAGCATGACAAGGACAGAGACTGCAGCATTACCTCACAAATGGCATGTTCTGCTGCAATTGCCTTCTTCTCTGCCTCAGCTTCTGCCAGGTGGCTCTGAACTTGCTGCATCTGACTCACTAGCCCAGCCGACTTTCTGCACAGCAGCAAGCAGGCTGCAAGGAATTGAGAAGGGATACCAGGGAAAGAAATAAAGCACAAGTCCTGCTAGAGTAACGCAAATCGTCCTGAGGCGAAACAAAAGCCACCCAAGCTCGCCCTCTACAGGAATTGCATTCAGGTAATCAGAACAGGGCCATCAAGTCCAGAGCTTGCCGTTCTGCATCGCCCAGCTTCGCCCGCAGTTCCTGCTCTGCCTGAGCCGCTGCCTGTGTGCGCTCCATGAGGCACTGCTCCAGGACCTCCTGCATGGTCTGGGCCTGGGCATACGAGTCCAATAGCCGCTGCTGCAACTCCTCCAGCTGTCCTGCAAGCATCTGACGCCTATCGGCAGGAGATGTGAAAGCCTATACCAGATGCCTCTGTGTGACCTCTGGTGTGAATCTCAATGAAAGAAAGAGTTGTGTATGAGCGCAGGAGCAGCTGCCGCTAAATTTATAATTGACTGTGACTTAGTGTGACCAAGAGTGTCATGATACTGCAGAGTGGGTGATCATTTGTGACCCTACCTTTGAGTGATCTTACTCGCTGCTCATAAAGCTCAGCATCTGCGGTTTTGTCGGCCAGAGCTGCTTGGAGCAGCCTCTCATACTCCAGCCTCTCCTCCTGGATATGCATGAGAGATGAGACTGTCTGCTTTGAGAGATTGCAAAGCTTGCTTTCTTTTATGCACTGACCAGATTCAAGCCCTAAAAACGCAGCCGAGCACAATTCTATGCACTGGAAAGTCGGCGCCAGTTGAGTATGATACTGTGCTCTTCCAGGGCATTTGCATCATTTCATCGCACTTTGTTCCAGGATAATGGAACACAATACCCAGGCTTTCTTGTGCTGCCATTTATTGACCCTCTCTGGTGGAAGCATTCCAAATATCGAACAGGCTTGCCTGTGAAGCCTGCCGAAGGTTCTGCATAGTAGCCTTTGCGCTGTCCAGATCAGCAGCCATGGCAGATTTCAGAGCATGGCCCCGCTGCCTCTCCGCCTGCAGCTCCTGTGCAGCACACCATTGAATTAAATGATCATATGCCTCCCAGCACCCATGACACAACCATTGACAATGCAAGCAAGCATATGCCACACCAGCTAGCTTCTACACCACAAACAAAATGCGACAAGATTTGGGGAGGTAACCCCAACCTGCATATTTCAGTCCAGCAGGATCTCAACATGAAGACAGATCCAAGAACATTCCTTCTGCAGCATGCCCTACTGTGACCCAGAACAGCAATATCCACCTGTCGTAGATTTGCCACCTTTGATTGCCAGCTTGTTAGCGCAGCCTCCATCTCTGCCTTCTGCTCCCTGGAGACTCTGCTCTCAGACTGTTGCAGCTCCTGCAAGTCTATATCAGTCAATAATGACACTTGCAGGTAAGAATTCAAGAACGTGACGCATTATGAAATGGAGCAGGAGGTGAGGCCTGAGGGAAATAAACTGCCAGACTGCCAAAAAAGCTTTCATTGAGCCTGCCAAATTATACATCTGGACAGCAAACTTCAATGCGATTAGATTCCCTCGGCACCCTGTGAAGGCAAAAAAGCTTTCTCCATTGATGCTACTTCAGTGGCACAGCACTTTCCGAGGGGCTGGAGACACCCGCAGCCTGCTGCACCCTGCCTCTGAGGCCTGCAGATCATTCTGCAGCTGTTTCAGGGCAGCTTCCATGCTTCTGAATCGAGACTCCGCTTCCCGACGGGTGTCCTGCAGCTCCCTTTGGAGGTGTGACAGGTACTCTGCCTGCTGCCTAGCAGCCTTCAAGCCCTCCTCCCTGGCCTCCTCCATATCTGTATCAGAGCAGGGTCACTGCTCTCACCAATGGTCTTGATTCAAGGAAAAGCAATGCATGGACCTGCGGTAGTGATCAGGGATCGGTATGCAGTGGATCACTCTCTTCAATATCAAGCCACAGTGCAGCAGCTTAGCTAGGAAGTCCGGGAGAAAAACATACTGGCTTGATGTGGCATCCATTGTTGGACCGTCTCATCATCACTGTGAAGATGTAAGGCCCAGACCCAGACAGCACTGTGAACCTCTGTAAGTGATCCAATCGAAGGAAGAATTCACTCTGTTGTGCCACATGCAGCTGCTGCACCAGCTCCTTATTCTGGGCCGACAGGCTGGCCACCTCCTCAGTCTGCTTCCGGGCATACTCTTCGTGCTGGGCCAGCTCAGCGTCCCGGCCGTCCAGCAGGTCCAGGTTGTAGTCGAAATCCTCCTGCAGGGATGCAGCCCATTGCTGCAGGGCAGCCTTCTGGGCGGCCAGCTCCTCTATCTGCACAGCATTGAGCTTGTCTTGTGGGCTTCTAGTGGCACCAGCAAAGCTTGATGATGCCTCGCCGTCGAGGTCCATCAAGGTCTCTCGCGTCTGCTCGATGGGTATGGTGTGGGACTCTGTTTAGAAATCATTAGAGAAGAGAGAGGTACCCGTGCCTCCAGGGTCTGGGTGGCCGTCACTCTCAGATTTTGCAGCTCTGCCTCTCTCCTCTCCAAATCTACCACTAGGGACTGCCGTGGGGCTCCCGACCCCACAGCGTCCATTCAATCTGTATATTATTTGGCAGAGGAAACTGCACTGGTAAAAATTTCAAGCGGCTGCTTTGGGGTACTTGACCCTTGCAAGCAAAATAGCAGGCAACATTGCAATCACCAAATCCAAAGTGTGGCCATGGAGAGCCATTAAAATTGCGTCAAATTACTCTGTCTCTGCTAAGCTATCCCTAAAAGTGCCAGGAGAGCTTACGAGCTAACAACAAGCATCTTATGAGACGTGGATAAGAGGAATTGCTCGTGCCGAACTCACGCATCACAGTCTCGCGCACAGAAAGACCCATTGCTCTGTGTCCTCTAATCCACAGACCAATCTCCCGCACCGGCATGCTCAATTTCTGTGTGCACAGGTTGTCAACTCGTTTGAAGGCAGTTTGTCAGTTCTTCATGGAAAGACTTCTTCTTGACTGTCGCTGCCTCATCGGTGTAGAGAGATTGATCTCGACTCATCGAGAATGCAATTTATTCGCTTTCTTGACGCCATGCCGCCCGCATGCCACTGAAAACCTTGTACGGATCAAGGCCTCATAAATTTTCCCAAAGGCTAACCGACAGGGAGATGAGAGGCATATGTTGACCACGCATTGATGGGAGCGCTGAAAAAGTGAGTTAGTATGGGCGAAATGGACGAAATTCGAAAGAGAGCCTACACATACCTGCTGGGAGCAGGTGAGACAGAGATCAGCCTTGCAGACATGTGTGACAGTAATGTGCATGCTTGCTTTCCAATGTCTATTGTGCTAGCGTATTTGATCATGGTGCGATTTGTAGGTGAACTCTTTGGCAACATAGGGAGGAACCTAGCAAGCAGGATCTCGGGCCCCCAGCCCTACAAGCCAGATCTGAGCTTAGATGGGAAGGTGGCCAACAACCTGCGCCTCTCACAGCAAGTCATGTGTTTGCAGTCTGCCTCACTCCGTAACGCGCCAATTGGACCCATCTTGTAAGAACCAAGGTCTCAGTATATTTGATGAGTTTTACGATGCAACTGCGGCGTTGCGGTGGGCGCCAGTCAGTGGGTGGGCATGCAGGTCTGCATTATCACAGGGGGAAATGTTGGCATTGGGTTTGAGACAGCAGCGGAAATGGCCAAGAGGGGATGCCGCCTGATATTGGCGTGTCGCAACACGGAAAAGGCGAACACCGCTGCAGAGGTAAGTCTACTACTGCTGCATTGTAGCATTGCCCCAGAGCAAGTCCTTCAAACGATTCCCCTGATGGTGACCACAGTGCTGGCTGTGTGTGCGATCTGCAATTTGGGCTTTCAAAAGCCGTTCTTGCATATCAAATATCAATCGCCAGCATCAATCATTCCCGTAATTTATTGAAATGTCATGCAAAGTTCAAAGAGAATGTCAAGCAACCACACATCGATGATACCTTCTGCAAATACTATTGCAATCAAGAGAGGCATGAATCATCAATCCTGCGAACAGGTTCTGAGACGGCAACGGCCGCACAGCAAAGTAGAGGTGGCAGAAGTCAACCTGTCTTCCCTGGCCAGCGTGCGTGCATTCTGCAAGGTGGGAATTTGGGCGGATTCCCTGACCAAGCTCGACGTTCTCTGTAAGATATCACCATTGCACAGGTTCTCACAGAGTGCTTCCTCTCAATTGCAGAAAGCTGAGTGCCTTGCGGGAAAATCGTTCTGAAGCTGATCCTTGTGTACAGGCTTTCAATGCTCAGAATCTTCCTCTGGACTTCCTGATCCTCAATGCGGGCATTATGGCCACCGATGGAGTCCGGCGGACCACCCCTGACGGATTGGAGGAGCACTTTCAGGTGAGCAGGTCATGGTGCACATGCTGCGCTAAGAATGCGGCCACAAACAAAGAGCAGGGAGCTCGGGGACAGGGATGTTCGTCAAGCCAGTTGTCAACCGCACTGCGCTTGCAGCTTTGGTATGACAAACGTAGCCCACTCTTGCAGGTGAATTATCTGTCTCACTGGCTCATGACCCACCGCTTGGTGGGCGAACAGAGGCGTAGGCGGAAGGAGGCCGGGGGGAAGGAGCCCGGTGGAAGATGGCAGGGCATTGCAGAATCAACAAGGGTCATCTTCCTGTCGTCCTGTGTACATACAGGAGGAGATGTGGATTTGGATGACCTGCAGCTCAAGGTGAGAATTGTGACTGTTGCTGGCCTGTGCTGGGGATCGGCTCACGACGAGGAGGGGCTCGGATGTGCCATCCGTCAATGAATGATGCCAGAAACTAGGAGAGCAAGGGTCAGGAAATGCAGAAGTGGTCCGCTGGAGACACAATGCTCTCTCTGCATGCACGATCACCCAAGCATAGCTAGTGCCTGAAAGACAGTTTCCAAGCAGTGATTAAGACATGAGACGCTTCTGCCTCTGAACTTACACCTGCCTTCATTTGAATGCCAATACCAACTGATTCTCTGGTGCAGAGGGGGCGGTACAGTGGCTTCCGTGGCTACACAGCCTCAAAGCTCCACAATGTCCTGGCGGCAAAGCACTTGGACAGCATCTTTGCCAGGTACGTTCCCTCCCCTTTTTCGGTCACTGACTGCGGTTGTCAAGGTCTTTGTTTTCCATGGACTTGTTTTCCATGGGTGTTGCATTTCACATGCATTGTATTCAAACAGTTTACATAGCAGTTCGGATCCCTCAGAGTCAGCCAGAATTGAGAGTTAGGCGAGTGTTGAAAGGAGCCCACCAAGAGTGTCTCGTACCTCCACACCCTGCAGGGACGGGCGGCCGGACACCGCTGTGGCAGTCCACCCTGGCATCGTGCAGACCAGCATGGCCAAGGACTGGCTGATGGGCTCCGACCTGGCTCTGGGATACCTGCAGCCTCTCACTTCCGCTGTATTTGGATTCCTGGCCCCCGTCCTGCTGGCCTCCGTGGCAGGAGCTGTCAGCACAGTGGTCTACGCATCCCTGGCTCCCTCCTCAGAGGTGGCCTCAACTCCCTTGTGGCTTGCATGTGTGTGGGCATGAAGTACAGGGTTCTGGTGCGGTATGGAAGATTGCCGGCTGAATGAAGCAGATACACTGGCCCGGTCACGTTGCACCTTGTCTGCCACTCAAGCAGGCCCAAGCACAAAGACGTGAACATGTGCACCATCTACTGCAACCACTACCTGGCACCAAAATGTTCATTGTGCTTGGCTGCAACAGGTTGGCGGCAAATATGTGGCGTTCAGCAGGGTGGCCTCCTCCAGCAAAAAGTCGCACGATCTGCAGCTGGCAGCTGAATTGTGGGAGGCCAGCATACACTTGACAGGGGAAGAGCCATGGCCGGAGTCTTGAGAGGCCCCTGAAGGAGCAACGTGGGAACAACGAAATTAGCATAGCTTATATTGGCAAACCTGGGCTGGTACGGGAAGGGTTTGATGGGTCACATACGCATCTAGCATATGGCATACAGCAAGGCGGAGTGTTCACGCTGCTGTGGAGAAACATGCTGGCAGAGATGAAGACATTTATTCAGGCAGCAATTTCTTGCCGTATACAAGATGACGAAATTGCGATCAAACAGTATCGTTCATTAATGCCCTGACATGCTAACAAGACATGTTCATTCAAGACACAGTGCTTCTCTCGATGGTGGAGCCTTTTGAATCCATGATTTGTGAGTCTTGTGCTGCCGCCTTTCCCTTGCAGGTGACAAGCTCAGAATTTGCCAATGAACCGTGTGTTATACTCACCCTAAGAGCGCTTGCTAAGGGTGATTGGAGCTTCTCAGCAGTTACACAAATTCCACAGAATGTGACGGCCATTGTCACAACACCTACTCAATCTGGGTAGTTGCCTTAATGTAGAGGGACACTTACAAAGCAAATTCTGCTGGAAGACAGTGAGCACAGTGACCGTCTTAACATGATTCTCAATTCAGCTGGGTCGTGTCATTGAAGTTGAACAATCCACTGCAATAAACATTCTCCATGTCTCATCACCATTACAGAACATAATCAATTTGGCATCTCTTTGGCTTCAACACAACATGCCCTGCACAATTTGAGCATCAAATGATGATCTGGCCAGCCTCTTCCATCATACAAAAGCCGCATGTATCAGAGCAGACGCTCTTCCTTTGGAGGGATCTCCTCTCCCTCGTCAGCTGGTGGCTTCCCCTTCTTCTCCCCAGACCACACATCATTGAAGAGGGCGTCGGCATCAGGGGTTTTCTTCTCTGGCTCCTCCTTTTGGGGCGTGATCCTTTCCAGCACCTTGTGAGAAGGACATGCATTCAGATTTAGGATGGGCTTTGAGAATGGAGCAGATGCTGTACAGCTCAACTGTCACACATGTAGATATTGCAAATTCAGGATTTGCATCAAGACCATCTTGGCCTTACGGCACTATTTTGGATGATTGCCTAGAGGGCCATCGTTTTGCCAGGCTCTAGCGGTCTGTCCTGGTCATCTGAGGTCACGAGGGAAGATCTTGAGACACTAAGAAGCTTTACCTGGGCGCCCTTGCGCTGTATGTCTTCCAGCACGCCTCCAGAAGATGACCCCTCCCCCTGCGACCCAGAGGCTCCCCCTTCCTTGTCATCGCCGTCCCCCCCCAGCATCCCCATGTCCAGCCCCGACTCCTTGATCACCTCATAGATCTGGGTGTTGCCCTGCTTGATCAGCTCCCCTGCAGCCTTGCGGTGTCAGCTAGGTGATCCCAGCATAGCCCACAACGCCCAGGGATGCTTGAAGTCAAATGGGCAATCCCGCCTCCAGGGCAATGATGACTGAGATCATGACAATACACATGACGATGGGGAACCCCAAGCAGGAATGCTAGGGCAGCACCTATCCACGTCAAACATGGACAAGCCACCCAGCAATCGCTACAAGACTCAAATCCTGCATTTTGAGAGTGAGGATAAGGAGGTGTGTTCACCGCTGATGGAGACTGCTTCCCCCGCATGGCCCGATGCGACGAGTGAATTGGTGATGCGCGTCACGATCACCACCTCGCCCTGCCCCAAAAGGTGGGCTGTGACGGCAGCCACTGCGTCTGCGCGGTCTTGGGAGCACAGGGAGACCACGATGTCGTGCACCAAGCCCAACATGCCAAGCCTCACCATCGTGGCCGTCATCTTTGCCACACCTGTGGGAGTGGATTTGGTGGTTAGTGTCATGCCGATGTCGAAATGCACACCAAATCCTGGGATGAGCTGTCTCACATCATGGGCCAGAACGCCCACCAGAACAGGCACTAGAAAGCAAAGTTATGTAGGAGACCATCATCCTGTCCAATCTGTGGTATTCCCATTATCCCCCCCCCCCCTTCCCCCCGGGGGGCGGTCACTGGGTCTGCGAAGACTGTAGTTTTGTGCATCCCAAACCCGTTGTGGCTGAAGAAAAAACACCTTCTGTGTTGTCCGTGTCCACCCCTTGTTTTACAGTTTCTGCCCCAGCCGCTCCAAGACCCCAGGGCAGGCATATGGTGCTCCGGAAGGACATCTTTGCCGCCAGAACAGGTCCAAAGCCGGCCATCTGCCACAAGCAGACAGACGTTAATGCATTGAACGCTTGGCTGGATATTCCTTTCTGCCAACCTTGTCATCTCACTGAATGCCTCCATGTTTGGTAGCTGATGAGATGTGGGGCAGAACCTGTGCTGTGAGGTCATACAGAAGCTTGGCTGTGCTAGAGACCTCCTCCTCGGCCCTCTGGGCAGACATGCTTCTGTATGGCCTGGATTCTGCCGGGAGCCTCTCCCGCGGTCGACCTGCATCAGCCAAACTTACTTGGCTACAAGAATTCCTTAATGCACCCAAAATTAATTCATCTGCCTGCTCAGGTGGAGCACTGAGTTGACATCCTAGGTGACCTACAAAAGGACATGCACTAGAGGGCAGAGTTTGGTTCTCTTATTTCGCCATCATATTTCAAGGTTGGCTGCAGTACATCTATATGGGCGTCATCTGCTGGGTTTCTTATCAAATGACGCGACTATTCGTATTTTGCGGACAAGTGAATCACTGTACCAACAGCTTCACTTTAAGACTCCCTATAACTCTGTCCATCTGCGTTTCATGTATAATCTCTACATGGTAAAAGTTTCCACACCGTACCTTTTACTCCTTGGACCTAGATTGCTAGAAATGCACACAACTGGCTCGAATTGCACACTTAAGCAGCACAGAACTATTATCAGTAACGTGTGTACCTCAAACCTTGATTTGGCAAATCTTGGTGATTGATATACGCTTCCAAGCGGCTCACTATAAATTCACTGTGCAAGCCCTAAACCCCGAGTCAGTGGTATTGGGCAAAAAACTGGATCTTGTCGATTGCCAGCAGCTCAGGTTCTTCCAGAGCAGCAAAGTGCCTGCATGAATGAAGGGTTGGCGCAGCAAAGCACTCACGTGCAGTATCTCGGGTTTCGCAACAATAAATCACAACCCTCCCATTCTTGGGTTGACACAACATGCATTCCACCAATCATCTCAACCTGTGTTCAACAAATCTGCAGCCCAAATTATCAAATTTGGAGGTTGTTGCTTCATCTGGCCGTTTTATTACGGAAAAGCATGCAAGTAGCTCACCCTCCAGTGGGGAATTTGGACCACCGCTTGAGATTAAAGCTGGAGGCAGCCCAGCTCTGGGGCACTTTGAACAGCTCGTTGCGGAAATTTGCCACAGCTGTAGGTACCTGCACAGTACACAGCTTGGCTATAGCCTCCACACCTGAGGATGTCGATGAAAAAAAATACGCTGCGAATCTTGCTGGCGCCAAACGATCAGAAGCGATCACCTCAACACGCTTCCCCGAAGTGAGTTGTCTGTCCTTTGCATGAGGCCCCATGGACTCATAGTACACATGGAAGCTGGATGTGATGTTCTTGTTGAACCAGTACAGGCTGACGTCCATCAAAACGTCTTCCTTGGAGAATCTGGATTCTAGATCCCCTCCACAGTCGCTCCAGCTGCGAAACTTCTCGACGATGTATGCCAAGAGGCCTGCACCATCATATCACGCTTGCCCGATTGCTTTTCCAGGTCAGAATGTGAAGGAGCCTCACATACAGCAAATCGCCATCGCTTAGACTGACAACCCTGCCATGCCATGTCACTTCCACAGGCCCGCTGGAAATGCTTGTGACATTCTCATGGGCCTCTGAAGCTGCATCGGGACACCCACCAATGGGAGAATCGTTGAGGCCGTAGCCCACTGTGGTGGGCTTGGTGGATTGAAGCTGAGCATAGCCTGCACCAGTGCCACCCTGAGCAATGCTGAACAGCGCAGCAATGTGGTCCTTGGTCTCAACTTTTCCATGCAAAGCTCCATCAGATGAAAGGTGGAGATGCCATACCAGCTTCATACTTGACAAAGTGATCATTCACTTTTGGGTATTCCATCTCCTCGCGGCTGATGAACAACGGCACCTGGTCAAGGAAGGGCAATTTGGCATTCAGAAGCATGGCGACATGCCATGGGTTGCTCATCTTGGGCTTCCCAAAACCAATGGCAACGTTCACGAAGTTGAGATGGATCGCCTTGCAATTTTCAGGAAAGCCAGATCCAAGACAGCAGGTAACGGCTGACCCAAAATCGCAGCCTGTACAGCATGCCTTCATCTCACAGGATTCCACAGAGGCGTTAAGTGTGCATTTTCCTTCCAGATAATGACGATTTCAAGGACTTTGCATCAGAGCAGACCTTGTGCCACATACGAGGTGTATCCAAGGGCTTTCATCAGCCCATTGTAGGTCTTGGCGATTTCAGCCGCACCAAAACCGACAGTCTTGGGCGCGGAGGAGAACCCAAAGCCAGGCAGCGAGGGAACGACCACATGGAAAGCCTGCTGCTTGCCTGCAAGAGAAATCATACCAGAGTGATTGCCTCTGCAATGCTCCAGCTCTAGTTTTCTGTTCTGTTCAGAAGACCTATTAGAGAGTACCTGCCGTGAGCTGGGGTATGATCTTGTAGGCCTCCATGAAGGAGCCAGGCCATCCGTGCGAAAAGATGAGGGGGATTGTATCTCGGTCATCTGATCGCTCATGAACAAAATGCAAGTCGATGCCGTTCAGTGTCAGCTTGTACTGTCGGAAGGAATTCACACGGGCCTCCGCTTTCTGCCAATCAAACTTGGTTTCCCAGTATTCTGCCAGCTCCTGCGTGTGCAACACGGTGTGTCAATTGATCCACCTTACTCAGCACCTTCAATGGGCAGTATGAATACTTACAATCTAGAGCCATTTGTGGGGAAAGAACCTGGACGTATTGCAGGTTGGCTCCATACTCCCAGCCCACGCCTGGAAGCTGGTCGGGCCACCTGCCCACGTGTATATAGCAAGTGAGTAGTCAAATTCTTCACGCAGCGTCAGTTTTTGCAAAAGCCTGACCTCCTTGGGTCAAAAGCCTAGCCCCGTTTATCTTTCGCAGCATGCCTTCCGCACGCGACTTGCATGGCGTACATGCCATCCCTTACCTTGATCTCGACAGCCGCTCCTTGAGATGTCGGATGTCTTTTTCAGAAAATCTCCCCTTGAAAGTTATTGGTTTGGAGCTTGTCGACAGCGGGATACTCATTATTGCGAGTTGTTTGTTTCGCAAATTATAGCTATGTGTCTAAATCCACCTCCAACTCTTCTGCACCCTATGACTTGAAAGCAAGCTGAATAGTGCTGTGCGCTGTTCTACGGGCTTTCAAGCAAGATATCGCCTCATCTCTCGTGCAAGGGTTTAGGGCTCACAAGTTGCCCACTTTCTTTCAACCTGCTGTGCTTGTCCCTCTGAAGGGGTGATTTCCTGTACATGTGCCCAGTGGTTCCAGCGCCCTTTGGTGCGATGTCCTCGTTTGCCGATGGTTCATATTACACTCCCAGTGAAAATTCATCGTCAATTTCTGCGTTTCCGCTCAGGATGCAGTGATTTACCCATAGATAAGGGCCGCCATCAACGCCCAAAAGTACCACGTGCCCAGAGGGTTTGTGTGCGTTGCCAGTCTTCTGCTGTGTGTGATGAATACCACCTGATATTTGAATGTCCGTACATGCAGCCTCTTAGGGATGAGTACTATGCCCTTTTCACTCCTAGCACCAGTACAATGATACAGTTCATGTGGCAAAAGGACAGTGCTGCTGTTGCCATTTTCGTGATTCGTTGCCTGCGTCGTATGCTTTCACCAGAGTCATAAACATTCCATCTGTCTTGCATCAAGCACAGTTGGGGTCTGCTTAATTTACCCCTTGCATTGTTTGTTCCACTGCTTGCATTGTTTGTTCCACTGCTAGGCTTTCTTTGCATGAGTCATCTAATCAGCCTAATGTGGCTGGAAGATGTAAATTCTTCTTCTTCTTCTGTGGCTATGAGGTGTAGCTTGAAGATGTAAAATGCACCTCTTCTTTCTCCTGAAACGAGATCAGTGACTTGAGTATTTCTGAAAAATTGTTGTAATATTTTCAAATAATTTTTTTTAAATTATTTTTTAAGCATTTCACGTAGATCACCACGAGAGCCTCTGAACCTCATTTCTCATGCCAAACACAAATGCAAGCCATAGGTATGCTGGTTGTTGTGTACATGGCATCAGAATTTCAGCTCGTATTTGATCACGAAGACTGAGTTACTCTAACAGTAATGTACACTGCGATCAAACCAAACCAACAGCACTGACC
Organism: Chloroidium sp. JM; assembly: GCA_004335615.1. Taxonomy (NCBI): domain Eukaryota; kingdom Viridiplantae; phylum Chlorophyta; class Trebouxiophyceae; order Watanabeales; family Watanabeaceae; genus Chloroidium; species Chloroidium sp. JM. The sequence continues at coordinate 933,979 of QAXI01000410.1, forward strand.
AGCCAGTCAACACAGGCTTCTCTCAGCTAACAAAGCGGTGGCTGTCTTGATCCCTCGTCCTCTCAGATTCCAGAGCTTCTTGCTCTGAATTAGCTCTGTCAATTGCTTTCCCGCTGAACAGCTTGGCTGCCAGCCGATCCCTGACCGATCCAGTCTTCTTGCCCTTGCCTTTTGCCTGCGTGGCTCAACCATCAGCACTGCCATACGGTCCTCAGCCATTTGTCACAAAATTGCTCGCATGTGACTCCTGTGTCGAAATATGCAAATGCACTGACTTCTGACCAGATTCAAAGCTTTCCCCAAGCCCAGCCGAAGCATCAGCTGCCTTCCAGGCACATGACCTGCCCTCCTAAGATCTCTTTGTCTCTCACCTTTGGCTCTTGGAGCGCCAGCTGTAGAGCCAGTTCATGAGTGGCCCCACTCGTGCCTGCCAGTACCGCATCGTTGTGAGCCTTGTCCATGGCACGCTGACTGGACTTGTCTTTTCCGGTTCTTGGTCTGCTCAAGATGCCGCCATGCTTCTGTGCAGCCCCAGATTTACTTGCCGCATCCGCCTTCTGCGCATCGAAGGGAACGATCTGTCCTGCAGGTAATGATCAAGCGTTCATGAGTGAGTCTACGATTCTGGGAGGTTGGGTGCATGGTTTTGTACTTTTTTGACAAGTTTGCAATACAGCAAGCGTCAAAAAGCAGGGCTGCGTACCTGCTTGTGCAGACTTTGGTTGCTCAAGGGTAGAGCTTGACTCTCTGCGAGGAGGAAACAGCGGAGGCAGCTTGGCGCGGCTTGGGGAACTGCCAAACCCGATGGCAGTGACCTTGGGCACCTTTTTTGGCGGCTCCGCAGGTGCGTCTTCGGGAACCTCCTCCACCTCCGCTCGCTTGCGTTCTTTCTGCAGGCAACTTGTTTGTTTTATTGCAGCTTTATCTCTACTATTTTGGGCAATTGGAACGAGATATTTTGGCTGGCAATCACATCACGCATGCCATTGATTACCTGCATTGGGTCATAGTATGTGGCGCGCGTTGTGAAGAATTGAGATATGACGTTCTCCGGTAGTGCCACGTGCTCATCCACGGCCCCCCAGTGGTTGTAGACCTCCATGCCTTTGTTGTTCAGCAGTGATGCGCTGTCACTGTCCCAGTACGCCAGGTGGGTACCGCCTGGCAGCATGGGAGCCTGCATAATCGTGGGAACCTATATATTCAAAACGAAGACTGTTGCCATCAGCGTTTGTGCCAGCGATTTGCGACAGCTCTTGAGGCCCCAAAAGTACACAGAAAGTTCTCTAATCAGCTGGGTCACACCTCTTGGAGTAGCTTCTTTGCCAGCTCCTCAGGAATCTTGCGCTTTTTGGCATCAATGGCTGCTGCTCCGCTGGGCTTGAGTTGGGCGAGCACAGCTGGGTTGGTCGCAGGACTAGCGGCACCCTTCTGCTCGGCGGTGGCCGCCTCAGGGTGTCGGTAGGTGGGGTCAAAGTACATGGGCCTGCACATTCGATTCAGTTTGTGATTTGGGTACACTTGTCTCTTGGCAAGGATATACGAGCAATTTTCCAGGACACGCGTCCGGGGCAGGATAACATACCTGGAAGGTTTGGCCTGCTTTGCTTGCGGGGCGGGACTTGGCTGAACCACAGCCAGGGTGCCAGGCTGCTCATCGTCACTGTCTGAGCCAAACACTGTCTGGAGTACAGCTTTCTTTGGATGTGCAGCTGAAGATGGCCGAGCATTGGGACATAGGCCTGTGGAAGAATCAAGACTCACGATTTTGTTGACCTTGAACGTGGCGAGATCTTCTGGCCAAATTGCATTCAGAGTTGCACTGTAAGCAATTACATTTCTGCAATCTGAATGTGGGGTTGCGAGTGAGCAAATCTCACCTCCTGTGACGGCTATGCGGAAATCGGACGCTGCTGCATCTTGAGTGGACGCCTGGATGACCATTTGTGCTTGTGCAGCTCCTGCCACAAGGAGCTGTGATCAGCTACAGAGTGTGGAAATGGAGCGGCCGCTGGGCATCTAAACCATCGGCGCAATCAGAGGCCAAAAGCCCACCTTCCGAGGTTTTCTGCCTCAGCTCAGACATCAGCGCCTCGCAGCGTGTCTTGACGGCACCAACGCGGTCTCGGGCAGCGATCGCTGCCCTCAAGATGGCGGCGCGCTGGTTGCCGACCCCGTCGTTGCTTCCAGGCTGACCCGCATCTGCCTGCAGGAACCATGAACGCCGTCACCCACGGTTTCCACCGGTGGGCAGGCCTGCAGGACCTCCGTTCATGGGGGAAAACCCCAATGAGTCTGAAACGTCCCATGATTTAGCCAAATGCATCACGCTGGTCGGTACCTTGACGGCTACGCTCAGCCATTCCAGCACTGTGGGCAGGTGACGGCCGACCAGTAGCTTGTAGCTGCCCCTCAAAGCCTCCAGCACTGATGGATCGGCGTTCTGGAGGATGGGTACAGGCTCCTCTGCTGACCTCAGGCTTTGCTTGGAGCTGTCTCCATCGTCTCCCACTGCGATTCACATCGGTGCTCGCACGCAGTCAAGATAATGTCCACATGCATATCGTTTATCTTGACCTCCTGGCGATGACGGCAATCTGGGGGAGAGTTTACCGGCTGCGGGCGCAACATCCTCCCAGTCCTCGTCGCCGTCGTCCTGGGGTAGGGGATCGGGTTTGCCCTCCAGCAATCTGAAAGCCGACTCCTGCAAGGCAGCAAGCACAGCATGGTTTAAGCTTTGGCTTGCACATCCTGAAATCAGACCTACTGTTAGCAAAGATTGACAGAGTGAGCGCACCATCTCATCAAGGGTGGCATCGATCTCTGAGAGGGTGGCAGCGTATGTCTCCTTGATGACTGCGTACCTCTCCGCATTCAAAAGCTTGGAGCGCTCCTGCAGGCCAATTTTCTTGAATTAGCAAGTCAAGCTGACGGGCCCATGGAAGGTATTCTGAGCCACATCTGGGATCTTCCGCTCATCTTCAGGATGATGCACCTCGCGAGCTGCAGCCTCTGCCACCAAAGCCGCTTGCTGTGACCTCAGCTGGGGGAACTTGAGCTTGATGACATTCTGGAGGTAGTGGTGGCCCATCTTGATCTGCGCAGCAGGAGCAGCAGGTCGGCTACCAGTGCTGGAGCTGCCATCGCTGAGGACGTGCAAAGAATACAGGAATCGCCCACCTGCGGCAGCTTGTCTCCGTAGTCCTCGGTCCAGCACTCCACACACTCCAATGCTCTCTGCCGAAGCTGCCGTGCGTCCTGTCGGCAATGAATCTGCCTTAGCCTTTTCATTTTCCTTGTGTGGTCGCAATGCACAGAAGCTGCTGATCCCGCAACAGAGCGTTCGCCACCAAATCTGTTTGCATATTCTTGATGCAGTCACCTGTGCAGGAGGCGGCAGGGGGCGTGCCGATTTGTGACCCACGCTGAATTCCAAGAATTGGGTGAAGTTGCTGGCCAAGAGCTGTCGGAAGATGGCACTGCGATTGACAAAGACGTCAACCAGACTGACTGCATGCAACCTCGCCTGCAAAGGCAGCCAGGTTGAACAGGTGCATTTGCCTACTGCTCCCACTGTCAGTCACTGTGAGTACACTGGCAGGATGTCTCCCAGTCTCAATGCCCACCCGTGCATGTTGATCCTTCACCCTTCCCATGATCAGCTCAAACACTGCCTGGACTGCTGGCTCTCCTCCCGTCTTGCAGAGGGTCTTCAATCTTCTCACAGCGTCCAAATCCCAGTCCTGCCTATTCCTGCAAGCGACAGACTTGTTTCCATGCAGTTCTACGTTTTGCAGGCGATGACAATAGGCCCGTCTTCAAGGACTCGCATGCCGTGCCGAGAAGATCGCTGGGATCTTGCGATGTCATTATACAACTCATATCTGACTGTGTAATACTCGGTTTTGTGCAAGCACACGCCCGAATTGTGCCCGCAAAGACTGAGTAAAAACTCCAAGGCTCACTTGTCTGTTATTGTGTCCACCAGCCGGCTGGCCACTCTCGAGAAACCGTCATCCTCCATTTTACAGACGGGTGAGCAAACAAGAGCGCCTGAAATAGGACTTTCGAGTCGAAGCTCGGTAACCCCTCCCCTCCAGTAACCCCCAAGACCACCTGCCCGTTCGAGCAAGGAGAATTTTGACTCACAGCCAATAGCAAGAGCTCTCTACATCACCTTTATGCCGCAAGAGGCAGATGAAGGAGCGAAGTAAGTCTGCCGCAAACTGCGTGCTAGTGCATGTCGGCAATGTACAAGGTCCGTTATTGACGAATGTAGAAAATTGCAGACTGAAGAAACTCTTGAGGGAGCGGCTGGAGGAGTGTGGCTGGAGAGACGAAGTCAAGCAGCTTGCCCGAGGTGACTTCTGCCTTCACAGAGCAGGCAATTTTGGCTTGCAGGGCATTTCTGCATTCTCAAACCTGGATCACAGGCCCCCAGGCACCGGACCCAGATGACAGGTGCTGCAGGAATTTGCTGCTGCTTCTTAAAAAGACTCATCCACTTTGCAGAGAGGATCATCGGGGAAGGGGGCAAGATTAAGACCATCGAGACACTCACACAGGAGCTCAGTCCCCAGGCCCAGGCAATGGTGCCTGACTCTGTGAAGGCAGACTTCCTGCAGCGCTGTCGAACCATCGTCAAGTCTTGAGCAGGTTTCTCCTTCTGCTGCATCAATGACTCTGCAATGATTGTCTTCTAGATCAATCACCCTGCAAAATTACATGATACTCTTGTGCCGAGAGTGCACCATGTAGTAGGTACGTTTGCGGAAATATCATGGAGGAGGAAGCAGAGGCACTGGATCTGGGAGCCATGCACGAAGGAAAGGAAACCCCGGAACAGAGGGGCAGTAGGAAAGCAAGGTCCAGTGTGGCACAAGGTGTCAGAGAGCCAGGCACTGTCTTCACCAACTTCACGCTGGTGAGACTCCGGGTTTTTAAGCTCTATCAATCGGTCAACATATGTCAGGGCAATTTTCGGTGATTTGAAGGTCGGCATCACCGTCTGCAGGTCCAGGACCTGCACGCCGATCTTACGTTTAAGGACTTGCTGAAGGCCCTCGTGGACCAAGACTGTCCTAAAATCTCCTCACTGGTTCCAGTTCTCATGGTGGCCCTGGTGAGCTCGCAAGAACTCATCCAAACCCTCGTTCAGATGTGCTTCCATGCCCAGGTGTGGGAAAGTCCGAAGGACTGCCAATCTCATTCTCATTCCTTCATTCTTGGGGAAACTGTCCATGCAGGCAAGCGGGGCGAAACCAGATGGCAAGCGCAAGCGCAAGGCAGAATTCCAAACCGTCATGATGGCAGGCTTGGAGGTGCTGAGGCGGCACCCGCGGCAGTGCTCCAACGAGAGGCTGCGCAAGTACCTGCGGACTGCCCAGGCATTGACATCGATTCCATTCAAAATTTGAAAGCGATGGCAAGCCTTGCAAGCAGTATTGGCCACGGATTGACAAGGGAAACGCGTTTTCAACATGACCAGACATCTCGACACTCGTCAGAGTGCTTGCAAGCAAGAGCACTGAAATCGCATGGTTCGTTGGTGCAGGCGTACGAGAAGAGGCCCACGTACCTGGCAGGTTTAGGCATGGAGCTGGCACTTGCCTTTCTGGAGGCAGGGGAGGCGGAGCAAGCCCACAGCCTCATGTTCCCAGACAAAGACGCCCAGCTGGATGTGGGGACCCGCTTCAGGCTGCGTGCGGCCTCCGGGCAGCTGCGCTACCAGCAGTGGCTGCATGCCTGGCTCAGTGCCGAGCGCCGGGATCCCGACACCCAAGTCCCAGGTGGAAACCCCCACAAGATGTGCCTCTCCATGGACGGGGTTCTCAGCGAGCAATGGCTGTGAAGTGCCCACTCTCGCCATGCGCCATTGTAGGAGTCATTGCTCCTTGATGTGAATGGGTGCCGGTTGATTTCTAGATCGCCGCTGCAGACGGGATGGGCTTCGACGAGGCTGTCTGGGCCAGGAGCAACAGGCAGGCGCAGGAGTACTGGAAGGAGGCCGAGTCTGCGTTGCGGGAGGCCGTCGATTTGCAGCCGGCCACCACCGAGATCGCTCACCTCCTCATCCACCTGCTCACCTGCGCTGGCCGCATCCAGCAGGTGCAGATTCTTGGGTTCTCGTTGTTTTCTCTCCCTCTTCCCCACAGCTGACAAATACGGCCATGAGACTGGTGGGTGGTTGACAGAGGAAGCGCTGTTGCAGGCCATGGATGTTGCAGCCAAGCTGTGTGAGGAGGCCGTAGAAGATGCGGACGCACACGCTCTCTCCATCTTGATGCTGCAAGCCTCGCATGAGACACCCAAGAGCCTGGAGCGTCTGGTGCAGGTGTGTTTGTACGACAACGGAATTGGGTTTATAAACAACCCCATGAAATATGAGACTGCCAAGTATGAAATAGTTTCCTTGTTGACTGACCCGCATCTATGCAGTGCTGAGGATTTGAGCCAGATAGATCCGGGGTGTCAGCACAAGTTCCTCCATTGCAATCACCTGTTTTGTTGGAGATCAACGCCCTAATTGAGCAATGCGCCTGCCATGCAGTCTCACGTGGATCTGCTGATGGTGGACCCTGGCTCCCGCCAAGCCATCCATGGGTTCATGAATCTTTGCCAGCTGACAGACAAGGTCTCTCTGGCTAAGCAGGTGCTGTGCATCTGCCTCCATCTAGATGTTGCAGGAGAGGACCCTGCCAGTGGCCCTCTGTGGATCAACCTGGCAGGTGAGTCGTCCAGAATGCTTGCTGTTGTCCCAGAGAAGGTAGCTGCTCATTGATCAGTCGATGCCAAGCTAGATGAGCCATGAATACTGATCATCTGGCCGCTGATGATTTCATCATTCAGTCTCGACGTTTGTAAACTATTATTTATTGCAGATGCGCTGTTTGTGGCTGCATCGCCCGTTGTGGAGTCACGTGATGGTCCAGAGGAAGATGCTTTTCTAGATGTTTCACAGCTTTGGAGGGACATCAGTGACGTCATTTGCCCCAGGAAGTACTGGAGTGGCATGCTCTTTTCAGTCAGCCAGCACAGCATGTCAGCAAGGTAGCACCTTCCAGCAGTTTTTGAAGAAATATGTTCACCCGATCCGTGGCTGAGTAACTACATGCCCTAATAATGCCTGCATGGGAAATGTCCCACTGCACCGGTAGGAATAGGGTTGGAGAATATACAAAATATGGACCAAGAAGTGCTTGTCACTGTGCATGGCATAGCCTTTTTCCGGAAAGCAATCCTGAAGATTTCAAATTTTCTGCAGTGCCACAGCCGAGGCGGAAGAGGCAATGGCTGCCAAAGCTGTTTGTGCTGCATTCATAGCTGATGACGGCTGCCAGTACAGCTCACATGTTGCCAAGCAGCTACTCAAGGCTGGCAACCAAGAAGCTCACGACTCTGTACAGCAAGCCATTGACATTTCCACACGACTGTGCGCAATGCATGCTCCCATTGGCGCTCCACAAGGTCAGCAATCCCCGCCTGCCTTAGTGACTGGCTATGCAACCAGCAAGCCTGTTCGATAACTGCAATGATACATTGCGAGTGTGCTCTTGTGGGTGACAAATTTGAACAGCGCAGGTGGGCTTGCAGCTTACGGCAAGCACAGCCTGCAGTACGGCACGATAGTCCAGCTTCCCAAGAGTTGGTGGAAAGCCTTTCCCCCATACCGCCGGAAAGGTTGAGGAGGAGGACGTTCTTGGCATGATGCGTGTGCTGAGATGTCGTGCTGTATACAAATTGCTCTGCACCATGGTGAGTAGGATGACCGAGTGTGAACGTGAGTGCCCGTTTGAGGATTGAGGGGTCACAAGCTTCTGCAAATGCTGTGAACGACTGACTGTGATATATTTCCATTTGATCATAAAGCAGAGGAAAGAACGGCAGGGGTAGGGGTTCAGAAATCTCCCGTTCTCCTTTCCGTTGTCTCCTGTTGACCTGTAGAGTAGATGCAAATCAAGATGGTCCCTCAGGCGCTTCAACTCTGTTTGCAGAACTCTGGACATCATTGATGATCATAAATGTTCTTTTTGATGGTGCATGCAAAGGTGCTCAACAATCGGAACAGCAGTGAATACTCTCTACGAGAGAGGAAGAATTGTTGAGTGCTCTGTACTCTGATACCCATCGAGATGGAGTGCTCTCCTCGACAGCTATTCGATGTGATCGATAGAGTTTGTCTGGGGATCGATAATACAGCGCCTGCGAGCTTCAGGACTCTTTTGCAGGGCTGCACGCCATCATTTCTGAGCATTCTGCAAGAAAAGGTGAATCATATTCTCTGACCAATATGAGAACTGCTGAGCATGCCAACTCTCACCAAGGTGTGGCAAGCGCAACCCATGCCATATTTGAAGACACCTGCTCTTGCATTTGGACTGCAGGGTTTACTTCCATTGCCTAATCATGTACAATAGATGTCACAGCAAGAGCTCTGATGCTGCAGGCGCCAAATGATGTATCACGAAAGGAGGTGGAGTCTCAGAACCCAGTGACAAAAAGCGGCCATACGCGTCTCGACCCACAGGACGTCCAAGAGGCAAGCATTCGTTTGCAGGAGTGACATGAATTGCTTTTAAATGCTGGGGTGCCTGAAACTCTCATTGGGTATCTGGGGACAGATTTTGTGCTCAGAAAGTGCTTGCATGAGCGTCACCAAAGCGCGCCTGTATGACCACTGTTATGACAAAAAATGAACAACGCAGGTGCTGCTTTCCAGCCAGGAGTTCAATCTGGATGAGCTGGTCGCTTTGGAGTACCTTTTGGAGGCATATGATCAGGTAAGATCTTTTTCCAGTGCTTGCAGTGGTGTCATACCCCAACCCAGCACACACACCCAGGGGCCAAATATCTGAATCATCCTATGAATTGCCAGGGAGGCGACGTGAGCGCTGAGGCAGCAGCAGGGCTGTTCTTTGAGCAGCGGAAGTCCATGCTTCTGGCTCTGCGCAGACTACTGGCGGTGAGTATGATGCTTTTCCTTTTCCACTCAATGCCGTTCTTCTCATTTGCATTGACAACACAGAGGCCACCCTGATCCCATTGACCCTCCAGAGGTCACAGCGTGTGCAGCATCTTGGTTTGAAATCATGAAAATAGCACATCCCCTGCAGGTGCAAGCCAACAACGACCCCAGGGTCCCCGAGGGCATCTTTGAGGTCGTGTGCAGATTTAACGCCCAGCTCCTGGCGGTGAGCAGCGGCCGCAAGAACCTGATCGCGCACCTGGTCGAGAAGGTCAACGACACCTCCTTGGAGGCCAAGGGGGACAGCCGCATCACCCGCGTCGTTAACAGCAAAGGCCACCTGGAGGAGCGCCACACCCTGCTCCAGATTGAGAGGAGCCTGCTCTGCGAGGTGTGGAGGCCCCCTCCTCACCCGTTGCTGAGCATGACTGCCTCTGATTGCCCAAGCACGGTTTGGAGCAATTGCATTGAGCATACTCACGAATCAGAAGAGCTGCTGTGGAGCTTCAGCGTTCTGTGCTGCAGTGTCTGGTGTTTGCGACATGGATAAAGCCCCGCCAGCCGCCGCAAGACATTGCTGCCACAGCCGATCTGCTGCAGAAACTTGGCTTGAGAGTGCGAGGTGAGCAGGGTTTTTGCTGAAGTGATGTTGAGCATCACAGTGGAGCTGTACCCGCTGTGTTTCTCCGTGTGTAATGTTACACAAGCAGAGCAGGTACAATCATGCCCACGTGGCAAGGGAACTTGCTCGCAGGCACCGATGCCGGCGACCTGACGACCCGGCAGCAGGCCAACGCCGTGCTGGTGGCCCTGGTCCACATGCTGCTGCCCAAGGAGATCATCGGCGACGACCCGCTGGACGAGGCCGACCTGGACGCCCTCACGGAGGTGGCCAAGGACAGGGGCCTGGCGGGCAAGCTGGAGCAGAGCGGGCTGCCGGACGGGGGCTACATGGCCGCCCTCTGCCTGGCGTGGGGCGTCCTGCTGGCGGCACATGGGCCTCCCGTGTTCAGAAGTGAGCTTTTGTGCTTGCCATTCCTGTTCTGCTGTGGCAAAGTGGAAGAGGATTGAACTGCAGGAGTCACAACACGCTGTATGATGGCATCGCATCACATTCAATTTGCACAATGCAGCTTTTACCTGCCCGTTCATCACATCCCTGCAGTGCTCTAGATGAGAATGAAACTGCCAATTCTTTGCAGCTCGGGCGGACGAGGCGCTGACTCAGAGCGTCAAGGCTGGAGTGTTCAGCTTCTTGCACTCGGGCATCATGCAGAGCGCTGCGTTTGTGGACGAGGCGCCGGAGCTGCAGGAGCTGTATGCCCAGTCCTTCAACCACCTGCTGATGGACTACCTGGAGACAGACAACTTTGAGTGAGCACACATCTCCTTGTCTTGAGAATACTCCCTCGAGAAGACGGCATCGCATACCTCTTGAGGACCCAATGCTTGCCTCCCATCATGCGCCTGAAAGCTAGGCTTGCGTTCTCTGCAAATGATACCTGCAGTCACAGGAGATTCGAAGATTTGCATGGCATACAGGGGTGCTCTGGATGCGATGATCCAGACCAGCTTTGACCTGGAGGATGCGCCACCTGGCAGCCACCTCCTCGGCCAGGCAGAAGAGGGCAGGGAGCGCGGGGATGGGGTGCATGACTTCCTGCTCCTCCTGGCTGACATCTACAAGACATACCCAGAGCTCTGGCAGAATGAAGAGCTGAAGTGAGTGGCTCTGCTTTATGCTTTACCCGTGCTCATCTGTAAGGCTTCTGAGAACGAGGCTTTCAGGGATAATGCTTGAAAGGAACTGGAGAAGCTGGGGAAGACAAGACAACAAGATGAGGCAATGACGACTGACAATTTGTGCACAGGTACGACATTTTCGGCGAACTCATGTCCCAGATGCACCAGAAGGGCGTCTTGCAACACTCGGCTCTGGTGCTGGAAGCCTACCTGAAGGTGCTGGGGGCCCTGGCCGTCACCCCACAGGGGGCGGCCGCCATGTACATGCAGATGCAGCAGGACCCCCAGTCCGTCCTGTCGTGGACGCGCATGCTGCAGACCATGAAGGCAATCTGCACCAGATACTCCGCACAGTCCAATCGCCAGGTGAACTTTTCATTCAAAGATATGCTCCAAACGTCAATCACACAGCCTGTGTTAAAGCTGTGCTGGAGGGAAGTCGGTATGGTCTTGTGTTTTGATGTGCTTTCAAGACCACCTTCCAATTCACTTGTGTGACAGAGAGCTTGAGGAGAGCTTCAGCCCTTTTTATCCACCCTTCAATACCACAAGTCTGCTGCGCATCTGCAGGCGCTGGGCTACGAGGCCGGCAGCTCTCAGCAGCGCACCACCGAGCTCATTCTCCCAGATAAAGACGCCAGTGGCTTGGCTGCCTACCTACACCTCTTCGCCTGCGTGTTCGGCAACGCCCCGTTGAACGAGACCGAGACGTGGATGGCGGAGCTGGAGTCCAGCGTCCAAGTACCGCACCTCTGGGACCTGTTCTTCCAGCTGATGTGCCATCCAGTGCCTCAGGTATCCATACGCAATGGTGTGTGAGTGCTGATCAAGTTCTCTTGTGTTTTGTCAGCATGGGGGTCCCCAGCGTTCTTGCCCTTGACCTGCTTCCCATTCTTAGCACTGTTGTTGGATTGAGTCGCCAAGCCAGCCCAGTTGAGCTTGTGAAAGGGCACACACAAGCGTACGATGGCATGTCGCAGAAACTGAAGGCTGCTCTGGACGATGCGCTGTGCACCTTTGCCCGCCACCCTGGCAATGTGGCACCCTTGTTGGACAGGCTGCTGCGCTCCGTCGTCGTACAGCCCCGCAGCTTGCAGGAGGCCTCATCCCTCACACGCGCAGACATCACCTACCAGCTGAACGAGATTGAGGTGGGTCAAGCTGCTGCCAGTGTCTTCTTGGTATGAGGATCATATCTGCTGCCTACAAGTTATTATGCTTGCTGCACAGTGTAGCCTGCTTGGGAGGACCGCAGCACTGCACTTCCAATTCTCAAGTGGACATTTGCACTGCAGGCTCGCGCAGAGGACTACGTCGAGACGCTTGCCTTCGTCAGGCTGCTGACTGTCCTGCTCAAGGCCTCTGGCGGTGCCCTGCCTGACGATGGGCGGCCCTACGCCCACTTCCAGGACTTTGTGCGCCACGACCTGCTGGGCCAGATCAACCAGAGGGGATACAGGTAAGTGACTTCTTTTGACCTCCATTTGATGGTGATCGACGACGCCTTTCATCCCACTGCAATCTGCAAGTGCATTCCTCTCCTAGAGAGAAGATTCGGTGCCAAATAGATTGAGATGCAGGTCTGAGAGCCAGCGGTGGGAGCTGATGCAAGTCTGCCTCATCAACCTGCGAGTTTGGCTGGACAGCATGGGGCCGGATGCAGCAGCTTTGACAGCAGGGGCTCAGCACGCCCCGGCATTGTCTGTCCTCCTGGATCTGCTAGGTGAAGCTTGCCCTTTTAAGCGACCCCATGTAGAATTTTCAGTCGAAGATAATATCCTGGATGGTATCCAGAGGATGGCACCTAATGTCAATGAGTCAATTAGGACATTTACGTGCAGAGCGTGAGAAGTCAAATCGAACTGCCATCAAGAAATTCCCAAGTTGGCTGGGCTCTCAGACTCCCCAGGGTGTTGGCTGCGACGCCTGAAGACTGTACTCGGCCAGCAGCCAATTGTTGCCAGTGTGAGCAGGGTTTTCAACAGGCAGTGCAACGCTGCAGGTGAGAGGCAGGGGACGAAGGCCCTGCTCCTCTTGGTCCTCCAGGGGCCTGACAAGCTGGCCCAGGACCGCAGAGACAGCACTGCAGGCGCTGCAAAGGAGGGCGCTGTGCTGGCTGCCCTGCAGCTGCTGCGGTCTGCCCTGGAGAAGGACGTCGAGGTCGTCGACAGTCTCAAGGCCACTCAGCAGAACGGTGCGCGTCTGAACCCTGCCATAGCTTGGTGCACCTCTTTAAAACCTGCCAGGCTTGCCCATACACATCACACTCTTCAAAGGAGACTTGCTGCATTATAATCTGGTCCAAGTGCTGCCGATTATCAAGCTTGCCAGATTTGCATGTGCATGATTGATTTGTCAGGTGGCTCCATGTCATGCAGTGTACTGTGAGACTCTGGATGTGGTGCTTCAGCGGGACCACAGGAGGATCCCCATCCTCCTGGAATATGTGCGCTACCCCCACAACGTCTGGATCCAAGTAGAGGCAATTCGGATTGCCCAGTTCCTGGCTGCCAGGATCCCTGACCTGGTGGACCAGATCCTACCTCCCCTGGCATCAGGTACAGCCGCGTTGATTCCCTCGCATGCGTGCATGCATTGATGTGATCCAAGAAACGTAGACCCAAGCACACCTTGTCTGATGTGTTCCAGAAGAACAAGTCTTGGATTACGATCCTCAAATCTGAGTGACAGTGTCTGATCCTGGATGTGGGAGAGCTGGCCACACTTGCACCAGATGCTGAAATGGTGACTTTCTGGGGCCTTGTAGTTGAGGAATGTGGGCCAAAGCAGGAAGGAATGACAGTCATGATAATGACCAGGTGAAGCGGGCTACCTGCACATCAGATCAGGATTTGCAGCCGCACTGGACAGCAGCCTGAATGCGCCTGGCCTCACCAGCGGGAAGGGCGGGGACGAGCGCGCTCAGCTGATCATAGACTTGCTGCTGCATGCTTCACAGGGCTCTTTGCCCACCTTTGCACATCTGCTTCTGGGTTTCAACATCGAGGATGGAGCAGAAGGTGCGCTTTGGCAATTGCGTCAAGGCTCTGTGACCTCAGCTGTGATTGTTGGGGGCGGTGGACCTTTTCACTGGCGGTTGTTCCTATCAGTGTAAGTCTTGAGGATTCTCTGTGGCATGAGGAGAGAGGAGAGGAATTCCAGACACCACTTATTGAGGATATGTCCACTCATCCATTGCTGAAGGGTCACGCTTGGTCAAGACCTTACATCGGGACTTGAACAACTGCGATCATTTGCTTTCTCATTCTCTTCTGCAGGCATCCACAGGTCGCATCTTGACCCTCGGCAGTCATACACCTGCCTCACTGTCATCATCAACGCCCTGGAGGCGGAATGGCTCCCCGCGGCCAAGCCACAGCTTTACGCACACATGCTGGAGTTGATGTACATCCTGGCGGAGGACCCCGTCAGCTCGCATGCAGTGCTATCTCTGCTGAGGCACCACGCCTTCTTTGCCCATCAGCTGGACGCTCTGCTCTGCTCACAGCTCCCAGATGAGGTATTTTCTCTTGTTGTCATGTTATATACATGAGACCACATGTGAGGGGCTTCCACATCTGCAGATGCGCCTGCATGGGTGCTGCAATTTGAATCAGTTGGATGTCTTTTGTTCTTTTTTGCTTCGTGCTTCTGGAAGAATCCAGCATATCTTCCATGAAAGGGAACCACCTTTATTCCCAAACGACCTGCTCAGCAGCTCAAATGCACTGCAGGAGGACAGCCGGATTTGGTTCCTGCACCAGCGAGCGACGATGCTTCAGCTCATCGGGCTGGAACTGCATCACGGAGACGCTGCTGTGCCGCAGCACAAGGCCTCCATCATGCTGCTCCTCCAGGATCTGTTCTGCCAGCCTGACTCCTTGCCAGGTGATGAACAGACCGTTGTGTGAGTGGCATGTGACCTTGGGTTCAGGATCAGGGGACTCTTAATTGAGCTCTCACTGCACAGGTGGAAGGCAGCGACTGACAAGGAGAGCAGAGGCGCTGAGCACCGTTGTCTCTCCACCTGTGGAGCCTCAGCTGTCCCTGGATCCCTCGGCAGACATGGGGCGACTGAGACAGGTACCTATTTGGCAAGCCACTTTATGCGCGGCGAGATTCTTTAGCTTATTTGAATAGGCATCACACAGTTGCCTGCGTATCTGCAGAGCTTGGATCTGGACATGCAGCTGGCGTCCCACAAGAGCGAGCAGGCTGGGATCTCAGGGCAGACGATCAGCTTGTATGACATCCCAGCCCTCACCAGCGCCTTGCAACAGAGGTAACTTTTACATTCGCCTTTCGTGGAATGACGAGTGTGAGGAAATTGAGCAAAGGAATGTTACAAAGTATACCGTCAACAAACGTGCAAAGCAGGTACCTTGAGGCCGAGCTGGAGAACAGGAGGTACGGCAATGAGGCAAAGGCTGCCAATGCCCAGCTGGGCGAGGCTTGTGCGGCCACGCTGCGGTTTGCACAGCAGTACAACGCCTTTGCCTCGCTGGTTGCGGCTCAGCAGGCTGCCGTGTCGGCTTGGCAGATGGTCATCGAGCTGTCTGTCTCCAGGAGGTGCGCTTATTTAAACGGCCCTTTCATATGTCATCCAAGAAATCAACTCTTTAAAGCGTTCTTCAAAGCAACGGGCTCTGCGGCAAAGGCTATTCCCCAGAGCTCATGAATCCCTGAAAAGTGTTCACCCCTTCAGAAGGTCTACTTGTGAAGAGATTTGTGGTGAGGTCTTAGGCAGGTGCTAGGGCAACTACAGAGAAGCTGTGATGCAGGTTTGAGCTGCTTGGGGCTCTAGCTGTGGAGGGCGGCCCTGTGGAAGGGTCATCTCCGACTTCTCTTGTCCACGACCTCCTGCACGACACCCTGGAGATGGCGCTCCATCTGGTGCAAGGCACAGCTGTGGTCTTCGTCCCGCCTCTCACCAAGGTCAGCACCTTTTCCCTGTGGCAGAAGAGTTGTTGTGAAGAAGCACTCTGCGTCTCAGAGATGATTATCACTGACTTGCTGTGCAGGTCATAAGAAGCCTGCTGGCCCGGCTCCAGGAGCAGAACCTGAGCAATTTTGGGGTCCTGGACACGTTGTCTGGTAGGCTACTTTCCCTTGTTTTGCATGCAGTGCCACTTTTGTAAATATCAAGAGTGGATCAGTTTCGTCAGAAATTTGATCGTTCTGCAGGCCTGAGGCTGCCCTCGAGGATGCATGCCAGCCTTCAGAAACTGCTGCAGATCCTGAGGCTTGGTCACCAGGTGATCGAGATGCGGCTGCCTCTCTATGGAGCGCTCCTCAGCTACTTGCAGATTTGCAAGCCAGTCGGTGCTTCGTCTCTGCCCTCCTCCCTGTTGACAGCGGTCCTGTCAGGTATACTCTCTCCCTTTAGGTATTTTCGCAGCTGAGAAATTTGTGGAGGTCTGGCGGGATATGGTATTTGAATTTCTGGATCTGACAGATGAGACTGTTGTGGGGATTTTGGTGATGACTGTATAATGGACTTGATCAAAATGAAAACCCAATGCAGGGATGCCGCAAGGCACATCTGTGGACCAAGCTGTGGAGGAGCTGGACAACCTGCAGAGCCAGCTGGACACTGGCAACTTGGAGCTCATCCGAGAAGACTCCTTCCTGGTTCAGCTGCTTTCAAGGGATGCTGCCGGCTTGTTGGGCCATTCGGTAGGTCTTGCCCTCCCTAAATTGCCTGTGCTGACGGTGTATCATTTCTGGTGGGCAGCAAGGTGGAGTTCATATTTTCTGGCTGTGCAGGTAGCCCAGATGCTGGCCTTGACGTTGCTGGGAGTTCTTGTAGCAGCTGACAGCAGTGGCGATGTCACCACCTCCATCTTCGCCACAGGTCTGCCGGAGAGGCTGCTGCAGGACCTCGTGGACACTCCTCACCAAGTGTTCTATCAGGTGAGTGATTCTGGAATGACAGGACATGCTGTGCACCAGATGAACCCAAGATACTGACCCTCTTGGGATGTTCTCCCCATTCTCAAATCACCAATTTATTTGGCTGACTTGTAAATAATCTGCAGGTCGGACCAAAGGCTCAGGGCACAGCACATGTCATCGTCTCCCAGGCAGCAGTGCTGCTGGAGCTGATGCGATCCACCCTTGCGCTTTCGTCACAGCCCGCGGGCAGCCTTGTAGCCTGCACAACAATCCTCTCCAAGATGACGGCATGCCAGGTCAGTCTCAATCTTCAGCCTCCTGGTCACACAGTGTACCCACAATAAGCAGGGCGGTGTTGAAATAGGGCCATACGGGCGTCTTGAAGCACCCATTCAAGACTGCCTACAGTTTTAGGGAAATCTTGATGCAAGTAGGAGGTTCAGGATTCCAAGAGATAGTCCTTGCCTGTTGGCCATCATTCAAGCGCTGCCAAAATAACTCAAGGCCCCCTTGTGATGACCGGAATACGTGAACTCAGAATTGAACTGATGGTGAGCTTTGCCCTCTGCAAGCACAAGAATGGAGCATTGCAGGAGGTAAAAGTGTCCTTTTACCGCCCAGTCTGAGTTTCATGGCGAGGGCGTTTGCTGCTTTTAGCAAGCAGTCCATTTGCAGTCAGCTGAGTTGAGCGAGGGACGTTCAAGAGAAAGCTGACTGTTTGTGTCATGGCAGTAGCAGCAAGCGACAGGAAGCGTTCAAGCCATATGACACTGACTATGAGGAAACGTACCCAATTTTGACCAGAAATAGACGGCTGGACAATCTCTTGGGCTATGTCTGGATGGAACACCGGAGAGAGACCTCCTACACAGGAGTATAAGGGTTTTGCCTGAAGCGAGCAATGCTGCTTGTTGGGATCAGTCTGGCTCAACCCTTTCGGGAATTTTGCTCCCCAAGTAGGAAGGGTTGTCTTCCAAGTGTACAGTGTGTGTGAGTGCGAATCGAATTAAATTCTCACCGAGTAATTACTGCAGGTGTTTGATCTCCAGCCGGAGGACCCAGGCATGGAGAGCAGCTTCAAGGCAGAGACCCTGAGAGCCAGGCTGGCAAAGGTGCTGCCCAGCTTGCTGCGCCTGGTGTCCCTGGTCCTGCTGAGCCTCCCAAACAGCAGGCAGGTTAGGGAGGCGGGTGCTGTCTTTGTGGAGGCCCACCGCAAAGCCCTGCTGCGCATCCTGAGGGAAGCCGCCAGCCCAGCCATTGGGTGAGGATTTTCCCCCTCTATTCGAAAACATTTTGGTCAATGAATCATCGAGGCTGTGTTCTCTGAGCATTCGGAGAACGGAAAGAGCTGATCAATGGCTGCTCCAGGGATTGGTCTGCTGGTGAGCCGGAGATGGGGCAGGCGGCGCTGGCCCTCAATATCATCTCCTGCCTGAGCGGCATGGATGCTCACATGCCTCGCTCCTCGTCGCAGCTCAAATCGGCCATCTACCTGCTGACCATTCGCTTCGCATCCCCTGATGCAAAGTCTGTGATCCCAGCGGTCCGCAGACTCGCAGACGGGCAAAAAGATGTTCAACCAGAGGTGGTCTCCCTGGTGAGCTGTTTTCTCTGGCCGATGCGTCTGTAAGCAGAACGGCCAATGATTGGACGCCCAGGAGTTGTGCATAAAACAGTGTCCTCCTTTATTTCACTGTGAGCTCGCGAATGATCTTCTAGGCCCAAAGAAGCTTATCAAAGTGGCTGCTTGGACAAGAGATTCTAATGCTGCAGGCCAGCAGCGTGACTGAGGTCCGGGCAGCTCTGGCCAAGTACTGGCGAGGCGTCAGCATGCAAGCGGAACACCCAGTCGTGCTGCAGATAGCACTTGGACAGCCAGGCCTTCCAGACAGCACGACCCCCACCTTGCTACTCATCGTCGACATGCTCAATCAGGCAAGTACTTTGGTGGAGAGAGATGAAAGAATTACTTTCTTGGCTGCAAAAGTTCCTAACATGCTACAAATGCAGGCGGTCGACGACCTGTTCCAAACCCTGGAGAACAACGCTCTACAGCTCCAAGCTTTGGGCAACAGAGCCGTTTCGGTCCCTTCAGAGGTAGGGAATGTTGCACGCAACAAACGCCTTTCAATGCATGGCTAGAATTGTTGGGCAATGTCTCAGCGCTTGCCCTTGCAGGTCACCAGTATAAAGAAGAAGCGAGGCAAAGTGGCGCGCCTTTCGCTGTTCCAGGCCGCTGAGACCAGCTCAAACCAGGTATGAGTGGTAGTGCTCGTGTCAATGATCCCTCTAGGTGTGCTGCTGGCAGACACATGACACAGCTTCGTAATGCAGGCAGGAAAGCTGGCATTCCTGATCGGCAACATCTTGGCCATCCTCCTCTGCCATACAGGTCGCCACATGGAGGTCATTGGGAATGCCCAGGTGTGTTTCTTGAAGGTGTCCTGGTGCTTCACATTTTAAGAAAACAGCAAGCAGGGTGTTGAGTTCAAGTGATGCAGGACGTTGACCAGCTACGCCGGCGGGTGCTTCCGTGTCTTGATGCGTTGGTGCAGATCCTGTCAGAGAGCACAGCATTGACCGAGCAGCAGAAGACCTCGCTTCAGGCGTTGACAGCACGGCTCAAAGACAGCTTGCCGAGTAGATAGCTATGCCCTGAAACTTGGGCATGTGTGCTGAGAGAGAATGAATGAGCGGACTTGCAATGTACCAATTGAGACTGTGTGATATGTCCATTGTAGCCATTGTCCAAGAATCGAACAAGCGAACAAGATATTGTTGCCCAATTCTGGAACGTCTTGATAGGTTGATATCCATCTCATACTCCGGTTTGTAGTTCAGCAGTCTCTTCTGTTCTGTGTCTCTGCCCATGCCCAGTCCCAGTGAAGAAGTGAGAGTGCCCTTGCTCCTCCCATATAAGATTTAGTGGATGCATATTTGGGAAACATACCCTGGGAAAGCAATCTGAAGGCCTTGTTTAGGATTCCTCTGTCTCCCGACGCGCAACCATAGGTCTCTGCAGAGGAGGCCGACCTCTCAAGGTGGTAGATTTGGGGCTTGTAGTTGTTCTGCCTTGAATGCAAAAGGAGAAAGCCTCATTCCCTCACCCTGCTTCCCCCCCGACCCAAGCCCGGAGGAACCAATTCAAGGCGGCCTCTGATGTCTGCTGGCTGGCCCCAGCCGCCATCGCGATCACTTTGCAGCGACCTGCCTGTTTTGAGACCAAAATCGGGGCTTGCAGGACTTTGAGCATGGATCGTAGTAAAATGAAGGTCACCGCGAGAAACCGACATTAGTCAACCTCATGTGTGTCTTGTGGGCTCACTCTAGCAACCTGAGATCTGGGCCTTGCGACTGGCCAGCCTGTGGTTTTTGCAACACCACAGATGCCATCAGCATGACAAAACAAGGACAATACATATGGTGGATCTAAATTAATTTTGCCATTCAAGTACTGAATTTGGCAATGCAACAAAATTTGCCAAACGATACTTCCTTCCTACGGCTCGAAACTTCATATGTGTTCTACAAGCAAGAAAAAACAGACGGTGACAATGGCTGTGGCTGTGAGTGGCCATCAAAGCAATAGAATTCGTCGATAGGCAGCCCAATAATGTTCACTTGGAAGGCAGCGCGACCTCTAGATCATGAGCAGGCCTGCGTTTTGGCAAGAGCCACCCAGTGCATTGCCTCACTGCCTTGATCACGTTGTTGCCCTCAGCGGCAGACTTGGTGATCTGGAATCCAAACGCACCGTCAAAGGAGCTCTTCTGCTTGTCAAAAACAATCCTGAGAACAAAGTGTGGATGAGCGGCAAAGGACTTGCAAGGTACCTGCTCGCCGCCTGAATTTTCGAGGAGGGTGATGAACATGAGGGCCCATGCTATGCTTGTGCCAATGACGTTGAAACCCAATAGCTTGCTGTAGGTGCCAGAACCAATAGCAAAGCCATCAGTGTTGATATAGTCTTTGCAGCAGCTGGCAGTCGACAGCTGGTACACAACACCCATCCCAACACCCCTGCAGTGGCACGCTCGAATATATCATTGTTGCCACGTATTTCTCTGGATCTTCAAGGATAAAATTCCCCCAGGACTGAAAGCTTACCACCAAAAAGGCAGATGGAACGTCAGGGGGCGGTAACCCTTGACCCAGATCAGCGCATAGACGGGAGGGCCAAGCCCCATTATGATGGTGCCGCTGATGGTGGTAGCGTCCAAGGCTGTTGGACTGGCAAGAAGCGGCAATATCCCCAAAACTGCGACGCAGACAATGACGATGCGGCCGAGCAACAATTGCCTGCAGCAAAGCTGTCTCAATCGCATGCACTTACTTCAGCAACATCCTCAGCTCAGGCAGTGCAGACAGCTTTCTGCTTGCAACAGAGCACCTGTGGGTGGTGGTCTGGGGCGGCCGGGGCTTGCCCTCTTCTAGGATGCCCAGAAACTCGGGACCCATCAGCTTGGCCACCGATGTGAATGTGGAGTCCAGTGTGGAGAGCGACTCGGTGATGAAGATGAGATTCACGACGCTGAAAAATGCCTGCATAGGTGGCAACCCCCTGACCTTGCTATTATGTGTGCGATACATTTAACTGCTTGAGAAGAGAAGGAGTTGATAGTTTGAACTAATAAAGGAGGGGGTATGCAGGCTGCGCACCGTGCCAAAGTAGCGAGACACATCGGATGGCTGGCCTCCTAGCATGCCTTTATAAATATCGGCTGGCACCCTGCAATCAAGCTTGGTACATTTCCAAACTGTTCCAATTGCCAGCCATTCAAGCCATCAGATGCACTGTTGAAAGTTCTCGACGCAAAATCAAAATGCACTCGTCAGCCAGTTGTTGGACTCACTTGTCAGGGTTCAGGATTGCCTCCATGCTCCCAAAGATGCCCATAAAGCCAAACAGGAGGATGAATGTGGCAGCCACAGCGCCGCCCAGCATGAAAGCCCACAGCATTGTCTTTGGGTGGGCTAGGAAAGCACGGTCTGTCAGAACAGGATCAAAGAACGGGTAGCTGAGAATTCCCTGCAGGAACGGGGTCAATGGAGAAAGCCCGACTCATGCAAACTGATGGTCAGCAGCAGGTAAAGGACAGGCCAATACAAACGCTGTCGCAGGAAGCTTGCCTGCAGCAGTGCCACAATCAGGAAGTCTACACCGCCAGCCAGGGACCATTGCTGTCGTGGCCGCCAGTCCCCGCTGCTGGCTGAGCACACGGGTTGAGTCAGCAGTTTGCACTGCTGCGAGGTGTACACTCCACCAACTGTGGTGCAGAGCGTCTGGTTGCTGATGGCTGCAAGCACAAATCCTGTGGAAATGGGGGACATGTCCAACAAGCAACAGATGACATGGTGAGAAACCTTTCTGCAGTACCGGTCAGACGACACTTACTTGGGTAGTTGCAAGAGCCTGATGTGTACTTGAACTGGCCCTTGGTCACCGCCCCGAGCATGTTGTCAGGTCCCATCGCGACGCCGCCCGCCATGGCACAATCACTGTACCCAAGCGACGAGGATGCTGCAAGAGAGCAGGTGCCTGCTCCAGGCAGCCTTCTGATCACCCTTGGCCATCATCCCAAGCACACTGACAAATGACAGAAAGATCGGTGTCATCCAACTGTCTTGGATTGGTCGCTCACCAGCTGGATTGAAGGTTCCAAAGCTGGCAGGTGCGTTGATGCCCAACAAAATTACCACGGCGATCAGTAAACCGATGGCTGCTGCGGCCTGCGCCACGTCGGTGATGATAGAGGCACGCATCCCCCCGGAAACACTGTAGATCACCGGCACCAGGGTGGACAAGCAGACAGCCAGCCACCATTCTGTGCTGTGCTGCAGAATCGGGCATCGTCCGTCAGTTTTCTGAGTCTTCAGCCACATGCAATGACAGACACTTCAAATGTTGGAATGATCAGGAGAAAAGCGCACCGTTGCGCCGTAGAAGCCTCCCACAACAAGTGCATTGCTCCAAACCTCTTGGAACAGCCGAAAGAGAACTGCCAGACCAAAGGCTATTGTTGCCAGGCTGCCAAAGCGCTCATTTATTGCCTCAGGTAAAGATCTGTAGCCCTTGCGGGTCCGCAGCAGATATATGACCACAGCTGTAGACGCAAATGCGGTATAGTACCCTGCATACTACAGCACAAAGTTCACTCAAAATCACGCACACACTCATCGGCCCTGCTTGCAGCTCCCTGATGCGATTTACTGGCAAGGATACCTACCGCCACGCCGCCGACAATGCCGTATGAGGCACTCAAAGTGGAGGCGTTCAGGATGCTCTTGGCAAACACCCAGGACACTGAGGCAGAGGCAGCCAGGAGGATGGTCGCCTTGACGCCGCGAGCAGTGTCCTCCAAGCCACCCCTTGCCATGAACATGAAGATGATCAGTCAATGTCTCTTGACAATCATACTGGACCAAGTACAGACAAGCAGGATGGGACTAACCGGTAGTAATGCCGCGGATTGATGAGAAATGGAGAGAAAGGAATGATGAGGGCAGCATACAATAGAATCCAGAACCACTGCAAGTTCACCTGCAACATATGGCAAGCATCTGCGTTGAATCAGGTGAGATGCGAGATAGACTCCCGTCAATATGAACGGGCAAGACTCTGCAGTCAGAACGGAACGTCTACAGGAGATGCGTGGCGCATGCCGGAAGAGGGATGTGCAAACAGCTCACCCGCAAAGCCATCATGATAGCAAATATCACAAGGCACGTAAATATGCTGCCACAAGCCCAGGCATGCTTTTTGGCTACTTCAACGAGAGCCATGCCGACAGCGACAATGACCAGTCTGCCGCTTCCTGATCTTGGGCAAGCGAGCACTAAGCTGTGCTGGGCCGCCCCATTGGAAAGTCTGAACGTCTCGCTGCCTCCGTGTAGTGATGCAGAAAGGGGTTGAGGTTGATTTGAGGTGGGTTAAGCGGATGATCGCGTGATCGCTCCACCTCGCAGAATTCCAATTTGCGTATTTGCACTGTGCCATCGACGACGGGGATGATCTGCGTGTAAGCTTAAGGCCAAGGGGTCTGAGAGTATCACCGCTGCAGGGAGTAGAGCCAATCCATGCATTTCTTGCCATATCTTCTTGGCTCAAAAGTTGGAAGCACAGGAATCACCCCTCTCCCAGGGATTGTTTGGCAGGACACTGCTTGCCTTATTTCTGAAATTTGCATTCTGTCGTTGCTGGTGGGAGGCAAATTCTTAGACTGGTTGGTTGTGCAGAGCGAGACTGAAGCCTGGGTTGAAGGGTTAACCCTGCGCCGCATGTCTGCAGATTTCTCAAGGTGTGCTGTCCTGGCAATGTGCTGTTTTTTTCAATCTATAACGGCAGAGAAAGCCCCCAAAACAGTACTGGACCTATCTTTGCCTCACCGTTCTTCATGCTATGCTGGCCCACAATCTGCTCCCCACTACTTCCAATGATTTTCCTAACATGTAACTGATCTGCTGGTCCCTCTTCCCAATCTTTGCTGCCAGTAATGTGGCATGCTTGCCCTTGTGCATCAGTCCCTCTTGTCTGAACTGGAAGGAATTATTCGGGGGGAAGGGGGGGGGGGAGCTGTTTTGTGTGCAAATATGTCCACCAGCCTTAACGCTGGAGAGCATACCATGGAGCTTGTACAAATTTCAAGAGTATCATGCCTGGGACAGTGGGGTTGTGTCTGCAGGCATCGCTGGTGGACATGGAGGCCATGCTGCTGTACTTCACCCCGCAGATGCTGCACCTGGATGCCCTAACCTGATAACCTATAGCTTTTTTGCCCAAACACTCACTTAGCCATTGCCCATCTCCTAGCACCAGACTCTGCACTTCTCCGCTACAAGCTATTTACATCAGCAAGTGTCTGTTCCTGCTGGAACAGGCCTCAAGAATCTCGGCATCTTTGTGCGGCTAGTGCCTTTCAGTGCAATATCCCTTGCTCATTGCAATCACCCACCAAAAGCGGAAAAGGTGCAGCACTCCTAGGCCCAAATCCTGCTGTGTTCGAGCCAGCCGGTCCTGAGAAGGAGCACCAGCCTCTGGCTCATGAGATGTACACTGATTGACCATCGCTTGTCGTTCCACCAGAGACTTGGACATGGAGTGGGACGACTTCGAGGTGGCCAGGGCAGCATTGGCGGGGTGGGTGATCTCAGTGAGTCGTGCGCGGGACGTAGCCGCCGCAGCCACGGCCAGCATCCCCGACTACCGCTCACATTTGGCAGCACACCTCTCCAAGGGCCACCTCACTTCACTGTGCAGTCCTGGTGTGATCTGTGCTCCTCCACTCCCCCAACCCCCCGTCATTTACATGCTCGGATCAGATAAAACTGCAAGCAGAAGCACCAGCTCTGTTTGCGATTTTCGTTCATTCTCTTCTGCACCTTGTACCTTTGCTCCTGCTGCTGGCCTGCCCATGTTTTCCCCTGTCTTGAGTATCTGCAGGTGTCCTGGGGTCTGAATGGCAGGAGGAGCTTTATTGTTACAAGACATGTCTTTTGTATCTATTGCCGTCATCTGCCCTTGCCATTTTGCAAGTAACAGTCTCTGCCCACCAGCAACAAGACCTCATACTTTAAGTCTAGAGTATGCGCTTGATAAGCCAAGTGGAATCTCCTCGCCAGATGTGCATATCTAAGATTGATGCCCAAAGAAGACTACGGCTACCGTGGCTTCAGTGGGGCTCAAGAGCGCCTAATAGCGCCTTTGCAGGTAGCACTGAGCTGTTTTGAGTTTAGTTTCCACGCCTGTGGGCTTCCGGCTTGGATTGCTGCAATAACGACATCCCAAATTTCTCGTCTAAATAGAGCAGGAGGCTCAGTACCACTTTCAATTACAGGATGTTTTGCAAGCATTATAGTTTGCAAAATGCACGAAACAGCTCGCAGAGAGCTCTAGCACCTGTGACGACTAGAGCAATTCAAGCAATCACACTGGTGCATCGCTCTGATGGCTTGCTGGTTTGCAGATATATCTCATTCAGGCGTCAAGTACAGTGAGAATTAACTTTCAGTCCAAGCAATCTGCTATGGCGTCATCAAATATCAAGTGTGTTGGGGTCTTCACTCCTGGAGAGAAAGGGCGATAGTCAGTCTATTGGGCGGGACGCTGGTTTCCACAATCTCTTTTATGTCATCCAATGTATCAGTGACCCTGCAGATATTTCTGAGTGACTGCACAACATTTCTTGGCTTGGCTTCTCGATTGAACGCAAACACGATTTTTGGGTGGTATAAATAAGACCTACTATGAACAGGGATTCAGAAATATGGTCCCACACCGTTCAGCTTACCTTTTCAACATCTCTACTCATTCAGAGGCACAGAGTCGTCCAGCCAGCTGCCCAATTCCTCATCCAAAAAGCAGGCGGCAATGAAGCGGAGCAAGCCAGTGGCCTCATAGAGTACACCAGGCAAGGCCATGTACAAGGTGCGACAGGTCACTAAAACCCTTGTGGACTGCAAGGGGCTAAGGATGTTGCCGAGGGCGGCATGGGCCATGATGAACTCCGCAGCAGGGATCCTGAATCTTGCCTGCTCTGCTGCCTCGACTGCAATTCCAACAGGATTTTGATGTGAATTTCTTCAAGGCTGCAAGGAAGGCCAATAATCATGAGCTTTTTGAGGAAGGCGCTGACGTGATGCACATAGATTGTAGTCCGCCAGATCCCTGGTGCTGGTGCTAAATCACCTGAGTACTGGTACAATTGCATCGACCTCTTGGTAAATCAGTACCAAAGGTCCAAGCTGCACATGCCTGCTTGAGTAAGAGCGAATGGGATTTCAAAGGGGATGGGAGAGGGGCGTGCTGGTGTCCAAGAAGTTGATGGTCGCTTGCGTATCGGATAGGGCAGGCAATGGCGTGATCCTCGCTAAATCTGCAGCAATATCCATGCTGCAGCTCTGCGCTGACTTTGCCACAAGGATCCTGTCCTGGCTTTGCTCCCGCAACCTCAACAGCTGCCACCTCTGTTCCAAAGTCAGCGTCATCGACTCCTGCAAATGAGACATTGTTCGCCCAGACGTATCCATGAGTCAAGCGCCAGCAACATATGCGTTCCTACTCAACATAGAACTGCAAGTTACCTTCTCTTTCACCAGGCAGAGTGACGAGCCTAAGTATGTAGAGCCGCAACCATAGCTTACTGAATGTCCTTCGAGAAAATAAGTTGAATCCCAACTTTTTGAAACGTTGCGCCAATTTCTGATTTAAATGCCGAACCTTGACTCCAAAATTTTGCTAGGTTCCTTAATCTACTAACCAAAGAAGCCAGCACCTGGTGAAAATTATGGCGCAGTTCAAAAACCTCCCCATGATTGCAATTTATCCTGTGAATGAAGGTAGTACCAGGCCTCCTGCTACTTGTGAGACAAAATTATCTACAGACAGTGTGTTGCTTGGACAAGGACCCAGAAGTGCTTCTTGGCGAAAAATGCATGGAGGGACATGAGCAGCACCACAATCTTGGGCATCTGGGAGGCAAGCTGGTAGGGAGGGAGCCAGTTGTGGTCCCAGGGCCCAAGGAGCCTGGCATTGGCATAGGAGACCAGCGCAGCTAAGATAGAGTACTCGTTGTTCAGGCTCACCAGTCTGTCCTCTAACACCTCCACTGCTTCCCCCCTGGCTTGGGCCAGCTGCAATGCACACACCGGAGCACTTCAATTTCTGATTTCAAGCATGGAGTCACAGACACTTGCTCTAGGCTAAGATATTTGCTTACTTATCTGTATGGGTGCCGTCAAAACTAGGCCCAAGCCATGGATGAGTTTTTTGAGGAGATTACAACATTGTATTGGTGCTCTAAAGGCATCGTGCTGAGTCCTGGGGGCTTTTCAGGTACCTGGAGCATGAGCTGGGCCCTTGCGGCAAGAAGGGACTGGAAACAATCAGATAGCATTTTGCAGCCTGCGGCTTTGACGGAGGGGTCGGTGATGGTGCAGGGCGGGCCCCGGTAGCGGGCACAGTACTCCAAGATCTGACCTATGTCCACCATCCTTCCCAACGTCGGCATCCTGAAAAGGACAGATGCAGACCAAGTCAAGACGGCGGTCTGTGGATCAAAGTGACAGGAAGAGTTTCTAGACCAACAAACAGAGGGGGGCGTAGCAGATAAGACCACAGCACGCAACATGACATGACACCAGAAAATGAATGGTCAAGGAAATGCCATCAGCCGTGCAGTGAGGGATGTACCAGATTCGGATGGGGGGAGCGCCAACGCCTTGCTTCTGAAATTGAGCTGCGGCAAGCATTGCCAATGCTGGGCTGAATCGCAGCTCCCCCTCCCCGAAACGCCTCCAATCGGGAATGCAGGCACCAGTGATGCGGCCTGACACAGCGGTTTGGATGGCATTTGTCAAGCGATCGTGGTCGTCACCTCGAGAAAACCTACACCATTGAACATGTGCTCACCAGAGGGCCTCAAAGGACTCCTTGATATTCCTTTGTTCTTTTCGAGCTACTCTGGCCATTGCCTGTATCAGACAAAAACAGTATGTTACCTATTCGGCGGTCTTTTGCTTTGAACTCCATTTCTTCACTGTATGGAAAGACATACCAAAATCAGCGTGTCACAATGCTCTAAAGCAGCATCACTAAGTAACAAACCAGTACAATTGGAATGCTTGACTCCCTGAGCAACAGGTACCTGATGCGATTTAGCTCTTTGGCGCTCTCCACTTCAAGCAGGAAGGACTGCGGTAGTGATGACCGGCTACCCTCAACTCTCGCCTTCCTCATATCTTCCAGCAACCCACACATTCGATTCTCGTCTCCCTGTCAGAATGAGGAGCGTCAGCGCTCCTGAGAGCCTTGCCACACTACCAATTATAGCTCGCTGAAGTAATCGATGTTAACCTCAAATTAACTTGAGATTGCAAAATCAATTGCCAGGCTGGTAGGTACATAAAGTGCAAAAGGGAAGCAGCACCTGTATGTAGGTGTGCTCCAGAGCCAGCCGGCGGGTTTCGCTGCGGGCAAGTCTGACGGCCTGAGCTGGCATACATTCAGAAGTCCGTCGGGAGAATATAAAATACGCCTTGGATTGTCTCAAGTGTGTCGCACTGGGATTGCTTCACCTCCACAACAGAGCAGGATTCAAATGTGCAGTGAATGGGGCCAGGTTCACCCCCACCTATTTTTCAACATCTCCAATAGATTCTGCACTGTCTCCGACACAGCTTCTGGGATATGGAGAGGAAGCTCATGAAGGTCAGTGAGTGGAAACAAAGAAGCTCACAGCTGCGTGCCATGCCTGTGAATATCGGAGCGTTGAAGTCCGGGACCCCTCAGCTGATTTGAGAGATCCCACGGCAGGCTGAGGGGCTCTCGAAGACTCTGCTTCGTTCTTGATGCCGCTTGTGTTACATGCGGCTGGTAGTCCTCCCCATGGGCCTGGCTGGGAATGCCCAGTCCTGACAACCCACCTCGGGCCTGCCTATGAGAGCAAGGGGACTTGATATCAAGAAGTACTCTTCGAGGGATTCCGTTGGCTGTCTTTCAAGGTAACATGTCTGCTTTGAGTACGTGTGATGTCGGCTAGACGTGACAAATTGGAGTCTGGACACTTGTGGGTGGATTCAGTTGCATATATCGGGCAGGCATGCACACTACAAGTAGCTGAAATTTGCAAAGCTAGTGATGCCACGCATCAGCCTTGGAGATGTGCGGCATTCTTCTGAAAGAACTCCGGAAAAGCACAGGGGAGCACACCTTTCTGTTCAAGACGCGTCCGTGACCTACATCTTCAAGGTCTGTTCTGTCCGTTTGCTGTTGCGCCATTGCCAAGTCAGCGAGACATGCTGGGATTTGTCAGCCCTATCGAATAGAGTTGTCTTTGGACTGGATGTGCAGTGAGAACGTACTGCAAAGATGTGACTGATGCGAACTTGCCTTAAAAGGGCTTCTTCACAAGCACTGAGAGGCTGAAGAGAGAAGATCTTCGACACAACGCCCGATCAATGAGAGTATCCCGAAAGGCAGGAGGGGTTGAGAAGAAGAATAAAACGTTACATCATTCCAGCCACATCAGGCTAATTAGATGGATATGTCAAGGGAAAGCAAACAACGTGCAGAAAACGTGGTGTCTGGGTACTCAGCTCAACCACTAGCCATAGGTGCATCTTGGATGGAATTGGGCTCGATAAAACCAAGCATGCAAGGGAGCAAAACCAGGCAGGCACATTTCATCTGAGTGCTGGAATAAATGGATGTTGCAAACTCGTCTCGGGTGGCCCAGCCCCCCGAACCAAAACCAGATTGCCTATTGATACAGCGTGCCATGTAACTGAAGAGGCAGGCCCCCCAAAGCTATGGACAGTAACTCTTCAGCTCCGCGGGATGTGTTCCTGACGTTTGAGGAATCACTGGAGCCCAGGAGCTGAGGGAGGCAAGCAGCTGGAGCCTGGAAAGAGGATTGGGGGCACTGCGCTTGGCAAGGTGAGCATGCAAGACTGTTGTCGGATGTCATACGATGATGGCGCATCGCTTGAGCTCCCCCAGATTTGCAGAGACGAAAACCTCACTGAGGCTTTCCCTAGGAGAGGGGGAAGGGGAAATTTCTGCTCCGGGGTCTGGACTGATATCTCTGACCTGGGAATCACCCAGAGGTCTTTCTAATCCCTGTAAGGTGTTGGCGCATCACTTCGACCACCAATATCTGCATTTTTGGAAGTCGAGATCGGCAGGCTTTGTACCTAGGGAGGGGGGGAGCAGGGGGTTTTCTGCGCCAGTGATCAGGACTGAATCTCTTGACCTTCGACCCACTGAGAGGTCTTCCCGATACTTCTACAATGCTGGCGCATCGCTGGAGCTCACCCAGATCTGCAGTCAGAGATGGCCAGCTCAATGAGGTGCCTGCCTAGGGGAAAGGGAGGCAGGCATAGGGTGCCCTAACCCTAACCCAACCCCTTCTGCGCCAGGGGTCAGGAGTGACGTTTTAAAACCAGGGATCAGCCAGAGGTCTTCAGATCCTTCTACAACAATGGTGCTTTGCTCAAACCAGTCAGGTTTGCTAGTTGGAAGGTTGAGCTCACTAAAGTTTCTGCCATAGGGGAGGGAGAGGAGAATTTTGTGCGCCAGTGGTCAAGGGGATCGTTTAGAAGTCCTTGTACGATGCTAGCGTGGTGCTGAAATCGTCCAAAATCGCAGTCTGGGATGACGAGCTCACTGGGCTCTCTCCCTTGGGAATGGGGCAAGGAGATTTTCTGCGCCACTGGTCAGGAATGGGATTTTGACAATGGGTTCATTCAGAGGTCCTTGCGATTTTGGCGCACCGATGAAATTGTCCAGATGCGCAGTTGAAGATGATGAGCACACTGAGGTCTCTTCCTTGGGGGGGGGGGGGGGGGGGTGGGGAGTCTGCGCCAAGGGGAGGAACTGGAATTTCTGACAATAGAAGCATGTAATGCACTTCTGCGCTCCTTGAGGAAGCAGGCGCACGGCTGGAGATGACCACAATTGGGAGCCGAGCCGAGCCTCAAGGATTGGGCCAGGACAGGACAGGAGGTACAGGAGGGATGCAAGCAGCTGGAGCTTGGTCAGTGGGGCAGAGAGCTTGGCAACGTGAGCATGCGTTGGAGATTGTGCAAAGCTGGCGCATTGCCCAGAACAACTTCATTCGCATTCTGAATTCTTAGCTCACTGCCGGGGAGGAGGGGGCATTTTCTGATTCATGGTGACAGGCTTTGATATTTGACCAGGGAATCTGATTGCCACAGTGCTGGTGCAGCGCTACAAGTAGCCTAATATGCATTCTGAAGTTAATATCACTGAGGTCCCTGCCTAGGTGGAGGGGGCCAGCGATTTTGTGCGCCATGATGGGGCCTTTGGAAATACCTATCTTCTCGCTGGGGGATCAGCAAGCTGTCTCTCGATTCACCTAACGGTGATGGCGCAGTGGTGAAACTAGCCTGAGTTACATTCTGAAGAGTGGCCCTCAGTAAGATTCCTGCCTGGGGGGAGGGTGGATGGCGTTCGCTGCGCCATGGTGGGGGACAAGTGATTTCGACAGGGGGATTGGCCATAGGTCTCTCGTTCACTCCGTGGCGCTGACGCAAGTGCTTAAAGTGGCCGCATGAGCATCCTCTACAGCGAATTTTGACTTGGGTGCGATCGACCAGATGTCTTCAAATGCACTTCACGATGCTGGCGCACCGCTCAGACTGAGAAGATTCACGTTTGTGGATGACGAGGTCATTGAGGACCCTGCATTTTGGGGGGAGACACGAGTTTCTGCGATAGGGCAACGGATGGGATTTCTGTCAGTCAGTCTCTCGATGCACTCTGCCAGTCCTTTGCCTATAGCTACGCGCTCTGCCAATGAAATTAAGATTAAGGCATCCCTCTTACACTGCCGCAGCTCAGGCTTGGGCACAACAAACGGTAGAATACCTACCTTTATATTCTAGAGAATAGTGCCAGACACTGCAAACGCTGAACAGTTGGTGACTCATTCCTTACCACAACTTCATTTGTGCGCTTGCGTTACAAGAAGAGCTTGTGCAGCTGGGCCTGCGTAATTCAAGAGTTCCCTGCAGCAAAGGCGGCAGCTGGTTGCGCAATCCAGAGCTTAGGGGTCCTTGAATCCCCTTTTGGCCTGCAAAATTCGCATGGGGGAGGGCTGTGCTCAAATCCATTGACTGGGGGATGGAATTAGCTGCCGAGACTGCCTGGGCTTCCCTTGTGGGGTGATTTGAGAGCCTTCTGCAGCAAAGGCGGTAGCCAATTGCGCAATCCAGAGATCTTAGGTCCTTCAATCCCCTTTTGCCTGCAAGCTTCGCATGGGGGAGGGCTGTGCTCAAATTCATTGACTGGGGGATGGCGTTAGCTGCCGAGACTGCCTGGGCTTCCCTTGTGGGGCATTTTGAGAGCCTACTGGCCTCATGTTCTTACATGGGCGACTGTCTGCTGCTCAATCAGCAAGGCCACCCACTGGCCTCTGATGTGACACATGTCTGCAGAAAACCTGAAGTTGGCCGTAGCATGTTCGTGAAATTCGAGTTGCCATCAAAACCTCGAATCTCATTGCTTTTGCCTACATGATCACAGGAGCATTCAAAGCCCTCTCAAGTAAGACAAAGGCCTGAAGTAGACCAGCATTCACCACACGCTAAGATTCTCACACCAGCAGTATTTCAGGCTGCAGAGGCTTCATCAGTCTCCACAGTAGAATCATTGTCTTCGTACTTTGCAGGGTCCAGGATGGCCAAATTCCGAGCTCCAAAAAAGCGAGGCAGTAGCGTTTGTCTGATGGGAATCAGAAGCAAAATGGGTATGGGGAAAACTATGCCTGCGATCTGAACACAGACACACGTCAAACCCTTGTTTGCAACCTCCCAGATGGCTTCAATGCAGCTTCACTGCTTTATCATTGCGCAAAGTCGTCATTACTGATGAGGACAAAAGGTGACCCTGCAAGGCAACAGTCAAGACTGACGATGCAATCTTACCGGAATCCATGTGATTGCATAGACAGCTCCGGTCCAAACAATCTGTACTACTGTGAATGTTGTTGCAACTTTCCAAGAGACATGAGACAACCAAGGTGTTGCCGCAGCTGTCGTGTACCTGAGCCAAAAAAAATATCTTAGTAGACTATATTCACCCTTTCTTATCTGTGCAGTGTCATGTATCCAATTGAGCTTTCTGGTGATAATACGTATCCATAAAGGTAACACGTGAGACAGACGAAGTCGGATCTTGAGAGAGCCTCACTCTGAAGTTCTTCGGTCTGGATCAACAAAAATCTGCAGGAATCGCTCCCAGAATTCGCTACCGGGCAGGCTAGCTATTGCTAAATAAGCAAAGTAACCCCACAATACTGCAGTTGGTATCTTCTTGATGGCAGGCGTAGCACCTACATTGCTCTTGCTGACTATAGGTTCGGGCATAAAAAGTATTTGGTTTCCAAAAACTGCAGATTACAGTACAGATCAAGAATTTATCGCTTGATAAGTACAGTGACTGAAAAGTGCTCACCAAGGCATGCAGCTACCATGAGGGATTGGATGAAGTTAGATATGCGTGACTCATGAGCCTCTTGTGGTAGGCAGGACACAATCTCTCTCTCAATATCAATAGCTGCTCCACTTTCTTCATTGTCTGCAACGATAGCCTCCAGTATCATCCTCCGCTGGATCAAGCTCTCACACCGATCGGCACTTAGATTCAGTGTCATTTGCTACATGACGCAACAAGCCATTTTGTGTAGGGCAAAACCCGGATCAAAGTAATCCTACCTCTTAGATGTCTCAGCGAAGGGGATGTAGCAATGGCAGATGCAGCCCTGTCGCAGCCTGTCCTTCGACATTCACTGACAATGGTGCTCAGTACTTGCATAGTTGATGCACCAGCTTGCGATTTTACAGCTGCAATGGATATGGAATAAGCGCTTAAATGAGAGATACTGATGTGCCAAAACAGATATCCAAAGCAATGCCAAATTATACCAGACTTACCTTGGCGAATAAGAGTCAGCACGTGCTGCTCTTTGAGCACAACAAGGCTTTTAGTATGCATGGGTGTCTGCAGGCCACCATTATGTTGAGTGCCACAGAAATGTTATGGAAATTGGCTGGCATGAAGCGCCCATCGGTTTGTTAAGCAGCACAAGTCGAAAATGTAGTATTAGGGTTTACAAATTGCTAACCATGATGCATTATGCAAAGATTTCTTCGCCATTCGCTGATACAGTCATGGGGGGAATCTTGCAGACTCTCTCTCTTTCCTTCCTAGCCAGATGATGGACTGACTTCAGTCAAATTCCAGGAAGTCTGTGGCGCACCTGTGGAAGCACTCCATTCACTGGAGGAATTCCGACAATTCCGCATCCAATCGTCATAAAACCCAGTAGAAAGAGGTCATAAGCATAAGCAGATGGCTTCGTGAGGTTAAACTCTTCCAGCTGCGCTAATTGAGATGAGATGGTGTGGTCAAAGTAAAATAGTATGGTGACCATCAGTGCAGGTATCAAAGCTCCAGCTATGTAAGGAGCGGGGACATTACCCATAGCCTGCTTTGCAAGAAACAACGAATTCAGCCACAAGCTTCTGTATGTGGAAGCGCATGTTTTACATGCTGATAATGTAAAGAGAGCACATACTGAAAAGCTGTACAGCACCCTCTTCGCGTTTTCTTGTAGACGATAAGTTCCAGCTACCACGACTGCTGAAGGGTGGACAAAAGTCTCACCTTTGTGACACTCCATGTTGTAGTGACTTCCCAGGTATTCGGTAGCACCAAGCGCCGAGGTACCCCCCCAGGGGCACCAGTGAGGGCAAAAGAGAGGCAAGAAAATATAATGACCACAAGTGGCACTCCGTAGTCTGCCAATATTGCACGCATGAAACCATTCAAGAATCGCCAAGACCTCGCTTGCTGGACCTTCAGCGCTGCAGTGGTCGTTCCAAAAGCTAGAAATAGAGCCCAGAGCCCATTGGATAGCCTCCACTGAAACTGGTTTGCCTCTTCTGTTCTGCAGCGCCCCAATATCTATTAATTTGCTGATGGACAGGACAGAATGATTGTATGAGGTCTACAAGGAAGAGCGGTGGTACTCACATGGCTGTTCCTGAAGTCTCGACTGGGCGGAACTCTTTGATAAGACTCCTTATGGCTTCTTGCATGAAGAGGACAGCAATCAGCATTCCAAATATCTCGCCTGCCATCCTTGTGAAACGTGTTGTGTATGAGCAAGCGTTAGTGACTGCCAGTATGATCAGCATCATGCCAGCAAAAACGCACACCCAGCCTGCCCAAGCCAGAAATAACGCTGGGCCAATATCAGGCCTATCACGACCGAAAGTGTACATGTATCCATACAGCAGCACAATTGGCTCCGAGACTCCTACGATGAGTAGAGGCTGGCCGCCCAGCACAGCCTGCAAAATATGGAACATCACTAGCAAGACTATAATGTCATGTATATTGTTACATGACACCTGGCAAGCACTTGCACTTGCTACGTCAATACCATTGGCTCATATCTTGCATGCAGCAGACAGCAATTGCTTACCCGATACTGCAATTCATTTACGGTCCAAAAAGCCAGGCACCCTTGCATGCAAAGGCCATTCACTAAGAGAGATTACCTGTATGAGTCCAGTCACGCTGGTTGCCACCAGGACATGCACCACAGTCAAGATTCCTCCTGTACATACGGACAGCGACGATGCAAAAGTAGTATCAAGGAATATTTGCTGGAAAAGAACTGCTTTTGTTAGCCCACATAAGACATAGAAGCTTACTATTTCAGCATGTAGGCTCAAAGTTTTGTGGAGAGTGCACGCTTGCCTGTCTGGTCGTATATCTGTTCTCCGAAAGCTAGTGCCGCCACAACTGAAGCGAGAAAAACGTAGATGGCAGGTGCCAGGATCCTGTGCCATTGTTGTCAGTCTTCCACTCACAGTCTCATTAACGATCGCTCGAAACACTCATTCTGAGATTACCTTCCTCCGAAGCTTTTGGCCCAATCATCCCTGTAATGCGGCCATCTTCCTGAAACGTCCTCTCTGACATCTTTACCAAGCCAGTCGTTGGCACTTTTGGCCGCAACGCCCAAACGGTCGAATGTTCTTCGCCGTAGCCCAGGCGCGATGGTGCTTTCGACCTCCATGCCTTTCCTGTTGGTTCACAGCAGCTCACAAGACAGCACGATTCCTGTCGGGTTAGTAACAGGCTGTCATCCACTCCACTAAAAATATCTGCATCCAAACTGAGTAGCTTCGCACTGTTTACAAGGCCTTTAGAGCTTCAAACTTACCCTCCAAACCCTTTTAATGGACCGTGTATGTTCCATCTCAAATATTTCTTGGTCTTGACAAAGATCCTGTCCGGAGGTGCCTCCGGACTAAACGAGAGAATGACCGGAGATGTTGAATGGCGAAAAGGCGACTGCAGAAGATAGATCCTGTCCTTCAGGGTTTGTTACGCGACATGAAAATACTATGACCTAAAAATCGCGGCTAATGAAGTAATCTTTGCCTTCGTGGCATCGATCCTTGGTCTACGTACCAGGATCTTCTCAGCAAGGACTCAGCAGGGACTCACATACCCTATACTATGCTCATGCTGGTGAAATTTCTGAAGGACTCATCAGATATGCCCAGTCAATGCAAGAGTTCACAAACAATTTGCAGTCTTGAATAGGGTGTGGGTAATGCCAAAGTCCGGAGTTGTGGTCAAATGCAGCTTGGGGGAATCTCGCTTGCTCCAGCATCAATACACATGCAAGCGGTTGGAGCTACATATCACCCATTGTCACAGCTTACCAGGTCTGTCTGCAAAGGTCTCAGTGTAACAACTCTCCGACCGTTGCCGTAAGCGTTGGGGGTGATGGCAATCACCAAGTGATGTATCTGGGAGGTCCGATCTACCTGTCCCTTGTCTGACTCACCCATGAGGATATTTATTAACCCCCTCCTCATGGCACTCAGGCAGGACGTTACATTCGCCTCCACCTAAGCCTGGACCGTCTCGGTTCAGTTGTGTTGCAATCATCAGTATCAAGACAGTCCCCCTGATCAGGCGTCCCCAATCAAGAAGGCCACTCTCAACCGACCAAAGAAAACACAATGGAAATGGGAATCCACCACATTTGCCACTGCCGCCTCAGCGAGGCCACCTCTTAGAGGCAGGAATTCCTTTTACAAATCACTGTCTCATTTCCAATCTTGAATCCACAAGATCTGAGACAGCCAGCTCTCTTTCAGAGCCATAAAAGCACTGATTCAAATGATCACAGCCAGTAGCGGAGCGAAACGCATTGTGCTAACTCCCTGGACTGCTGGGCCCTGTGCTTATTCATTTGCAAGTCCCTTTGCCTTCCCGCTTAGGCGGACTTCTCTTTTGCCTGGAAGTCTTAGAATCACCCTTTTGGGCTTTGCAGATTTATTTCTCAATTGGACCAT